>JAVGWX010000020.1:42073027-42483027 GCA_036924085.1 Ariolimax columbianus
CGAGAGGTACGCTACGAAACCGTGTTCCAGATGAGCTGTAGCGGTCAGCGACCCAAAGTTGTCTGTTAGCGTCAAGGCCATGCGACCCAGAGCTGACTGCTAGCGTCAGAGTCAGCGACCCAAAGCCGACTGCCAGCGTCAGGGCCAGCGACCCAGAGCTGACTGCTAGCGTCAGGGCCAGCCGCCCAAAGTCGACTGCTAGCGTCAGGCCCAACGACCCAAAGCTGACTGTTAGCGTCAGGGCCAGCGACCCAAAGCCGACTGCTAGCGTCAGGGCCAGCGACCCAGAGCTGACTGCTAGGGTCAGGGCCAGCGAACCAGAGCTGCCAAGACTCTTCTACACCTCCACGCGGTGATCCTGGATAACAGGCTGCAGAAGGGCAGACTGCAAGTGATCGAAGAGAGAAGACTAACCTAATACACAAAAGATGACATGCTGAAGTTGGATGTGTCGGACTGAAAGGTGCAAATATCGATGCCCTGTTGTAAACTACGACACTACGCATTCCGTTCTCATGACTGCATCCTGCTACTTGCAAAACCCTTTTCATTGCTTAGTAGCGAGAGTTGGAAAACGAATGAAGAAGAAGATGATGTTGAAGAAGAATAATAATAATAAGAAGAACAAGAAGAAGAAGAAGAAGAAGTAGAAACAGCGCTTCCACAATACCATGCAAGTTAATTCAGGCAACCAAGGGGCCGCCTCATCACGTGAAATCAAATTAAGATACTAAAAACACTAATAGCGCAAAAGCACATACTTTCTTTCATAGAAGCTTCTTACGCATAATAAAAATATTAATATTCGCGTAGGCGTCAAAGGTCCGTTGCGTTGATCGACCACTACCATGTCCTACTGCTGAGGCCATGTTCAAGCGTAGCGTGTCGACCGAAATCCCTGACTCCCCTAGTGGAGCTGAGTACTCCGCTGACTTGGTTTGAGGGCCGCGAGGAGTGTCTTAGACCAATGTTTGTGTCAGGCTTTCAGTGTCTGTTCGTGTCAAACTCCCTGTTTCAACGTGTCCCACCGCCGAGGCTTCTGATTGTGTCAACCTGTTGGTCAGCGTGACCCTTGCTGTGTTGAGAATACGAGGTTGTGAGAGGTATCACGTAACATTCGGTGGAGGGAGGGGCGGGCAGGAGGAAGTTGGCTTCAATCCGAGCAGGGAGGTCCTTGAGTAACCTGGACTGAATTCTGGTGTGCAGTTAAGCGGAATGTTGAACTTCGCCATGGTCTGGTCTCCTACGGCTTGAGCCAGGCATGGAATGCAGCGAAATGCAGCATAACAAACAGGATAAAAAATCGAAAGAACATCCATTGCACAGAATAAAGTCCATGATACCACCTGGTCAAGGAGTTGTGAAATATAATCCGAAGAGGAACCATAAAACATAGGAAAACTTGACACAAACGCCGGAGAAAGTAGAGAGCGCAGCCACTAAGGCGCAGCCATCTTACTTCATCAAGGTGAACTGCAATCTCGGAACAAAACTAGTAAGTGATAAATAATGCAAGTTAACAAACTAATGGAAAACCAAAAAAACAAAACAAACAACAACATAGCAATGCAAACATGAATATACATTTTCTCAAATAAAAGCTACATAGCAACAATAAAACAATTGAAAAAGATCACAGATTAAAAAGTGGAAGTTTAAACATATACCACTTTAGCAAAACAATATCCAAGAAGTCAATATATTTAATGATGAAGCGTGTGGCTACAACTTCTTAAGTTTTATGTAAAAGTTGAACTGGGTCCCTCACTCGCTACTAACCCATTGGGGTTTTCCCTTATAACTTTTAAACCAATGAACTTAATACAATACAATCTGACGTGAACAAACCTTAGTGTATGGGAAGTGTACGGAAGTGCATGAGTGGTGACCCATATCACGGGGAACAATTGGGTGGGAAATTGAGTCTGTGAATAGGAGGATCATGGAGAAGCGTGTGCAGGCAAGTCTTGATGCTAATGGCAACCACTTTCAACATTTACTATGAGCTCATTATGTTTCTCACACACCGAGGCTTGTCCGTGTTAAATTTGATTGAATTACGTTGATTGGTTTAACAGTTATAAGGGCAAACCAGGGGTCGGTAGCGAGTATGACATCTTGCATTTCGTGTTTAATGTTATAACATTTAATATGTTATTGACCGATTTGTACTTCGTTTTTATGTCAAATAGAAACCACGGATTTTGTGTCTATTATTTTAAAGACAATATAGATATTTAAACCAGAATTTGACAGTTTAGTTTAATTTGTCCTTGACCTTGAGCTGGGAATTTAAACTGTTCTGTCTCGGGTCAACTGTGTTATGTTAATTGTTGCTAGTCTGTGTTGTGTGTTCCGTTATTTGTTGTTAGTTTGTGTTGTATATTTTCTGTAATTTCATGTGCACGTGGTCTTCCTTAGTAATTATACATTATTTTGTTATAGTTGCTCAGTGGTATTTGTTCACGATATATTCTCGTGAAATAACAACCATGTTATCTTTTGACTTGATACACACACGATAATGCTTAGTCTGGCGATATCAACGAAGAACAATTCCGTGCATACTAGCCGTTCGGGATATCCTCGACAGTTGAGTTCAAGTGCCATCTCCACAGTACTCTCTATCTCTGGACGCAATGGTGCAATCTGACATACTTTTCCCAGTTCACCTTCTAATGCTGTCCACCCACTTAAAAAGTTGTCTGCCTCTTAAACGACTGCGTTCTACCTTACCCTATAGTATTGTCTTAAATAATGGGGTGTGGCTTGCTCTTTGGACAACAAAAAGTAAATTTGTCTGGACAGTGTACAGCTAGTGGGATGCTCGTAACGCGAAATGTATACACCGTATAATGAATCCACAACGAGTATAAAATGTGCCATTATATCAATCGATCAGGGATCAAGATGCTGAGCAGCGCATGAGCTGCAGTGGTCAGCGACCCATAGCTGGCTGCTAGCGTCAGGGCCAGCTAAACAGAGCTGCCAAGACCCTTCTACACCTCCACGCGATGATCCTGGATAACAAGTTGCAACAAAGCAGACTGGCTAAGGAGAAGGGATCGAAGAGGGAATGCTAACCCGGTACTAAAAAAATGACTGCTGAAGTCGAATGTGTTGGACCGAAAGGTGCAAATATCGCAGTCAAGCTGTAAACTACGACACAACGCATTCCGTTCATTGGACTACATTCTGCTACTTAAGCCGTATCAGTGTTTGGTAGCGGGAGATTAAGAACGAACGAAGCCAAGCCAAGCCAAGCCAAGCCAAATGTTTGAGAGTGGCACTTGTTGCATTAGTCCCATGTTGGCTGAACACATGTTTTTGACTAGTACAAGAAGAGGTACACGGTCGCAATCATTTTCCCTGCACGAGAAGCTATAAGGCGATGTCACGAACTTTGAACTAACTACTATTTTTGTTAGAGTCTTTGAGGATTTGACGCGAACGAAGAAAAGGGACGTATCTAGCAGAGAGAGAGAGAGAGAGAGAGAGGAGAGAGTGAGAGAGAGAGAGAGAGAGAGAGAGAATGGTGCCGGAAATACAATACCAGAAAGGGATGTAGGAACCGTAGATAGAAAACTTTTAGTTGTTGAAAATATTGACCTTCAGTTCAGTGCAAACAATTTTCTAATTTGGTTTGAAAATATGTTGACAAGGTCAACAGATACTGCTATCGGGGATTAACCCTTTACACCCTAACCTGCCCAGTGTATGTTGTTTGGGAACCGACAACACTACTACTATGTTCAATGTAACTGTTCTTTTCTGGGAAAGAATTTCCATCTCATAAGTAAACAAATAGTATAAAAATAAGGCAAATAAGTATTTCCCAGCTCTTATGAATATGTATTTCCTGTGTTGAGGCTTAGGGCGTAAAGGGTTAAGTGGTAAAACGCATTAATTTGGATTCAATTTTATTTAAAAGACGTGGTCAGGTCCCTTCATCGCTGCCTTTATTTACATAACAGTAAAAATGTACCCTTTTACAGATGGGTACTCTGAACGATGAATTAACGAGATTCGGACCTGATACCTTTGCTACGAGAAGCGCGCACGCTACCACTCATTAACTAAGGCGCTTCAAAATAAGTCATGGAATATCAATGAAACTTAACAGAAGACGGAAGGACATAGCAGAAATAATTCTGAATAAATAATCACAAAAATGTGACGTGATGACATCAAAGTCGAAATGGCACGAATTCTAAAAATATCTACAGTGAACGAATTATCATGATATTATTACATCCCTTGGTAGGGGGACGGCGTGGCCTAGTGGTTAAGTGGCACGGCTGGGTTCGATCCCCATCACAGCACCGGCCGTTACCCCGGGGAAGCAAACGCTTAGAAAATGCAGGAGGAAGCAGACCCTTACATAAAAATGCATGCTGAAGTCAGATGCACTGGGCCGACAGGCGCAAAATAAAAACCACAGTGTAATGCACATACGCCTTGGGGAATAGAGAAATAAGGCGAACGCAAAAAAAAAAAAAACAAAAAAAAAAAAAACATCCCTTGGTCAGAAAAGGTGTTCCAGGGGGATTCAAAGAAAACCTAAAAAGTGGGATATAGCTTAAAAAAACAGTGGCTTTGTAGTGTAACTTGTTAATATGGTTGCTAAGGATGTTAAGAGTGTCCTGCACGTGCCATCACGGCGCAGACGAACAACATGACATCAAATTTGCATTTAAAAGATGGCCGCGCCTCTATTGACATGCACCAAAGAGGAGCAGAGTTCTGTTATAAGTTTTTTTAGCAGCGAATGGGATGAAGCCAATAGAAACTCATCGACGCATGATGTTCAAGTACGGTGATACACGCCTTCCGTTAGACGAGCTCTTGTGCCCGAAAGGTAGGAATACTTGTGTAGCTGACGTCATTTGAGTTAGAAAAACGAACCTATCAGAGATTAGACCACCACAAGACGGCTTCAACAGTTGGGCCTTGATATCATTTTCCCGGACCAACAAGAGATTTCTGAGGACCGGTGCCGGACCGTTGACCAGAGCTTGGGAAACGCTGACCAACAGCAGGTTTGCTCAGCAGCTGCGGGATATTAGCTACAACATACATTAGGCTGTCTAGACCTAGCTTGCCTAGACGCTGTGAGATTGTAGCTACAACATACATAAATATCTTATCAAACTCTTCCAGAAAATTATCAACATATCAGCAAGTATACCAGGATTTAAGTTAAAACAGTTGAGGAGCCGTTGGCCGAGTGGTGTGGATGACTGCCTCCTGACCAAAACGCACGGGTTCAAAACTCATGTAAGGCACAGGTTCTATCTTTAGGGTGAAATATAAATCTAGCCTGCACACTCTGTGTTGACTAGTAGCAAGCGGCGTTTGTTCCTCATCACTATAAATCCTACCGGTGGACCATCGCAATGGGAGTAAATACTGTCTTGACTGTTAATACTAAAAACAGTGTAGCATCTTCTACCAGTATGTGACTCATCAAAACCTTATCTCACAAGAAGCACTCTCTGAATGCCTTGCGCAACTCATTTCTTGCAACCGAATCCTAGTCCATCCCCCACACTAAACGAAAACGTCGATGTTTGACAAAATACTGCATGATCATCTCCAATACTGATAACTTACACTGACAAGATAAGAAAGGGGAGAGTAGACTAACGACTAGTCGGGCAAAACATACTGATTAGGTGATGGTAGTCAGGGTTTAGGGCAACATACTGATTAGGTGATGGTAGTCAGGGTTTAGGGCAACATACTGATTAGGTGATGGTAGTCAGGGTTTAGAGCAACATACTGATTAGGTGATGGTAGTCAAGGTTTAGGGCAACATACTGATTAGGTGATGGTAGTCAGGGTTTAGAGCAACATACTGATTAGGTGATGGTAGTAACGGTTTAGGGCAACATACTGATTAGGTGATGGTAGTCAGGGTCTAGGGCAACATACTGATTAGGTGATGGTAGTCAGGGTCTAGGGCAACATACTGATTAGGTGATGGTAGTCAGGGTTTAGGGCAACATACTGATCAAGCGATGGTAGTCAGGGTCTATGGCAACATACTGATCAGGCGATGGTAGTCAGGGTTTAGGGCAACATACTGATCAGGTGATGGTAGTCAGGGTCTAGGGCAACATACTGATTAGGTGATGGTAGTCAGGGTTTAGGGCAACATACTGATTAGGTGATGGTAGTCAGGGTCTAGGGCAACATACTGATCAGGGGATGCTAGTGAGGGTTTAGGGCAACATACTGATTAGGTGATGGTAGTCAGGGTCTAGGGCAACATACTGATTAGGTGATGCTAGTCAGGGTCTAGGGCAACATACTGATCAGGTGATGCTAGTGAGGGTTTAGTGAAACATACTGATCAGGTGATGCTAGTGAGGGTGTAGTGAAACATACTGATCAAGACACCTCCTCACTTCCATAAAATGTTCCCTGAAATTAATGGCAATCTAGGTAACAAGGTAGGGATCGACGTGATCCTCGTAGTAGTGAGCGAGACGCAGATGCGGTCAATCATAGCACAACAGCGTGGAGGATCATAGGTCACCTTCCTCCGCACGCTTAGGATGTGATGGAAGCTACGGCAACTTGCCACTTTACGCACTTTTTCAGGGCGCACTAAAGAGTAGACATTCTCATAAACAGAATCAAGATAGGAGAGACGTAAGAAAGATCTTCGAGACATGTACATCGAAGAACAAAGTAACAATAATTCCGGTCTACTTAAAGGGATTCTCATACTCAAATATGTCTTGCAGAAAGGTGCATTATAAACCTAGGACTTAATGCTTTAAATTTGGATTGCCTGTTGGGATCAATATGATGAGCTGTGCATGAGCTGTAGCCGTTAGCGCCCAGAAGCTGACTGCTAGCGTCAGGGCCAGCGAACCAAAGCTCACAGGACCCTTCTCCACCTGATGACTGCTGAAGTCGGATGTGTCTGACTGAAATCTGAAATTATCGTAGTCAATCTGGAAACTAGGACACAACGCATTCTGTTCTCTGGACTACATCATGCTACTTGCAAAACCCTTTTCAGGGCTTGGTAGCGGAAGAGAGAGAACGTTCAGGGATTGGTAGCGGAAGAGAGAGAACGTCCAGGGATTGGTAGCGGAAGAGAGAGAACGAACGACAAAGTGGGTGAATATATTTTCCGAAAGATTCCAATAAACTTTTCTCTGCAATGATTATCGCTAAATTGTTTAACAGTGACAGTGCGTAAATTCGATCCATCTAAAAAGCACTTCCTAGGCACCATCTGTGATTTGCTTTAGTCCGCCTCATGCGTACCACGCTGCTATCTACTTCGGCGGCCGCGCTCTTGCTGCGCTTGTCGTCAGTGAGTTTCCTTTCTGCAATCCGCAACATCCCGATGTTTCTGCTGGTGGCAGCCAGCGATTGGAGCAGATTGTTTCCTGACTGGAATAAAGTGGCAGAAATATTGAATGTTGAAGTATGCTAACGAGGAGAGAGAAAGAGGGAGAGGGAGAGGGAGAGAGAGGGAGAGGGAGTGAGGAAGGGATAAAGAGGGAGGGAGAGAGATCGAATACAAGAGGGAGATAGAAAGGTAGAGAGTTTAAGAGAGCGATAAAAAAAAGAGAAAGAGATAAATGGGGCGAAAATGAAAGGGAGAGAAAGAGAGAATGAAAGAGCTAGAGACAGAAAGAATAAAAGAGGAGCAGGGGAAAGAGAGAGATGGAGAGAGAGAGAGAGAAGAGAGGTATAAAGAAATAAAGAAAGTTGGCGAGAGAGAAATAAAAAGAGAGAAAGAGACAGCAAGAGAAAAAGAGAGAAAAAGGAAGAGAAAGAGAAAGAGAAAGAGAGTGTTTCTCAAGCTGCATCCCAAACAAACTCTATGAGGTAGCAGCATGTCTCTAGTGGTTCCACTAAATGTCCCTACGTGTCCCTCAAAATGTCTCTAAGGGTTCCGCTAAATGTCTTTACGTGTCCCTCAAAATGTCTCTACTTGTCCCTCAAAATGTCTCTAGGTGGTCAGTGAAATGTCTCTACGTGTCCCTCAAAATGTCTCTAAGGGTTCCGCTAAATGTCTTTACTTGTCCCTCAAAATGTCTCTAGGTGGTCAGTGAAATGTCTCTACGTGTCCCTCAAAATGTCTCTAAGGGTTCCGCTAAATGTCTTTACTTGTCCCTCAAAATGTCTCTAGGTGGTCAGTGAAATGTCTCTACGTGTCCCTCAAAATGTCTCTAAGGGTTCCGCTAAATGTCTTTACTTGTCCCTCAAAATGTCTCTACGTGTCCTTCTTCTTCTTCTTCTTCTTCTTACACTGTCAGACGTCAACCTTTATTTTTTCGAAAAAAGCAGCGGTCATCCTGAGGCTGTCGACACTGCCATAGAGCTTGTCTAGCGTTGCCACTGGTGATGGCCACGTCTACTTTCTCTGATCCTCGTATGTCGGGCAGTTTTGCAGCAACTGTTCAGCGGTCATTTTCCCGGTACCACACGAGCATTCGTCAGTGCCACCTATCTTCAATTTGTTGAATAGGTGATACGGGGGACGGCGTGGCCTAGTGGTTAAGTGGCACGGCTCACAACCAGAAGGTGCTGGGTTCGATCCCCATCACAGCACCGGCCGTTACCCCGGGGAAGCAAACCCTTAGAAAATGCAGGAGGAAGCAGATCCTTACATAAAATGCATGCTGAAGTCGGATGCACTGGGCCGACAGGCGCAAAATAAAAACCACAGTATAACGCACACACGCCTTGGGGAATAGATAAATAAGGCGAACGCAAAAAAAAAAAAAAAAAAAAAAAAAAAAATAGGTGATACCTCAGTCTATTGTGGCCAGTGCGAAGTCTGAAGACAACGACCTGCTCTCTTCGGTTCAACTGGTAATAGGCATCGTTTTTTGTGTAGCCAGTATGTTCTGTTTCCCATTTGGTCATGTATCTAGCTCTAATAAGCCGTTTTGACTCTTCGTATGTCATACTAGTATCAGGTTGTGGTAGTCTTGCACCTTCTTTTGCCAGTCTGTCTGCTTCCTCGTTTCCTTGGATGTTACAGTGGGATGGAACCCACTGTACCACTACTCTTTTTGGTGAGGACTGCTGGCATAGTTGACAGAGTACTGCTCTTAAATCATTGAGTTCAGTATTTTTCTGGCTTTTTAGTGCTGTGAATACGGCCAGGGCATCTGTGAGCAGGACTATATGGCTTTCATTCCTTTTACCTGTCACCATTTCTTCTACTGCAGCCCTCAGTGTCTCTACCTCCGCTCTGAAATTGCTTGTGTATTTTCCAGTTGCCACTGACAGTGTTATTTTTCTGCCATTTGGTAGGCTCAAGAATACCCCTGCCCCTCCGTTCTGTGTTATGTTTGTTACAGAACCGTCGGTGTATGCATAGGTCCAGTCCATGCTTGGGTAGTTTCCCGTTATGTACCTCAGGGTTGTATCTCTTTTTTCTTTTTCAGTCTGGCAGTTTTTGTTTCCAATACCTGGTATATTTTCTTCCACCTCTGGAAATATATGCTACCTCCAGGTAGGTTTGCGTACAGTAGGGATGGGCTTTGGTGTTGTTAGTGCGTTCATAGGGTCTTCGTTCATCTTTGCTTTGGCTATTTCTGCAAAGTTTCTCCGCTTTAGTTTCCCATTTCCAAAATTTGTTAGTCTCTGATGTATTGGATGGTCAGTCAGTCTTCTGAGTTTCTCTGCTTGCTGCTGGGCTATGCAGTCTCTTCTGTCGGTCATGGATTGCAGTTTTGTAATCTTTTCAAGTTCTACAATTGGCGTTGACTTCATGCCTCCTGTTATAACTCTCATGGCTTGGTTTTGAAGTTTGCAAATTTGATCGAAGTTCGCCTTTGCTGCTGTTGTCCATGCCGCAATGCCCTACTCGAGAACTGGTCTCACTCTTCCAGTGTACAGTTTCTTTAGTATACTTTCGTCTGCTCCCCAGCTTGTTCCAGCAAGTTTCCTCATGATTGCCATTCTTTCTCTGGCTCTCATTCGATTTCTCTCGATCTGACTTTTCCATGTCATGCGCCGATCAAATGTGACTCCCAGGTAGTTTGGGTTGTCGTTTGGCCGCAGGTATTTGCCGTTAAGACTTAATTTGGTGTTTTGGTGTTTGTTTGAAAGCGAGAATATCGTACATGTTGTTTTTTCCTCATTTATTGTGACCAACCATGAGCGCCCACTCTTCCAGCGATGTTAGGGCCTGCTGCATCCGATTACTTGCTATGGTGAGATTCCTTTCAGAGGTCCACATAGCCAGATCGTCTGCAAACATTGAGCTGTGGACTCTTCTTGGTATATTCACAGTTATGTTATTTATATACACCAGGAAGAGTGTGGGTGACAGTACTCCCCCTTGGGGTACTCCCTGCTCAAGTGTCACCTTTTTGCTCATCTGTCCTTGTACTTGAACTCTGGCCGTTCTGTTTTTGAGGTAGTGGCTGATCCATTTGTACATTTTCCTACAAACTTCACTTCTTCGTAGCTTGGCTTTGAGTTCCTCTTTCCAGACTTTGTCAAATGCCTTTTCTAGATCCACTCAGACCGCTACTGTGTATTTTTGCTCCTGGTAGGCATCTTCTATTTCCTGGGCTATGAGAGTGATCTGATCCTCAGTGGATCTGTGCTGTCTAAAGCCTGCTTGCTGTGGAATTAGTATGTGTTTTTCTTGCAGTTGCCACATCAGTCTGGTATTTATCATTCGTTCCATCAGTTTGCCGACACAGCTCAGTAGGCTGATAGGCCTGTATCCATTTGGATCTGTTTTATCTTTTCCGTTTTTTGGTACTGGTACAAGTACTGCGTCTTTCCATGCCTGGGGTACAATACCCCTTTTCCAGCTTTGGTTCAGGACTGATAGCAGTTTCCTTTTTGCTGTTTGGCCCAGCCCCATCAGCATCTCGTTTGTTACCCCATCTTTTCCGGGCTACGTGTACCTCAAAATGTCTCTATGTGTTCTTCGAAATATCTCTAGGCGGTCAGTGAAATGTCTCTACGTGTCCCTCAAAATGTCTTTACGTGTCCCTCAAAATGTCTCTACATGTCCCTCAAAATGTCTCTAGGCGGTAAGGGAAATGTCTCTACGTGTCCTTTAAAATGTCTCTATGTGTCCCTCAAAATGTCTCCAGATGTCTCTCAAAACGTCTCTAGGGGGTCAGAGAAATGTCTCTTTGTGGTCAGTGAAATGTCTGTAGGGGACAGTGAAACGTCTCTAGGTGGTCAGTGAAATATCTCCAGGTGGTCAGTGAAATGTCTCCAGGTGGTCAGTGAAATGTCTGTAGAGGACAGTAAAATGCCTGTATGTGATCAGTGAAATGTCTGCAGGGGTCAGTTAAATGTCTCTATGGTGTCAGTGAGAAGTCTGTATGTAGTCAGTGACATGTCTATAGGTGGTCAGTGGAATGTCTCTTTGGGATCAATGAAATGTCTCTAGGAGGTCAGAGAAATGTCTCTAGGTGGTCAGTGAAATGTCTCTAGGGGACAGTGCAATGTCAGTATGTGGTCAGTGAAATGTCTCTAAGGAGTCAGTAAAATGTCTCTAGGTGGTCAGTGAAATGTCTCTAGGAGGTCAGTGAAATGTCTCTAGGTGGTCAGTGAAATGTCTCTAGGGGACAGGGCAATGTCAGTATGTGGTCAGTGAAATGTCTCTAAGGAGTCAGTAAAATATCTCTAGGTGGTCAGTGAAATGTCTCTAGGGGGTCAGTGAAATGTCTCTAGGGGACAGTGCAATGTCAGTATGTTGTCAGTGAAATATCTCTAAGGGGTCAGTGAAATGTCTCTAGGGGGTCAGTTAAATGTATCTAGGTGGTCAGTGAAATGTCTCTAGGGGGTCAGTTAAATGTATCTAGGTGGTCAGTGAAATGTCTCTAGGGTGTCAGTGAAATGTCTCTAGGAGGTCAGAGTAATGTATGTAAGTGGTCAGTGTGGATCCTAGAAAGTAATGAATAAGCCACTACCATAATGCTAAAATGTTGTGAACTTTGATTAACAAAGAGATGTGTACAGAGCTAGCAACCTCGTCATATAAAACAGAGCTAGCAACCTCGTCATATAAAACAGAGCTAGCAACCTCGTCATATAAAACAGAGCTAGCAACCTCGTCATATAAAACAGAGCTAGCAACCTCGTCATATAAAACAGAGCTAGCAACCTCGTCATATAAAACTCATCCCTACAGAACACAACAGCAAGAATAACTGTCTTTGACTCAAATCTTCTGATTGGTTACCCTATGCTCTACAAGAAGCCCATTAGGTTACCAAGAAGAAGATACACAAAAAGTACTTTGCATTTAATGCCCATAATCCTTGTTAAGTGAATGCTCTTTTCGGAATGCCCCGACCTACCTTGACAACTTCTTGTGCCTCTGGGAGTTGTGTTCCCGGATGTCTCTGGAAGACTCGGACGAACGGACGATCAAGATGCTCTCTGGTTGTCACGTCAGAGTAGCAGACTGGCCCCTAATTGAGTACATAATAGGTTGTGGTCCTTAATTGAGTACATAATATATTGTGGACCCTAATTGAGACCAGAATATGTTGTGGTCCCTAATTGAGTACATAATATGTTGTGGTTCCTAATTTAGTACATAGTATTTTGTGGTCCCTAATTGAGTACATAATATGTTGTGGCCCCTAATTGAGTACATAATATGTTGTGACCCCTAATTGAGACCAGAATATGTTGTGGTCCCTAATTGAGTACATAATATGTTGTGGTCCCTAATTGAGACCAGAATATGTAGTGGTCCCTAATTGAGACCAGAATATGTTGTGGTCCCTAATTGAGTACATAATATGTTGTGGCCCCTAATTGAGACCAGAATATATTGTGGTCTCTAATTGAGTACATAATATGTTGTGGCCCCTAATTGAGTACACAATATGTAGTGGTCCCGAATTGAGTTGTGGTCCCTAATTCAGTACTGAATATGATGTCCCCAATTGAGTACAAAATATGTTGTGGTCCTTAATTCAGTAGAGAATATGTTGTGGTCCCTAATTGAGTACAGAATATGTTGTGGTACCTAATTTAGTAGAGATATATTATATTGGACATATGTAGTAAACCACTAAAACAAAATCCTTCAGCTTCCCGCGGAGCACATACCTCCCGCACATGTCCCTCAAAGCCATGATTGTTATATTCCTGTGTGAGAGAGTGGGGGATGTGTTCCACTGTCATGACATGCTTCCTACATGGACACCTGCCACTCGATCCAACCCGTATCTTGTACTAAAGGTGACCATTGCGTCTAGTATGCCCAGTCCTCAGTCTGCATATGCCGGCTTGATCTTTTCTAGTGCAATCATAATAGTTGTCTTCTTTTCGGATGTCGGTATGTTAAATCCGTCAATTTCCCCCGGAAACTGGCTTTAATTATGGTCTTTGTCTCATTATAGGTTAACATGAATCGTACAACAGCAAGGGCTTACAATGGCAAACACAACACATTTGGCTTAGGAGGGTGAACGTCGGCTCTTACAACACCAGTATTCTTCTTCTTCCTAACTTAACTTAACTTGGTTAGGCTTAGCTTGGCTTGGCTTGGCTTGTCTTGGCTTGGCTTGGATTGTCTTGGCTTAGATTGGCTTGGCTTAGCATGGCTTGCCTTGGCTTGGCTTGGCTTGGCTTGTCTTGGCTTGGCTTGTCTTGGCTTGGCTTGTCTTGGCTTGGCTTGTCTTGGCTTGTCTTGGCTTGTCTTGGCTTGCCTTGGCTTGGCTTGGCTTAGCTTGGCATGGCTTGCCTTGGCTTGGCTACGTTCGTTCTCAATCTCCCGCTACCAAATCCTGACACGGGACTAAGTAGCAGAATGTAGTCCAGAGAACGGAATGCGCCGTGTCGTAGTTTACAGCTCGACTGCGATATTTAGACCTTTCGGTTCAACACATCCTACTTCAGCAACAATTTTTTGAGTACCGGGTTAGTATTCCCTCTCAGGTATCGGTCGCTGACCACTGCAGCTCATGCGCTGCTCAGCATCTTGATCTCCTAACTTAACTTAACTTAACTTAACTTAACTTAACTTAACGTCTTTATACTGGTTTAGAAGACTCTGCAGAGTCTGTACACAGCCAGTTTCTTAGAGGTTGGGACAAGTGCTGTGGACGGTGGATAACCGATGTGCGAGTCCGTCTTAATAGACTAAACAAAACAAGAGCAAAGTAGGCTCGCAGACTGTTAGGCGCAATCTATGTTGCTCTTAACAAACCACCTAACCATGGCCGCTGTTATGCCATGTGACACAGTAAGTCATCTCTTACGACATGCGCTCTGTTGGGGGGTGGGGTGGGGTGGGGGGGGTGGGGGGAAGTGGTGCTATTCTTGTCTTTGTCATACACAAAGACCCCGGCGGACCACCCTTCTTCTATTCTTCTTCTTCTTCTTCTTCTTCTTCTTCTTCTTCTTCTTCTTCTTCTTCTTCTTCTTCTGCGATCATTGCTAATTTAGACTGAGACTCCGGATGAATTCTGCAATTTTTATTCAGGTTTTCAATACCGCTGTACAGTTTCTCTTCCTGAGGAAGCGGCGTCTCACACATCTTTCTCCTCAGATCTGTGTGCCAGGGGGTGGGGGGGGGCAGTCCTGAAGTACATGTGCTGCTCTCATGTTAGCTAGACCACAGCAACATAGGATGGTGATGCCTATCTTGAATTTGATGTGCAGGTGGTCTCTCTTTCTCTTGTGGTCAGTTCGGAGACGTAGTGTGATAACTTGGTCTTTTCTGGACAGTTGGTTGTATCCGTCATCTGCGGGCTATTTCGATACTACAAATATTACACGAATTCTACAATAACACGAGCTTTCAACGAACAACACAACACACCTGACCCAGGCGAGAACACATCAGTTCCCCAGAGCGCTTACAACACAACACACCTGACCCAGGCGAGAACACATCAGTTCCCCAGAGCGCTTACAACACAACACACCTGACCCAGGCGACAACACATCAGTTCCCCAGAGCGCTTACAACACAACACACCTGACCCAGGCGAGAATACATCAGTTCCCCAGAGCGCTTACAACACAACACACCTGACCCTGGCGAGAACACATCAGTTCCCCAGAGCGCTTACAACACAACACACCTGACCCTGGCGAGAACACATCAGTTCCCCAGAGCGCTTACAACACAACACACCTGACCCAGGCGAGAATACATCAGTTCCCCAGAGCGCTTACAACACAACACACCTGACCCTGGCGAGAACACATCAGTTCCCCAGAGCGCTTACAACACAACACACCTGACCCTGGCGAGAACACATCAGTTCCCCAGAGCGCTTACAACACAACACACCTGACCCTGGCGAAAACACACCAGTTCCCCATAGCGCTTACAACACATCACACCTGACCCAGGCGAGAACACATCAGTTCCCCAGAGCGCTTACAACACAACACACCTGACTCTGGCGAGAACACACCAGTTCCCCAGAGCGCTTACAACACCACGTGGCCAGAAACAGGAACACTAATTAAAGAAGCCATTAACCATCAAGTCTACTCACCAAAGTATAACCCAAAGCTTTCTCTGTAGCATCGTACCAGCGTTGTGCTCTGTGAAGTGCGTGTCGGTTTTCTCCAAGGCCAAGGTTCAGGTGTTGCTAAAACAGATTATGATTATAAATCAGAAATGCTTCTGGTCAACTAGTTTATTCTCTACACTCGTTATGTGTACATTAAGCGGACCAATGTCTCCAGCCAGTCGCTAGATTCAACTACCTAGGCAATATCATCACTAGAGAGGCGAGTAGCGATTGTGAGGTCAATAACAAGATTGCTAAGGCGAGTTCTGCGTTTGGGAGGCTCTAAGCGAACGTCTCTAAAGGACAAGGCATCAGTGTCGCCATCAAGATAAGCGTGTATTGTGCTGCAGTGTTATCCAGTCAGCTGCATGCCGGTGAGACATGGACAGTGTATTGCAGACATGCTTGACAGCTCAATCGCTTTTACTTGGGTTGTCTGCGTAGGCTGATCATGATAAGGTGGCAGGACAAAGTGTCTGACCTTGACATTCTTAGAAAGACTTACATGTTGAGCTAATGCTTCTAAAAAGACTTCTAAAAATAGCTCAGCTAAGATGGACGGGGCATGTCGTTCGCATGTCAGGGGAGCGCATCCACAACAGGCAAAACGTTCACCAGGGGGACATAAGAAATCTTACAGAGATTCCTTGAAAGTGTCTCTGAAAAGTTTCAATATTGATGTCACCAATCGGATAAGTTTGAGCTGCGCTTGTTAGCTCCGGTGTTTGTGTCTGTTTTGGATGTTCTCAAGTTTCTGAACGGATTAATATTTGCACTGATCGTTGCCCTGCAGAGCTGCTTTACTGTGGGAGTGTTTTTGTTCATCTGAGTGGTGTTTTTGTTCATCTTAGTGGTGTATTTGTTCATCTGAATGGTGTTTTTGTTCATCTGAATGGTGTTTTTGTTCATCTGAGTGGTGTTTTTGTTCATCTTAGTGGTGTATTTGTTCATCTGAATGGTGTTTTTGTTCATCTGAGTGGTGTTTTTGTTCATCTTAGTGGTGTATTTGTTCATCTGAATGGTGTTTTTGTTCATCTGAATGGTGTTTTTGTTCATCTGAGTGGTGTTTTTGTTCATCTGAGTGGTGTATTTGTTCATCTTAGTGGTGTATTTGTTCATCTGAGTGGTGTATTTGTTCATCTGAGTGGTGTTTTGTTCATCTGAATGGTGTTTTTGTTCATCTGAGTGGTGTTTTTGTTCATCTGAGTAGTGTCTTTCCGAAAGTTAGAGTGCATTTTGTTTGCGGTCTTTGTATCGTCTAGTAAAAGTATATGGCCATTTTTGGTCGAATATCGCTCAGCTCCCAGACACGGAAATCGAGACCTAATTGTTAACACTCGTTCCTGAAAATGGAGCGGATACAGAATTCGGCTAAGCGGATCATCCTGGGGTACACAAGAGACACGTCGTGTATGGCAATGGTTTATCTCCTTGATTTGACGTACATGGAAGAGAGGATAAAGATTTGTTGTGCTCGTGCCTAACTCCGAGTAAGCGCCGACATCCAACATCCAACATCCAACATCCACTATAAGAGGATATTTGGAGCAAAAATGGCAGGAGACTTAAAAGAGGAAAATCCTGGACGGGTTAGGTTAAGGACTTGTGCAACAGGTGTGTACGTTTGATGTAGAATCTGGGGAAGAATGGACACGAGTGACAGCAGAATGTGGCACATCCTTGTCAGTCTGTGTCCCACTAGAGAAAGAGTGTAGACAGACAAATGCAGAGGTTGTGGAAGCGGAAGTTCAGTCCATTGTTTCTGAGTTTGTTTCTGACGGCGATGTGTTCATTTACACGGACGGGTCTGTTGTGCGGCATTCGTAGAGTTCATGGACTTTCACTGCTCAGGTTGGAGGGAAAACGGTGAAAGGGGACATTTTCACGTATGCAATAGGGACAGGTAGTCTGACCATGGAGATCTTTGCAGTGACTAAGGCTATGGTTTGGCTGGAGACACAGACCTTTGCCCATGCATGCTGTCAAGGCAACTCTATGAGCATGCTCAGAAAGATTGAGATGGGCTGGGGTTGAAGACTGGGGCTTGAGTCTATGAGCATGCCCAGATTGATAATGGCTGGAGTCAAAGACTGTGGCTTGAGTCTATGAGCATGCCCAGAAGGATTGAGATGGGCTGGGGTCGAAGACTGTGGCTTGAGTCTATGAGCATGTCCAGAAGGATTGAGATGGGCTGGGGTCGAAGACTGTGGTTTGAGTCTATGAGCATGCCCAGAAGGATTGAGATGGGCTGGGGTCGAAGACTGTGGCTTGAGTCTATGAGCATGTCCAGAAGGATTGAGATGATGGGGTAGAAGATTGTGGCTTGAGTCTATGACAAGAACAAGATTGACAAGACTATGGTTAATTGTCGTGGCAGGTCATGCGGGTGGGAAGGGAAACGAACGAACTGACATGCATGCAGGTAGTGCTACCGTGGGAAGTGGACGAGCAATGGACCAGGCTGATATTCTGGACGCTCTTAGGGAGGCAGGACGGTTAAATGATTCGACGTATGACGCTGAGTCCGGAACGTTGACCAAACTGCAAGAAAGTCAGATCACAAGAAGGAGAGCCAGACAAGAACGCGACACTGGAAGCCAAAGGAGACTAGTGAACCAACACAGAACTGGTTCGTGAGCCGACATACGCTGGGGGATATAGGAGACTAGTGAACCAACACAGAACTGGAGTCGTGAGCCGACATACGCTGGGGGATATAGGAGACTAGTGAACCAACACAGAACTGGAGTCGTGAGCCGACATACGCTGGGGGATATAGGAGACTAGTGAACCAACACAGAACTGGAGTCGTGAGCCGACATACGCTGCGGGATATAGGAGACTAGTGAACCAACACAGAACTGGAATCGTGAGCCGACATACGCTGGGGGATATAGGAGACTAGTGAACCAACACAGAACTGGAGTCGTGAGCCGACATACGCTGCGGGATATAGGAGACTAGTGAACCAACACAGAACTGGAGTCGTGAGCCGACATACGCTGGGGGATATAGGAGACTAGTGAACCAACACAGAACTGGAGTCGTGAGCCGACATACGCTGCGGGATATAGGAGACTAGTGAACCAACACAGAACTGGAGTCGTGAGCCGACATACGCTGGGGGATATAGGAGACTAGTGAACCAACACAGAACTGGAGTCGTGAGCCGACATACGCTGGGGGATATACCGAAGAAGAGAGCTGAGCACATATAGACTTGTTCGGTGTGCAGTGAGGATGATCTGTCAACTAACTGACTGACTGACTAACTAACTAACTGACTGGCTGACTGACTAACTGACTAACTAACTAAATGACTGACTAACTGACCAACTGACTAACTGACTGCCTAACTGACTAACTAACTGACTGACTGACTAACTAACTGACTGACTGACTAATTAACTAACTAACTAACTAACTGACTGACTGACTGACTGAGTGACTGACTAACTGACTGACTGACTTACTAACTAACTAACTGACTAACTAACTGACTCACTGACTGACTAGCTAACAAACTAACTGACTGACTGACTAACTAACTAACTGACTGACTGACTAGCTGACTAACTAACTAACTGACTGTCTACCTAACTAACTAACTGACTGACTGACTGACTGACTAACTAACTAACTAACTAACTAACTGACTAACTAACTAATTAACTGACTGACTGACTAGCTAACTAACTAACTAACTGACTGACTAACTAACTAACTGACTGACTGACTGACTGACTAACTAACTAACTAACTAACTGACTGACTGACTGACATACTAACTGACTAACTGAGTGACTGACTGACTGACATACTAACTGACTAACTGACTAGCTGACTGATTGACTGACTAACTGACTAACTAAATGACTGACTAACTGACTAACTAACTAACTAACTGACTGACTGACGGACTAACTGACTGACTAACTGACTGACTGACTAACTGAACGACTGACCAATTGGCTAACTGACTGACTAACTGACTAACTAACTAACTGACTGATTAACTGACTTACTAACTGACTGACTGACTAACTAACTGACTGACTGACTAACTGACTAACTAACTAACTAGCTGACTGACTGAGTGACTGACTGACTGACTATTTGACTTACGGACTGACTAACTAACTAACTGACTGACTGACTGACTAACTAACTAACTAACTAATTGACTGACTGACTGACTCACTAACTAACTAACGAAGTGACTGACTAACTGACTAAATAACTGACTGACTAACTAAATAACTAACTAACTAACTGAATGACTGACTGACTAACTAACTAACTGACTGACTGACTAACTGACTGACTGACTGGCTAACTAACTAACTGACTGACTAACTAACTAACTGACTAACTAACTAACTAACTAACTAACTGACTGACTGACTGACTGACTGACCAACTGACTGACTGACTAACTAACTAACTGACTGACTGACTAACTAACTAACTAACTAACAAACTAACTGACTGACTAACTGACTAACTGACTGACTGACTGACTAACTAACTAACTAACAAACTGACTGACTGACTGACTAACTAACTAACTGACTGACTGACTAACTGACTAACTGACTGACTAACTAACTGACTGACTGACTGACTAACTAACTAACTAACTGACTGACTGACTGACTGACTGACTAACTAACTAACTGACTGACTGATTGACTAACTAACTGACTGACTGACTGACTAGCTAACTAACTGACTGACTGACTGACTGACTAACTGACTGACTGACTGACTAACTAACTAACTAATTGACTGACTGGCTAACTGACTGACTGACTGACTGACTAACTGACTAACTAACTAACTGACTGACTAACTAATTAACTAACTGACTGACTAACTAATTAACTAACTGACTGACTGACTAACTGACTGACTAACTAACTGACTGACTGACTGAATGACTGACTGACTAACTAACTAACTAGCTAGCTAACTAACTCCACACCCGGCTTCCCACACCTGTGCCCATATGACAGGGTGTGCCGTTCCATGATTGGTCATTACTGCCATCAGAGAATACATTTCACAGCAAGTCTAATGATGTCGCCATCTTTGCTTGTGATGGGTAACTATTATTATTATTATTACGGCGTCGCTGCTAGAAAAATGTTGTCCATCTTTCATTGGCCCGAACAGATGGAAGTCGGAAGGCGCCAAATTCGGACAGGTGTGGTAGGACAGTCCAGCCAAGACTGGTAATGTGGTCAACGGTCTTCAAACTGGTATGGGGCCTGGAGTTATTGTGTCGCAATATGACAGGTTGTCATCTTCTCTGACCTGAACCTGGAAACTCGAGCCTTCAGCTTAGTCGCAATGTAACGGTCAGAGTTGATGGTTTGGTCAGGTTCTATGAAATCAAGAACTATTACCCCGTGGATATTCTGTCCTGGCAGGGCCTGTGCTACCATTCGGCAAACTAGGTTGCCGTCTAAGATACAGAATTCATAAAGGTATATTAGGAGTTAAGAAACCTAAATGGAGCTGCAGGTGCAGTACAATGAATGAGCTGACAGCTGACTCTGGTACCTTCTCAGGGAGTTCTCCCCTCTTACCTTTAGAGTTATCGTTTCTGCCACTTTCTGAATGAGTCCCTCATTGACCGACTTGTGCGCTGCTTGTTTGAGTTTGTCAGTACGATCAATGCTGCAGCGCAGTTCACGGCGCAGGTATGCAGACTCTTTGCGGCCCTCTGAGGCATCGTTTAAAAGAGCATCAACTTGAAATGTGTACGGCCCTAACGGGTCGGTTCTACCAGTTCCAAATCTGGAAGGACATTAATTGAATAATTTCTGTTATTACGCTGCATGTTATTTTTCTTTCTATGCAATTAGGCTTTTGAAAATCAATGTATGCAAAAAAATTGACATCAAACGCAGATGCAGCGAAGAGAACAGAAAAACGACTTTGTAAACATAAGGAAAACAAAGATAATTGCCATCGACAAAATTAGAAGTCAACATTAATTCGAGTTTCTGTAATCCAGAATTGGCAAAAACGGCGACTGCTCAAAGGAAATCAGAAGAAAATTGGGGATCAAGATGCTGCAGCGGTCAGCGACCCATAGCTGACTGCTAGCGTCAGGGCCAGCGAACCATAGCTGCCAAGATCCTTCTACACCTCCACGTGGTGATCCAGGATAACAGGCTGCAGCAGGGCAGACTGGCTAAGGAGAAGGGATCGAAGAGGGAATGCTAACCCGGTACTCAGAAAATGCTTGCTGAAGTCGGATGTGTTGGACCGAAAAGTGCAAATATCGCAGCCAAGCTGTAAACTACGACACAACGCATTCCGTTCTCTGGACTACATTCTGCTACTTAAGCCCTTTCAGGGTTTGGTAGTTGGAGATTGAGAACGAACGAAGAAGAAGAAGAAGAAGAAGAAGAAGAAGAAGAAGAAAATTTGCAATGGCAGTGCAGCGGCTACATAACCCAACGAAACTGTAGCAGAATACCCGGAAACTAACAAATGGGAAACTGTTGAGTCCCTCAAAACATTATATAATGGTTCTCAGAATACCATGGATAGAAAAAACAGAAGAATTCAGAGATTCGACAAGAGTTGGGCATGGAGGAGAACTGGTTTATACATTCTATCATGACCAGAAAACTGAAATACTTTGGCCATATCAAAAGACACAACCGTCTTGATAAAACGTTAATGGAAGGTATGGTGCTGGGCAAGAGAGGCAGAGGCAACCAAGAAGACGAAGGCGCCAAGATGTCAAGGCATGCTTGGGCATGACTCTGGAGCAGGCTGGAGATTTGGCAAGAGATCGAGTTTCATTCAGACGGACTGTAATGGTAGCGACGTTCTACGAAGGACATGCCACATGATTATATATGCAAATTGGGTACTGTTGTGGACATCAGCAACTCCAAGACAAAAACCATGGTTATCGCCAGAGATGAGAGGAGACATCAGATAACCCTGGGAACACGAGCACTGGAGCAGGTCAGTAACTTTAAATATCTATGAGTGGTAATAGACAGCAGGGGAGTAATTAAAGAAGAGTTAACTGCACGAAGGGCAGCAGCAGGTAGACTTTTCCCTGCAAATATCCAGATGATTCTTTAGCAAAAGAGAAATAAGCAGGAAAACAAAGATGGATGTATACCGCTCGACCAATGTGCCTGTCCTAACATATGGATGTAAGGCAGGGGAAATGACTATAGACCAAGAAAAGCAACTACAAACTTCAGAAATGAGGTAACTAAGAAAGGCGGTACATGTGACGAAAAGGGACAAGATCCGTAACCAGACAATACATAGCAATCTCGAAGTTCAACCCCTGCAGACACGAGTGGAGCAGTCCCAACTACAGTGGTTTGGCCATGTCTGTAGAATGGAAGAAGATCGGATACCAAAGCGATCATGGGAGATAAAAAGTTAAGGACGCAGACCCCCAGGACGTTCCAAAGTACGTTGGGAAGCCAACATACGAAAGACCCTAAGTGATCTAGGGCTGGATTGCAAAGAGGCCAGGAAAATACCGCGGATAGAGCAGTGTGGCGTTCTCTCTGGCAAACCTCTACACCTCACGGTAGAAGAGGAGCGACTAAGTGAGTAAGTAAGGGTACTGTTATGAAGATTAAGACAGGTAAGACAGAGACTATGATATTTCCCGTGAACACCCGCAGAGAAGCTTCCAGAGCAGTCACTTTGGTATCAAGCAAGTACAGGATTTCAAAGACCTAGGAAGGTTGTTCACTTATGGCGACAGAGTGGACAGAGAGCTCGCACGTAGAATTCGGAAGGCGAACAGTGTCCACTATCAAACTGCACCAATTTTATAAACACTATTGAATGCTTCTTTCATCTTAGAAGAGGCTGATATATACACTGTTAATTTCTACATTGTGTTACCAATGTCAATCTTGGTCCTTACTAGAAACACATAAGAGTAAGATTCAGAGCTGTGAGATGTACTGTGTGAGTGGTGGAAGCGTAAATTAGAGCAAAGTAGACCCGCAGCCTATTAGGCGTGTCTATGCCGCTCCGCTAACCACATAACCAAGACCTGATGGTATAGCCACAAATTCCCCTTTTTGCGACATGTTTTCTTGTAGTCAAGAATCCCTGGAATAATTAAAGTAGATTTATAACTTGAATTTTGCCCGAGAAGCAGCTGTGAAGCCTACTCTTTTATATTTCCAACTGACAAGTGATTCTTTAAGTGCACACCACTGCACACGGATGTCTGATCTCACTACTCAGACATCAAGGTAAAGTTTTACCAGATGATCCATTTGAAAACATCCCGGTCTCCACTTTGATTTAAACCGCGACTTCCAGCACCCGAAGCGAACACCTTACCTCTAAACCACCGCCCGGCCCCTTTCACCCCCCCCCCCAGACTATTGTTGCGAAATATGTTCTCTTATGGTTTTAAAGGCAAATCCTGGAACGGCATAACCTGCCACATTCAGGACATACATGCGGGGCGCAGGCAGTGGAATCATTGTGCGTCTTGTTTTTTGTTTGAGCTGCACGCTTTCGCTGAGTTTCTGCGATGACTTTATTCTTTGCGATCTGAGCACCTTCGGTGATACTAGCGCACCAGGTGGAGCGATTATGTGTAATCATCTCTCAGGAGAAGACATCAATATTGAAGCTTTTCAGAAACACTTTCCCTGCCGAAGACGGATGTGTCGGACCGAAAGGTGCAAATGTCGTAGTCAAGCTGCAAACTAGCGACACAACGCATTCCGTTCTCTGGACTACATCCTGCTACTTGTAAAGCCCTGCTCATGGCTTGGTAGCGGGAGATTGAGAACGAACGCAGAAGAACAAGAAGAAGAAGAAGAAGAAGAAGAAGAAGTATAATAATAATAAGAAGAAACACTTTCTCGGAGTCTCTGTGGCGTTTCTTCTGTCCCTCCTGCTGATGGTCTGTCTGCCGTGAGCTACAGCATAACTGCTGCTTGGGATGCGCTTATCTGGCAAGCGAACGTCATGTCTCATTCATTTTAGAGGAGCTATTTGAAGAAATTTATGGATGTTGAACTAAGAGCATCACCTCCATACTGCTCAACACTAATGTTAAAATTGTCCTACTGCACAGCTCGGAAATACGGCGTGCAACTAAGATAGGGCATGACAAATCACAGGCACCATGTCGGTGTGGAGCCTGGAAATATTGCTGGGGCGCCTAATTTGTTAGAACCAGTGTGGTATTTAGTTCAGTCCTTCTTCTTCTTCGTTCGTTCTCAATCTCCCGCTACCAAACACTGAAAGAGCTTAAGTAGCAGAATGTAGTCCAGAGAACGGAACGCGTTGTGTCGTAGTTTACAGCTTGGCTGCGATATTTGCACCTTTCGGTCCAACACATCCGACTTCAGCGAGCATTTTTTGAGTACCGGGTTAGCATTCCCTCTTCGATCCCTTCTCCTTAGCCAGTCTGCCCTGCTGCAGCCTGTTATCCAGGATCACCACGTGGAGGTGTAGAAGGATCTTGGCAGCTATGGTTCGCTGAGAGTGATAGATATATAGAGGGAGGGAGAAAGAGAGAAAAAGAGAGAGAAAGGGAGAAGGAAAGAGAGAGAGAGAGAGAGGGAGAGATAAAAAGAGAGATGGAAAGAGAGGGGGAGAGAGAGGGAAAGAGATAGAGAAAGAGAGATAGAGAGTGAAGGAGCAAGAGAGAAAGTGAAAGGGAGAGAGAGAGGGAGAAAGAGAGAGAGAGACGAGAAAGGGAGAAAGCGAAAGACAGAGAAAGAGAAGGGGAGATAGAGAGAGAGAGTGAGAAAGAGAGAGAGGGATATAGAAAGACAGAGACAGAGGGTAAGAGAGAGATAGAGAGATAGAGAGTTGGAAAAGTATGCTCGTTGTACAAGAACACTGCGTGTATTTGTTGAGGACATGTGCTCCACTGGATGCTAAACCTTTTTGATGGATTGAATCCACATTTATCCAGTATTTATGAAATCACAAATTCTTACCTCCCAGGATCTACCATAGATACCCTGCCTTCGACCTGGCTACGATTAGGCTTTAGAGCGAGCGCTTCTTTCTCTGGTCGCAAGACTGCTGACAGGGCGTGGCA
Organism: Ariolimax columbianus; assembly: GCA_036924085.1. Lineage (NCBI taxonomy): Eukaryota > Metazoa > Mollusca > Gastropoda > Stylommatophora > Arionidae > Ariolimax > Ariolimax columbianus. The sequence continues at coordinate 42,098,606 of JAVGWX010000020.1, forward strand.
AAGTAGGTCAAGGACACGGGAGCGCTCTTGCAGACACGCAAACGTTCTTTTGCGGATGCTCTCAAGGCACTGAAAAATGTGGAAGCATTTGATCCATTCATACATCGTATAGCTTTGTCTGGGGGGGGGGGGGGGAGGGGGGGGGCATGAATACCATGCACTCATGGGGCACTATATTTGAGTGGTACCAAAGTTGAAAGAAGTAGGGCAACTGTAACCTTCATGGCATGCCGTGGTTCTTAGTCGACCTTTACTTCTACAGGAGCATCTGGCCCTGTGCAAATCCCAGTTCTGATATGAGGCTGATGCAGCCGGGAGTAAGATTCCCTGCTTAGCCGGCTAGGCTCGAGCGGCTTAATACCCCGCTGCGTTGGGACAATCACTTACGGAGGGTGGTTAATCTATGTGCCAGTTCATCTTAATAGACTGAAACACTAGAGCAAAGTAGACCCACAGCCTCTTAGGCGCCATCTATGCTGCTCTAAAAAATCATCTAACCATGGCCGGTGTTATGCCACGTCATACAGTCGCCTCTTACGACATGCTCTCTGTGAAGCAGTGGCCATATTCGTGTCCTTATCATACACCGAGGCGAAGTCGTTAAGCTGTCGGCCTCGTGATCAGGTGGTGTGGGTTCGACTCCGGACTCCACCGTCTTTTTCACGGGTGCTTGATGCGGAGTCCGCTGCATCTCCGTAGTCACCCCCTAGTCGTCTTGTCCTTGTCTTGTCACTGGAGTCGGGCGGCACGAGACGAGAGAGTGAGGATAAAAAGTAGCGCAGTTAATCCTTACTAAAAATAGCGCTAGTTATTAATTATGCCATTTTCGTCTGCGATGAACGGCGGCCTTTGCCTTTGCTTTTGCATACAGAAAGGGCTTGGCAGACCACTCGTAGTGTGCAGTTTATTTAGCAATTTGTTGACGATCGTGAAGTTCTTAGCCCCGTGTAATCCTTCTATTTCTTACATGCTATTGTTGTTACGGATCCAGCAGCACCCGAGCTCTCGCCCTTCGGCCCAATACCATGTAATGGTATCTGCACGTGTTTATCAGCTGTTGTCTAGTGCCAAACAAAGTGTTCCACGTATCTGGCCACGGAGCAAGAAGAATTTTCCTGAAATTGTTGAGTTCTGAGCACTCAAAGAGATGATGATCAACGGTTTCATATGGGTGTGTACACAAATGGCACTCAGAAGTATGATGTAGTTGGATTATCTGCTTGGTAAGTGGGATGTGTTGGGTTCTCAGTCGGGAAATGGTGCTCTGGTGTCGGTCTGAGAAGATGAATAATATGGAGATGTTGATGAAGACCAGACACATACAATCTAACATACTAATACAATGTTTGTGTTGTACTACTGGGATATCTTACTTTCTTAGTCGCTCCTCTTCTACGGTGAGGTGTAGAGGTTTGCCAAAGAGAACGCCACACTGCTCTATCCGCCGTCTTTTTCCTGGCATCTTTCCAATCCAGCCCTCTATCACTTAGAGATTGTCGTATGTTGCCTTCCCAATGTACTTTGGGACGTCCTCTGGGTCTGCGTCCTTGACTTTTGATCTCCCATGACCGCTTTGGTATCCGATCTTCTTCCATTCTACAGACATGGCCAAACCACTGTAGTTGGGACTGCTCCACTCGTGTCTGCAGGGGTTGAACTTCAAGATTGCTACGTATTGTCTGGTTACGGATCTTGTCCCTTTTCGTCACCTGAACCGCCTTTCTTAGGTACCTCATTTCTGAAGTTTGTAATTGCCTTTCTTGGGCTGTAGTCATTGCCCATGACTCACATCCATATGTCAGGACAGGCACATAGGTCGAGCAGTATACATCCATCTTTGTTTTCATGCTTATTTCTCTTCTACTGAGGAAACCTCTGTTTATTGCATGGAACAGTCTACCTGCTGCTGCCCTTCGTGCAGGTAACTCCTCTTTGATTCCTCCCCTGCTGTCTATTACCACTCCTAGATATTTAAAGTTGCTACTACTGGGATATTATTTATCACAAATTCTTCGACCTCTTCTTAACTTAACCTAACTTAACGTCTTATACTGGTTTAAAAGACTCTGCAGAGTCTGTTTACAACCAGTTACATTTACATTTTCTTGCTCTAAAAGCTATGCGCATCCAATCTATTTTTAAATGCACTAATTGTCCCTGCGTCTACTACTTTCTGTGGCAATGCATTACACGCATTCACCACTCTCTGAAAAAAAAAATAATTCCCTAATATCTAATCTAGACCTTTCTTTAGCTAATGTGTAGCTATGCCCTCTTGTTCTTGTAGGTGGTTGTATTTTGAAGAAAAAATTTGTTTAAGTCTATTTTCTTCTTCTTCTTTTTCTTTTTCTTCTTCTTTTTCTTCTTCCTCTTCTTCGTCTTCTTATTCTCTTCCACCCCTTCTCCTTATTCTTCTCTTCCTCCTCCTCCTTCTTCTTATTTTTCTTCTTCTCCTCGTTTTCTTCTTCTTATTATTATAATTCTCTTCCTCCATCTCATCCTTCTTCTTGTCCTCCTTAATCTTCTTCTTCTACTTCTTTGTCCTCATCTTCTTCTTATTTTTCTTCTTCTTCTTTTTCTTATTCTCCCCCACCCCCTTGGTTTTTTCTTTTTTTTCTTTTCCCTCTTCTCCTTCTTTCTTCTTCTTTTTCTTCTTCTTCTTCTTCTTTTACCACGTTTGCTGTTTTGTTACGCATAGTCTATTTGGCACTATGTCTATAGTCCCCGTGTCTTTAGCTCTATTCTATGCATTTGGAATATGAAGCTATTTAGTCTATTTATCCCGATTCGTTTGTCACCTTATCTTCAATGTATCAAGAAGCAAAGCTATTCAGTCTATGTATACGATTACCATATCTTCAGCTGTTTTATATTTATCTTATTTTATTTATCAGGCATGTAAAGCTATTGTGTCTATTTAGGTCAATTTCAATGGTCACCTTAAAGTCAACTCTATTCTATTCATCAGAAATGTAAAATCACTAATTATGTTCATCACTATCTGCACGTCCATCACATCACGTCAAACTGCATAAAGCATTAGTTAGACCTAGATTGGAGTACTGTGTACAGGTGTGGAGTCCTTATAGTAGAGGAGATATAAACATGCGGGAAAGGATACAAAAAGAGCAACAAAGCTGATAGTGGGATTCTAGAATTATAGTTATGAGGAAAAACTCAGAAAAACCGGCTTACAGTGTCTAGAAAAGAGAAGAATTCGAGGTAACAATCCAGGTTTATAAGATAATCAAAGGAAATGATACATTATACTATAATAAGTTTTTTTTCAAAATACAACCATCTACAAGAACAAGAAGGCATAGCTACAAATTAACTAAAGAAAGGTCCAGACTGGTTATTTGGAAATATTTCTTAGATAGAGAGGGGTGAATGCTTGGAATGCATTGCCACAGGAAGTAGTGGAGGCAGGGACAGTTAATGCATTTGATAATAAATTGGATGCACATAACTTTTAGAGCACGGAATTGTAAATTAAACTGGTTAATATAGAGTGAGCATAATCTTCTAAACCAGTATAAAGACGTTAAGTTCAGAGTCACTACCGTCGTCTCCTGCTCCTCCAGTGACCGACACTGGTTTGAACATAAGCATTGTTTGAGCTTCCCTATGGGTTGCCTTAAATCTTGCGGTTTGAATACATTTCACATGTTTGCGTAAGCTTAAATTAAGCTCTATTTTATTCATCGGCTGTAAAGCTATTCAATCTATTTAGTAGTATCTGTAGTGATACTTTATGTTCAGCTCTATTTGTTTCAGACAGGAGCATAAAGCTATTCTATCTATTTAGCACTATCTCTCTGGTCACTTTATCTGCTTCTCTACTCGTTTCACTCAGAAACATAAAGCTATTATACATATTTAACACCATCTAAATGATCACGTTATCGTCTTACCAATTCGTTTCAGACAGAAACATACATCTTTCCAATCTATTTAACACCATCTCTCACTGTATCTTAAGCGCTACTCGTTTCAGAAAGAAGCATAAAGCTATTCTACCTATTTAGCACTATCTCTCTAGTCCCTTTATCTTCTTCTCTACTCGTTTCACTCAGAAACATAAAGCTTTTCAATCTATTTAGCACTATCTCTATAGCGCTTGATTCAATACAAGTCTTTGACTATCCAATTCGATTGCCTGTAGGCCTACATTAAGACGCAGCAACGTATTGACGATCTGGATTTCCAATTTAATTTTCTTTGAAGCCAGTATTATATCCGCTTCACGCTTTCAAGAATCCTAACAAAACCCAACTATCTTTAGGAAATCATTAACTGTTCGTCTTTATTATCAGTGCCTTTACGGTGAAGATTGTCAACTGCAAAAACTAATTCCCGTAACGGTGTTCAAATTTGCTTAAGTATTGATTTCGCTTCTCAGCACCAAATAATCTATGTTTCTTAAATACGAATATTTGACTGTTTCTGTTATTTCTACAGAAGATCCAAACGTACGTCTCTGTACTTCTATTTTTGTTTCTTGTTTTCTGTTTTCTCCTGCGTTCGGTGAAGCGTTGTATTTATGCGTGCGGTTTTTTGCTTTCGATCCAGAGTGTTCATTTCAGCACTGCGTGCTGTCGTCTTGCATTTGTTCAGTATGTCTGTCACTAGGTGCTTCGTCTTCTTACGGGACAGTTCTCTACTTCACAATTACTGTTCAACATTTACTTAGACACAATAACATCAGCCAGGCTAATAGAAAACCCTGAAGTGGGACCCAACAAACGAAATGAAGAATACAATTCAATAAATGCATTATTTTTTTCAGACGACTTAAGTCGAATATACTGAGGTAACAATGATGCTGAGAAAGGTGTGGCGAAACGGTTTTTTCATATCCGTTTTAGGACAAAGAAAGGCATCAAGACTCAATGCCTTTCACATGCGCAACCAGCGACACATCCTCGGTATCCGGTAGTTTGATCTTGTCGGTAATGGCAAGGTCTCTGTAATCGCGAGTCTTCCTTTCTTCTCGAACACTTTGGTCCGCCGCCGCCTGTCTGTGTTCGGACATGTGGTTCGACGACCAGAAAGTTCCGGCTCACCAGATCATGCTTAAATTAGTTACGTATAACAGCGGTCTCCCATCGGCCGGCTGGAGGCGTGGGAGGGGGTCGCCCGTGAGTTGTGAGCCGTGTTACTAAACTACTAGCCCACGCCGTCCCCCTTTCTCTTGTCATGGTATTAATACTGTGTGACAGTTCCAGCTGGTGCATGGTCGTTTAGGGCAGGGGAGATTGGGCTGGCGACTCTAAGAAACAAAGGTTGCCCGAATGCGTTGGACGAACGTAGGTCACGTCAGGGTCAATCACCATTTCGACACTAGGCCGACTTAGGAAACGAGGGGTTCAGGTAGAAGACTTTGTCTAGTGTGGCGGTGGGTGTCAGACTTGGCGGGGATGGGGGTTGGTGACAGTCTGATGCTGCCACAACCAGCTACCACATTTAGAGTGACAGAGACTCGTGGATAGTCAACCAGTCACATTTTAGATTGGGGTAGTTCCACATTGGAGTGATGGCTAAATCAGACATCCCACAGAAGACCATTGGACAGCCATGTTGCTGCTTGAGACTATAAAGTACTCTGCTTGGATAAACTCAGGAAGGATGAGAATGAGTCTAGAAGTGAGAGCGTTTGCAGGGTGACTGTACCAACATACACCTCGAGTTTTAGACAGTCACTCAATAGGTGCTTATGATGGACACCCTGTGAACAGTAAGTAATCTGAATGTGTTTTGTATGTGCAGACCATCTTGTGAACGATGTATGTTCTGAACGGTTACACAAGTTTACAGATCGCGTAAGGACGAGATCTAAATGTGTGTTGTATGTGCAGGACACATTGAGAACGACGTATGTTCTGATTAGGAGTGAGCGTACAGATTCGTCTGAGTATGTGAGATTATCTGTGTATTTGTGAATGCACAGATCGACTGAGTACGTGATCCGATTATAAGGGACGTGATCTAAATTTCATGTGAATGCACAGATCGCCGGATCATACGTGAACCGATTGTATGGGCATGTACAGATCGCCTGATTGAAAGTAATCAGATTATATGTGAATGCACTGATTGACCGAGTACGTAATCCGATCGAGAGGACGAGTTTGTAATTATGTGTTGAGGGTGCAGAAGAAAGACGGCGAGTTAACTGGAGCTATTATGTTGTGGCTAGACTATTTCTTGAGGGTATAAAGTTTTGTTGTGTAGTAATAGGTAATGTAAGAATGTGGGTTTGTGTGTAGTTACATAAACAACATCAACAGCATTTGCTTGAATTGTCTGTTGTAGTTAAATATATATTTTGATTATTTCGTTTAAAATTTCTTTGTTTTTTGTTGATATTGTGCAACGATTATTTTTGTAATAAATGCTACTATTTTGTTTTATGACCAGGATATTGTTGATTGTGTTTTTCAGTGTTGAAGTCGTGTCGTGGCGTAAATACATGTTGTAAGTCTTAAGATAAGTAAACTACTCAGCTACATCTAGACTCTACAACAACTGCTGTACGGTTTCTCCTCGAGGGTAGTCAACGTGGGCCGCATCCTATTCATCATATATGTGTGTTGGGGGCGGTTGTAGAGTACATGGGTTGCTGCCATGTTTTGCCATGTCGCAGCAATATATATTGGTGGGGCATATCTTGGATTCAGTGTACATGGGGTATCTCATTCTGTTGTGGCCAGTTCGGAGACGAAATGTTACTTTTTGGACAGTTGGAAGTATATCCGTCATGGTTGGTTGTTTGGTTGGTTGGTTGCTTGGTTGGTTGTTTGATTGGTTGGTTGGTTGGTTGCTGTGTTGGTTGGTTGGTTGCTTGCTTGGTTGGTTGCTTGCTTGGTTGCTTGTTTGGGTGGTTGGTTGGTTCCTTGGTTGGTTGGTTGCTTGGTTGGTTGGTTGCTTGGTTGGTTGGTTGCTTGGTTTGTTGTTTTTTTGGTTGGTTGGTTGCTTGGTTGGTTGGTTTCTTGGTTGGTTGGTTGGTTGCTTGGTTGGTTCGTTGCTTGGTTTGTTGGTTCCTTGGTTGGTTGGTTGGTTGTTTGGTTGGTTGGTTGCTTAGTTGGTTGTTTGGTTGGTTGCTTGCTTGGTTGGTTGGTTGTTTGGTTGGTTGGTTGGTTGCTTGGTTGGTTGGTTGGCTGGTTTCTTCGTTGGTTGGTTGCTTGGTTGGTTGGTTCCTTGGTTGGTTGGTTGCTTGGTTGGTTGGTTCCTTGGTTGGTTGTTTGGTTGGTTGGTTGGTTGCTTGGTTGGTTGCTTGGTTGGTTGGTTGCTTGGTTAGTTGGTTGCTTGGTTAGTTGGTTGTTTGGTTGCTAATGCCCACAACGGGTTGGTAACCCATTTATGCACCATGAAGAGCACGGGACTTGTGGCACATTGCAGTAGCTTTCCTGACATCCCGAGGGAGCTGATGAAGTGGACCGGGGTTCTCCAGGTGGTTGTGCAATGATTGGCTTTATTTGCGTGTCCCTCACTACTACGGGGATCACGTCAAACCTCACATTATTTGCCAGATCGTTGTCCTTTTCCAGGACGACCAACGAGAAGGTCAGGTGAGTGTGTTGGTCAGTATATTTCTCCTGACCTTGGCTAAAATTCTCTGATCAGTGTGTTTTGCCTGACCAGACGTTAGCATCATCGTCCCATATCCGTTATCTGCGTAGTGCGTAGGCGTTCATCCTGCCATTTTATCTTGTTATTGTCTTTTTATTACGATCTTGCTTCTATATAGTTGACCACTGTCCTTTATTCAAAGGTGTTGTGCGAGCTCTGATATTCAATTAGTCTTAATTCACCCGAGTTCCATGGGCTCGCATTGTACGCACTTTGATCGCAGCGGGACATTCCATTTTGAGTTTAGGAGAGTACAGGTCGATGCAATTTTATTTTAAATAAATAAGGAAATGATTAAATAAAGATAGAAATATTGAAAAAAATGCTTACTCTAATCATAATCAAAGTTATAATCTTAACCGTAATCCCAATCTTAATCCTAACCCTAGTCCTATACCTAACCGTAATTATAATCCTAAGCCAAGTCCTAACCATAATCCTAACCCTATCCCAATAAATTCATTGCTGACGACAGGAATAAGCAGCACTTCGATTTTATTCTCGCAGAATGTTAGATACCCCCAACAGTTAAAAAGTCGACAATACTGTGACGTCATTGCCTCAGATCCAGTACTAAAAATGTATATTTCTTTTGTTTGGAGTGAATTAAGACGCAAGTACCCGTATATCTTCCTTTCTTCTATGAGCTCTTTCTTCTTTCCGTTGACACGTCTGACGTTCTACATTCCAAGAAATGTAGTCAGTAATTCATGCCCGTGGTCGTCATTTAGGCCCATATGGTTTTCTTTCTGTATATCTGGATCATCATCATGTAGCATGTCCTTTATAGAGCGTCGCTCCCATCACAGTATGTCTGAAAAACTCGTTCCTTTGCCAAAATTACAGCCCACGCCACAGTCATATCCAGGCATTCCTGGATATCTTGGTGCCATCGTCTTCTTGGTCTACCCCTCAATCTTTTACGTCGCACCATACCTTTCATCCCTATTCTGAGTCCGTAGTGTCTCTTGATGTGTCTGATGTTGTGTCTGGATGAAGTAAAATGGTGCTTGAGACAGTTGACGGACAGTTTCTGATAATAATTCAGAGTCGAAGATGGTCTCTGTTTTGCCACAATCTGAGACACGCTGGAAAAGTAAAGGAAACACTTGTGGGACACGAATAAGTCAGAGGTTAACGATTTAAAGGCTTGACTTCATCGAATCTGGTTTTCTCAGAACTGTATCCCTGCCTGCTGAGAGCATTGCACAAAGCCCGAACTCCGTAGCTCAGCGATTAATCCAGGGATCTCCGGAAAGATTGAAACCGTGAACCGACCATCGTAGCACGAATTCGAACCTCGGTCATCTGAAAACGAGGCAAACGGCTTGACCACTTCGCCACAGAGACCCCCGGCAGAGGACGCACAACTACTTTCATCACTCATACATGCAGACTGATCAGAGGTCGATCAAGGACTACTTCCCTTACTCAGACCTGCAGACACGAGGCAGATGTTGACCAAGGACTACTTTCATCTCTCAGACCTGCAGACACGAGGCAGAGGTCGACCAAGGACTACTTTCATCTCTCAGACCTGCAGACACGAGGCAGAGGTCGAACAAGGACTACTTTCATCACTCAGACCTGCAGAGACGAAGCAGAGGTCAACCAGGGACTACTTTCATCACTCGGACCTACAGAGACTGATCAGAGGTCAACTAAGGACTACTTTCATCACTAGGACCTACAGAGACTGATCAGAGGTCAACCAAGGACTGCTTTCATCACTCGGACCTGCAGACACGAGGCAGAGGTCAACCAAGGACTACTTTCATCACTCAGACCTATAGACACGAGGCAGAGGTCAACCAAGGACTACTTTCATCACTCGGACCTATAGACACGAGGCAGAGGTCAACCAAGGACTACTTTCATCACTCAGACTTGGAGAGATGTGGAAGTAAAATCCCACGTCCAACTTAGAGGACAGAAGATATTGATGTGTCAGGGATACAGGGTCTCCAAAACCAGTCTATGGACTGAAAACCGACGAAATACTTGTAGTCAAGTGTGTCGATAAACAGGTGATTGACTTGTTGTGTCTTTGCGTGGTGGAGGGGATGCCTGCGTATTGTCTCCATGCAGACCACCGTTTCTGGTTCACGAATGGTTATTGAATATTACCAATTACCTTCCAAATATAGAAAACATTCAGCTATCCACCTTTATTTGATGCACCTGTAAGGAGGCAGACTCCTGCTCTAGTAAAAAGGGGGAGGAGTTAAGAAATATTTATAAAACCTAGCCTGCATACTGGGCAACGACTATCAGGACAAATGACCTTTATTTCTCACTTATAAATTCCCCTTCTTTCGGAGCACAGGCCATTGACAACCCTCCACTAGTTAGTTCGATCTTCATCTACCCTTTCTACTTTTCTCCAGTTGTCCGGGGACCGTATTTCAATTTCAGTCTCATTTCCAGGTGTTTCTTGGATTACTTCTCTTCCAGTTTCTCTGTCGATTCCACGTCTGACCTTGTCTGACCAAAGCTGATGACGATTTCCGTAGAGTGTGTCCTAGCCAACTTCATTTCCTACACTTTTATCTGTTGTTCCACTGGTTGATATTGGTTTCCTACCTATAGGTCTACATTTCTCACTATGTCTTGTCAGCTTAGACCTATTACATCCCGCCTTTCCGTCCCCAAATCTACCTAAGCAATAAGAAATGGAAGTGGTTGGAAAGAGAACACACTCGCTGAAAGACATGTTAACGTTTCAAACAAGCAATGAAAACCAACAGAGCAGTGATAGCGACTTTTTGTATAGGCACATTGACATCGATACTTTGTATAGCGACAGCGATTATTTGTATGGATATAGTGATTATTTGTATAGCGACAGCGATTATTTATATAGCTACAGCGAAGGCGATTATTTGTGTGGCTACTGCGACAGCGATTATTTGTATAGCTACAGCGACAGTGATTAATAGTAAAGCTACAATGACAGTGATTAATAGTAAAGATACAATGACAGTGATTAATAGTAAAGATACAATGACAGTGATTAATAGTAAAGCTACAATGACAGCGATTAATAGTAAAGCTACAATGACCGCAGTTATTTTTATGGCTACAGTGACAGTGATGTTTGTATAGATACAGCGACAGCGATTATTTGTATAGCTACATTGGCTATTTGTATAGTTACAGCGATTATTTGTATGGCTACAATGACAGCGATTATTTGAATGGTTACAGCGACAGTGATTATTTGTATGGCTAAAGTGACAGCGATTATTTGTATGGCTACAGCGACAGCGATTGTTTGTATGACTACAGCGACAGCGATTATTTGTATGGCTACAGCGACAGCGATTATTTGTATGGCTACAGCGACAGCGATTATTTGTATGGCTACAGCGACAGCGATTATTTGTATCGCTACAGCGACACCACCTCACTAACCATTCGTATCCGCACGCCATTAAAGACCCCAAATGGAATCTCCACAAACCTGCAGATGTTGTTGGACAGATCTGAGTTGAACTTCCAGAGACCTCTTACAATTCACCAGGTGGGTATACTCGGCTTCCAGCAGATCATCAGCCCCGTCGCGGTCCTAGGACAAGAGAGGACATCGTCAGTTAACACAACATTTTTGCCTGGTTTGGAAATCATAACAGAATGACCCAATAACATGGAATATCTCTTAGAATGGACAGAAACTGAATAAGGCAAAACAATTTCAGTAGCAAAGTGGTATATCGATCGGTTAAGTAGGTAACGATAGTGGGGGTTTCGATTGCTGTTATTAACATGCTACAGTCGACCCAACTGTAAATGAGGTCCTGGCTTACACGTCAGAAACACAGCGAGGAAGGAAAATGGACAGCCGACCTCATCAATAGCTGAGGCCTAGCACAAGGAGATCTGTTACACTGCATATCCGCCAGCAGTGTCTGTTATGGGACATGTGACTACATGTGCATACATGACATGGGGCTACCTCATACATGACATGGGGCTACCTCATACTGAACATGGGGCTACCTCATATATGACATGGGGCTACCTCATACTGGACATGGGGCTACCTCATACTGGACATGGGGCTACCTCATACTGAACATGGGGTTACCTAATAGTGAACATGGGGTTACCTAATACATGACATGGGGCTACCTCATACTGGACATGGGGCTACCTCATACTGGACATGTGGATTACCTCATACTGCGCATGGGGCTACCTCATACTGGACATGGGGCTACCTCATACATGACATAGGGTTACCTCATACAGGGCATGGGGCTACCTCATACATGACATGGGGCTACCTCATACAGGGCATGGGGCTACCTCATACATGACATGGGGATTACCTCATACTGCGCATGGGGCTACCTCATACTGGACATGGGGGGCTACCTAATACATGACATGGGGCTACCTCATGCTGGACATGGGACTACCTCATACATGGAATGGGGCTACCTCGTACAGGGCATGGGCTACCTCATACTGGGCATGGGGCTACCTCATACAGGGCGTGGGGCTACCTCATATAGGGCATGGGGCTAGCTCCTACAGAACATGGGGCTACCTCATATAGAACATGTGGCTACCTGTACTTGACTAAATGCTGACGGAATGTTGTCTAGGCGGGCAGAATGTTGTCTGGGCTGGTGGAATGTTGTCTGGGCTGTCGGAATGTTGTCTGTGCTGGCAGAATGTTGTCTATGCTGGTGGAATGTTGTATATGCTGGCGGAATGTTGTCTGGGCTGTCGGAATGTTGTCTGTGCTGGCGGAATGTTATCTGGGCTAGCGGAATGTTGTCTGGGCGGACGGAATGTTGTCTAGCATAGGTGGAATGTTGTCTAGCATAGGTGGAATGTTGTCTGTGCTGGTGGAATGGTGTCTGTGCTGGCGAAATGTTGTCTGGGCTAGCGGAATGTTGTCTGGGCTGGCGGAATGTTGTCTGGGCTGGCAGAATGTTGTCTGGGCTAGCAGAATGTTGTCTGGGCTAGCGGAATGTTGTCTATGCTGGCGGAATGTTGTCTATGCTGGCGGAATGTTGTCTGGGCTAGCGGAATGTTGTCTGGGCTGGCGGAATGTTGTCTGTGCTATCAGAATGTTGTCTGGGCTAGCGGAATGTTGTCTGGGCTAGCCGAATGTTGTCTGGGCTGGCAGAATGTTGTCTATGCTGTCGGAATGTTGTCTGGGCTAGCGGAATGTTGTCTGGGCTAGCGGAATGTTGTCTGGACTAGCGGAATGTTGTCTGGTCTGGCAGAATGTTGTCTATGCTGGCGGAATGTTGTCTGGGCTAGCGGAATGTTGTCTGGGCTAGCGGAATGTTGTCTGGGCTAGCGGAATGTTGTCTGGGCTGGCGGAATGTTGTCTGGGCTAGCGGATTGTTGTCTGGGCTGGCAGAATGTTGTCTGTGCACCGAGAGGAGCGACGGGCTTTGATTGCATGATTTGGGAATTAAACTTAGATCGCTTGGCTGGAAAGCTAATGCATTGCCATCGCTCTGCTGTGACTCCACCTAACATATGTAAACATCTGAGAGCCAAGAACAACTAAGAAAAACTAATTGCTTACCAAATTGATGGTAGGAAAAAATTTAAGGCAATTAAGTGATCAGGTTCCTAAAAATAAAGGGAACTTTTCATTGTTTCTTTTTTTTATTCCGCTTGAAAAAAATGCGAAATCAGGAGTCAATGTTGCTTCATTGGCATTGTAGATTCGATAGGGCGTTGCTAGAGACGTACAGATGGGTCGTCTCCGTGATACGCTTGTCTGGCAAGTCATTTAAATTGACAGCGCGGTGGCCCTACGCCTTTAATCGTCGACCCGGATGTCGACCAATGAGATGGGGTAATGGCCAGTGACGACAATGGTCGGACATGGTAAAGTAAAGTAAAGTAAAGTAAAGTGAAGTTAAGTAAAGTTAAGTAAAGTTAAGTAAAGTAAAGTAAAGTAAAGTAAAGTAAAGTAAAGTAAAGTAAAGTATCCCATAGCATTACTGCCGTAGGGGTGTGAGGTGTTAGCGATCTCACATTTCAAAGGCTCGGCTATATGAGGGCGGTAGCCATCTCATCTCCCTCGCCGCTTTTACTTCCCGGACTGAACCGGTACCCATTTAAGGCTGGGACGACCCGGGACCCATTGCGGTCTGAAAAAAACATTACCGCCTCAACTGGGGAATGAGCCCAGGACCACACAGATGCGAAACCAGAGCGCTAACCACTGAGCTACGCGGCTCCACATGGTACTCCAAGGCAAAAGGCAGAGATGGCATTTGGCCATCTGACATAGGGCACATGATATGTCTTAATAAACACCAGGAAACTACAATATGAAACAGAGTCACCATTGTAGCTAGTCCCCTTTTAGATAAAATAAAGCGAGGATGAGACGGCACTGTGGAGGTATAAAGTAAGGAAAAAAAGTGAAAAAATATAGGTATCGTGTTTTCGTCTCAGTGCAGTATCTGACAATACCTATTTATTATTTGTATTGCACTTTATTTTTTCTTACTCTATACATCCACCGTGTCGCCGCAGCCTCGCTGTATTTTAATTTAATGTGTAATTGCACTACCACTGCTGCAACTATTTGTTGTATCGTGCCTTCTGACTTCTACTTCCACTTTCCCTTTACTTATCATTGATTCGCTAGTTAATTATTCTTGTAGTTCGTTATCCCTGATGAGGTCCTATTTGGTCGTAACGTAGGTTTATTTTTGTGTTTTCGTCACAGTGCGGTATCTGAAAATACCTGTTTATTCATTATTTTCACTTTAATTTGTTTTCATCCTCTTTTAGGAACCCTGCATCAAAGCTCTGATGTACGTTCTTGCTTTTCTGAATAATCTATCAAGTCATATTCATTGGAGTTATTGGAATAACTTCAATAATTGCAACAGAGATCATCACAGAAATCGAAAATTATGTAGCCGGGCGAAGACTAAAAAATGTCTGATCATCCAAAATAGGACACGATGAATCGCTTGGGAATACATATATTAAAGTGAAACAACTTTATACCGAAAACAAAAGATCTGGCAAAAGCAGACACAATCATAAACCAGCCAGTACGTAGAGGTAAAAAAAAACAACAACACATCTAAGACTCCACCGAAGAAAAAAGTAGAAATCTATTAAATAGTATAAATCAAGGATCCCCAAACTACGACCCTTGCCTGCCACAAGATTATATCCGGCCCGTAGTAAGGTGAACAATATATTTTATCCGTTTATTTTCCAGTTATCGAAGGGGAAAATGACAAGAATGTAGCCTGTTTTAAATGATGAATTTAGTATTTTTTTGTGCAAGCAGATAATATAGTTATTTGCGCCATGTCCAATGTCCAATGAGATTGTAACTGTTTGGGAATCGGTACTATTAGACCAACAATTGGGGAAATATTCCTAATTCACGGGAAAACAGCATTGTAAAATTTTTACAAAAATGGAATCAATGCAACTTTTTTGTTTCAACAAGTTCTTTTTATGAAGAAACAAGCTGACAATGAAGTTATAGCCAGGTCCATTCTTCTTCTTCTTCGTTCATCCTCAGATCAAGGTTCCGGTTTCTCTTACAAAGGACACCGTTGTTTGTAAGACTGTTTTACCTCCATACAGCTTTTGTCTCATATATGTCTCACGAGGACAGTATTGTTCTCTCTTTTCCTGCGTGAGCGTGCAGCTTTGTAGGATGTGTTCCACGGTCATGATATGCTACCCACATATGCACCTGTCATCTGTCCAAATCCTGATTATGTTGTAAAGATGACCCTTGAGTCTGTTATGCCCAGTTCTCAGTCTGAAGATGATGACTTGCTCTTCTCTAGTTAAGTTATAGTAGCTGTCTTCTTTTCGGAAGTCGGGGTGTTGATCAGCCCATTTTCCCCTGAAGTTGGCTTTAATTATGGTCTTGACCTCATTATATGTGGTACTCAGGTCTGTTTGTGGGGATGCTCCTCCACTCTTTGCTAGTTTGTCTGCAGCTTCATTGCCTTCAATATTGCAGTGGGATGGGATCCACTGTATGACCAACCTTGGGTGTTCTGCTGATAGCTGTGTCAGGGAGAACTATACATTGCTCGAGATGCTAATACTGACGCAGCATCAGTCAGGAATACTATGTTTTTTTGGTGGATATCTTTATATTAGATTACACGCTCAGCTGCGGCCTTCAGTGTCTCTGCTTCTGACGGAAATTATTGGATTATATTCCCGTTGTTAATACTCGAACCATGTCTATTAACAAGGTAAATTATGTGTTGGCAAAAAGAGTCAATTCAATGCAATAAAAGAATGTCCTGCGATTTTATTCCCATTGCTGTGGTAGTCCAGGGGCTTTTAAATTGAGGACTACATGCCAGTTTACCTCTGCTGTAGCCACGTCGTGTGCTGGCTATGTTTGTTTATTTCACCCCAAACAGAAAAACAACAAATGCCTTACCTGGGATTCGACCCACTGCCGTCCTTGACGACAGGTAGGCATCGCAACCATTCGACCACACGCTTCCCCATTAACGAGTCAAACTATTTATTGACGGAAATTTAAATTATGAAGTGAATACCAGAAGCAGAAGGGGAGTTATATGTCCAGAAAAACAGACAAAAATATTCAAAATGTTATTACTGGTAGAATTAAGGAAATAAGAAAAAATATAGTCCAATAAACTGTGGACAGAGCAAGAAGTTTTCAATAGTATTCTCTGGCAATTGATGCATCGACTGATGTGTGTGACACTTCACTCCTAGTATTCATCCGCGACACCGACATTGTACTTCATGTCTCGCAAGAATAAGCATCGGCGCATAGCACGTACAGCACAGGTACGTAGTTTAATTGAACTTTGTACTGGTTTAGAGGACTCTGCAGAGTCTGTAGACAATGAGCTTCTTCCACTTCCTGTTTTGTCTTTTCCATAACCCCTAGAGGTCATAGGGGCATCACTCAGTGTATAGCGATGTACTATGGGCTTGACGGACAGGACCGAATCTCTTCGGGGTGAAGTGTTTGTCCATTACTATCCCGGGTGTACATTTCCCAGCCACACAAAAATGGACACTGTCATCAGACAGGGGGAAGGGTGCCATTATCATGAAGTTCAGTAGTGTGCACTGGACCGTAGAAATTCAACACAGGTTAACCGAAATACTATTTCAAATAGCTGATGATCATGCCAACATAATCAAAGGGGAAAACCACCACAGAATGAACGAACTAACTAATTGATAAGTAAGACTAAGCAAATAAGGCAAAATATACTGATCAGACATGTTGGTCGGGATCAGGAAAAACATATTTGCCAAGACCCTCACCTCGGCTTCCTAGTAGCCCTTCCTGGAAATAGGTTGTTTTCAAGACAGCCTGGCTAACGAGGTGAGAGATCGACGTAATCCTCGTAGTAGTGAGTGACACTAACGAGTGAGTGAGTCAAGCATAGTACAAGCGTTTGGAGGACCCTGGTCCACCTGAATCAGCACGTTCGAGATGGGAGGAAAGCTACTGCAACTCTCCACTTAATGTCCTTTTCAGGGCCCACAAAAAAGAAACCTACTCATTGTGAACATTAGCAAACAACAACAACAGAAACTAATTAATCCCCCTTAGAAAACCACATGTTTCTGTGGAGAGACCATCTTCAAAGAGCTGCAAACAACTGTGTCAGAATATAACCTGAAGTGAAATGAACAACAATGCGTGACAATTGATGGCATAAAGAACACGTCCTGTGAAGAAGAGTTGAAATCAGTCTGTTTCAAAATTCAATTTGACTGCCGTGTTGAAACACTCCTAAGTCAGCTTCAAATTGAAATTATTTATCTCCAATACGATGAGACGCTGAAAGACACGTGCAAATAAAGACATCTAATCAAGTTTTTAAAATGTATGTCATCGGATAATTTTTCAATTGTGAAGTGATTTTCTTGTGAATGTGTGTCAGCAGCGTACCCGTGCAAACGACGATTTCATTGTGCCAGAATATGATACAACCAGCAGCGAAGTGTTAGACTAGACAGGATAAGCTCAGCTATCCTAAAAGATTTGGAAGAATTAGAGAAGACATACCTTTGCGTAAAACAGAAGTGAAATAAAGTTGAAATTGAAATTGTAATGATCATTTTTGCTTAAGCATTGTGACATGTTAGCAAACGCGGGAAGCGGCAAAGACGGTTGCGTTCAGTCTAATACAGCGTAGGAATCAGGTCAATTGATAGCTAGGAGACGATCATTATGGCACTATTTTTCCTCACAGCCAAATAGCTTCAAATTAAGCCAGCCTTCCCTGACTGGAATTCTATTTTTAGCCCTGACGAACGATTTAAAAAATGTTCCGTGAGACATTTAACTCCATGTGACACGTGTGGCGGATGATGTTATTTTTACTAGATAACTTGATATTTCAGGCGGAGAGGGGGAAAGAGGGGGAAGGGTATATGTAAGCCAATCACAAGCTGGGATTAACCTTTTCAATATTGATGGCATTGCACGAAAATTGGAACCGGAAATCGGAATTGATAAACAATTGCAAAATAAAGGCACGTTTGCATACTTACACAACAAATAATGTCCGTTTTTAAATACAACAATTGTATTTTTAAAATTCTGCATCACTTATCGGTATGTTTAGTAAATTTGATAACTGGCTGCTGAATTTGAACAAGATGAAAACAATTTGATAACTGGCTGCTGAATTTGAACAAGATGAACCTACCAAATGGCAGAAAAATAACACTGTCATTCGCTACTGGTAAGTACACAAGCAATTTCAGAGCGGAGGCAGAGGCAGTGAGGGCGGCAGTGGAAGAAATGGTGACACACAGTGAAAATGAGAGCCATATAGTCCTGCTGACAGATGCTCTCGCCGTAGTCACAGCGCTAAAATGCCAGAAAAACACTGAGCTTAATGACTTAAGAGCAGCACTCTGCAAACTGTGCCAGCAGTCCGCACCAAAAAGGGTAGTGGTACAGTGGGTTCCGTCACACTGCAACATCCAAGGCAACGAGGAGGCAGACAGACTGGCAAAAGAAGGTGCAAGACTACCACAAACAGATACCAGTATGACGTACGAAGAGTCAAAACGGCTTATCAAAGCCAGATACATGACCAAATGGGAAACCGAACATACTGGTTACACCAAAAACGATGCCTATTACCAGCTGAACCGAAGAGAGCAGGTCGTTGTCTTCAGACTTCGCACTGGCCACAACAGACTGAGGTACCACCTATTCAACAAATTGAAGATAGGGTGTACCGACGAATGCCCGTGCGGTACTGGTAAAATGACCACTGAACATCTGCTGCAGATGTTCAGAGGATCAGAGAGAGCAGATGTGGCCACTACCAGTGGAACTGCAAGACAAGCTCTATGGCAGTGGCGAGAGCCTCAGGATGACCGCCGCTTTTTTCGAAAAAATAATGGTTACTTTCTGACTGTGTACGCAGAAGAAGAAGAAGAAGAACAAGATGAAAACAATTTGATAACTGGCTGCTGAATTTGAACAAGATGAAAACAATTTGATAACTGGCTGCTGAATTTGAACAAGATGAAAACAATTCGATAACTGGCTGCTGAATTTGAACAAGATGAAAACAATTTGATAACTGGCTGCTGAATTTGAACAAGATGAAAACAATTTGATAACTGGCTGCTGAATTTGAACAAGATGAAAACAATTTGATAACTGGCTGCTGAATTTGAACAAGATGAAAACAATTTGATAACTGGCTGCTGAATTTGAACAAGATGAAAACAATTTGATAACTGGCTGCTGAATTTGAACAAGATGAAAACAATTTGATAACTGGCTGCTGAATTTGAACAAGATGAAAACAATTTGATAACTGGCTGCTGAATTTGAACAAGATGAAAACAATTTGATAACTGGCTGCTGAATTTGAACAAGATGAAAACAATTTGATAACTGGCTGCTGAATTTGAACAAGATGAAAACAATTTGATAACTGGCTGCTGAATTTGAACAAGATGAAAACAATTTGATAACTGGCTGCTGAATTTGAACAAGATGAAAACAATTTGATAACTGGCTGCTGAATTTGAACAAGATGAAAATAATTTGATAACTGGCTGCTGAATTTGAACAAGATGAAAACAATTTGATAACTGGCTGCTGAATTTGAACAAGATGAAAACAATTTGATAACTGGTTGCTGAATTTGAACAAGATGAAAACAATTTGATAACTGGCTGCTGAATTTGAACAAGATGAAAACAATTTGATAACTGGCTGCTGAATTTGAACAAGATGAAAACAATTTGATAACTGGCTGCTGAATTTGAACAAGATGAAAACAATTTGATAACTGGCTGCTGAATTTGAACAAGATGAAAACAATTTTACCAATGCACTTACTGGCATCACCTTGTCATATGTCTGACATTTTTGTCCTCCTCCACAGTGGCCATGAATAAATTAGTCATACCACCAATAATAGCCGTCGGTTGTAATTTTAAAAAAAAATTACATTTATTTATCCGTAGGTTTGGTGAATTTGATGGTTGGCTATTGAGTTTGAACAAAAAATAAAAAAAAAAGCAATTTTACCAATGCTCTTTTCTCATGTAGCATGTCCTTTGTAGAACGTCGCTCCCATCACAGTCTGTCTGAAAGAAACTCGTTCCCTTGCCAAAACTCCAGCTTCCGCCACTGTCATACTCAGGGATGTAGCATGTCCTTTGTAGAACGTCGCTCCCATCACAGTCTGTCTGAAAGAAACTCGTTCCCTTGCCAAAACTCCAGCTTCCGCCACTGTCATACTCAGGCACTCCTGGGTATCTTGGTGCCATCGTCTTCTTGGTCTACATCTTCCTCTTTTGCCTGGCACCATACCTTCCATCACCGTCCTCTCAAGACCGTTGTGTCTCTTGATGTGACCAAAGTATTTGCATTTTCTAGCCAAAATGGAATTGATAAACCAGTTCTCCTCTATGCTCAACTCTTGCCGAATGTCTACATTTGTTTTAATTGTTCTTCTCATTTGTTACCAATGCTAAGATATTCAATATATTGTCCACTCTGCTGTACGGTCCCAACTTTTTTAACGCACACTCGTAATTCTGTTGTGGGGTCGACACGTAGAAAGTCATGGCTGACATATCATTGAATAACATTTTTCTAGGGCTATCTAACAGTTTTATTTGTAATGTTATAGAGTCCATTTGATAATTTTACAGAATAGTTTATTCCAAGCTCTCAAAGTGTGTTTCAAATGTTATTTCAGTGCAGTTTTGTTTAGTTTTGTGATTGCGATTTGAATTTTATTCTTTTATTGAGTTCCGGGAAGTTATGTCAAATTTAATGTTAAAATATCAGTAATGATTTAGAATTTAGTGAAAATACCGTTTTAAAAATGGGAGACGCTGTAGACATCAACAATGATCCTTTCGATTCCGTTGACTTTTTGTTAACAAATTATATTGATGCTTTGTCTTTTGATTAAAAAGTGCAAAATTTACGCAGTTCAAAAAATCTTTTCCTGACAGGCAATTTCAAAAACTTAAAAAACGCATACCGTAAGGTGTTTAACTTTATAGCACTTCACAATGAATTGTAAATATGTACAGCTCAGAAGACAAAGCCAAATCTTGCATTGATTTATTAGGTTTCATTGTAGATAATGATCTCCAAACAGTGTATGAACAGACGGGCAAGTTGCTGCAACTGATTCTCAGTATTCCAATGAGTTCGGCTACTAAAGAACGTTCAATGAGTACATTGACAAGAATTAAAACACATCTGCGTAATTCTATGACCAATAATAGATTATCCAATCTGGCTACTATTTCAATAGAAAAGAAACTTTCTTGTAAGTGCGCTCAAGATCACTTGTTAAAGGAGTGTGAGACAAAAGTGTTTGGAACTGCTTTACAAGAAAACGTAGACAACTGTGCAGAAGTACGTCGACATCATGGGTTTCAACTACCTCATTCAGGACAAACACCAAGTACTTTTCAACATTTTGTCGACATCGTTAAGTGTGCCACTTTATGTTGATGACTCAGCTTACCCTAAAATTATCATAACGCTTCGCTACTTCTGAGATGAAAAGAAAGTGACAGTGAGAGAAAGAGAAGAAATGGGCAGTGAGAGAAAGAGAAGAAGTTGGCAGTGAGAGAAAGAGAAGAAATTGGGAGTGAGAGAAAGAGAAGAAATGGGCAGTGAGAGAAAGAGAAGAAATGGGCAGTGAGAGAAAGAGAAGAAATGGGCAGTGAGAGAAAGAGAAGAAATGGGCAGTGAAAGAATGAGAAGAAATTGACAGTGAGAGAAAGAGAAGAAGTTGGCAGTGAGAGAAAGAGAAGAAATTGGGAGTGAGAGAAAGAGAAGAAATGGGCAGTGAGAGAAAGAGAAGAAATGGGCAGTGAGAGAAAGAGAAGAAATGGGCAGTGAGAGAAAGAGAAGAAATGGGCAGTGAGAGAAAGAGAAGAAATGGGCAGTGAAAGAATGAGAAGAAATTGGCAGTGAGAGAAAGAGAAGAAATTGACAGTGAGAGAAAGAGAAGAAGTTGGCAGTGAGAGAAAGAGAAGAAGTTGGCAGTGAAAGAATGAGAAGAAATTGGCAGTGAGAGAAAAAGAAGAAATGGGCAGTGAGAGAAAGAGAAGAAATGGGCAGTGAGAGAAAGAGAAGAAGTTGGCAGTGAGAGAAAGAGAAGAAATTGACAGTGAGAGAAAGAGAAGAAGTTGGCAGTGAGAGAAAGAGAAGAAATTGACAGTGAGAGAAAGAGAAGAAGTTGGCAGTGAGAGAAAGAGAAGAAGTTGGCAGTGAGAGAAAGAGAAGAAATTCACAGTGAGAGAAAGAGAAGAAGTTGGCAGTGAGAGAAAGAGAAGAAGTTGGCAGTGAGAGAAAGAGAAGGAATTGGCAGTGAAAGAATGAGAAGAAATTGGCAGTGAGAGAAAGAGAAGAAATGGGCAGTTAGAGAAAGAGAAGAAATGGGCAGTTAGAGAAAGAGAAGAAATGGGCAGTGAGAGAATGAGAAGAAATGGGCAGTGAGAGAAAGAGAAGAAATGGGCAGTGAGAGAAAGAGAAGAAATGGGCAGTGAGAGAAAGAGAAGAAATTGGGAGTGAGAGAAAGACACGAAATTGGCAGTGAGAGAAAGAGAAGAAATGGGCAGTGAGAGAAAGAGAAGAAATGGGCAGTGAGAGAAAGAGAAGAAATTGGGAGTGAGAGAAAGAGAAGAAGTTGACAGTGAGAGAAAGAGAAGAAATGGGCAGTGAGAGAAAGAGA
Organism: Ariolimax columbianus; assembly: GCA_036924085.1. Taxonomy (NCBI): domain Eukaryota; kingdom Metazoa; phylum Mollusca; class Gastropoda; order Stylommatophora; family Arionidae; genus Ariolimax; species Ariolimax columbianus. The sequence continues at coordinate 42,121,453 of JAVGWX010000020.1, forward strand.
AGAAATGGGCAGTGAGAGAAAGAGAAGAAGTTGACAGTGAGAGAAAGAGAAGAAATGGGCAGTGAGAGAAAGAGAAGAAGTTGACAGTGAGAGAAAGAGAAGAAATGGGCAGTGAGAGAAAGACACGAAATTGGCAGTGAGAGAAAGAGAAGAAATGGGCAGTGAGAGAAAGAGAAGAAATGGGCAGTGAGAGAAAGAGAAGAAATTGGCAGTGAGAGAAAGAGAAGAAATGGGCAGTGAGAGAAAGAGAAGAAATGGGCAGTGAGAGAAAGAGAAGAAATGGGCAGTGAGAGAAAGAGAAGAAATGGGCAGTGAGAGAAAGAGAAGAAATGGGCAGTGAGAGAAAGAGAAGAAATGGGCAGTGAGAGAAAGAGAAGAAATGGGCAGTGAGAGAAAGAGAAGAAATGGGCAGTGAGAGAAAGAGAAGAAATTGGGAGTGAGAGAAAGAGAAGAAATGGGCAGTGAGAGAAAGAGAAGAAATTGGGAGTGAGAGAAAGAGAAGAAATGGGCAGTGAGAGAAAGAGAAGAAATGGGCAGTGAGAGAAAGAGAAGAAGTTGACAGTGAGAGAAAGAGAAGAAATGGGCAGTGAGAGAAAGAGAAGAAGTTGACAGTTAGAGAAAGAGAAGAAATGGGCAGTGAGAGAAAGAGAAGAAATGGGCAGTGAGAGAAAGAGAAGAAGTTGACAGTGAGAGAAAGAGAAGAAATGGGCAGTGAGAGAAAGACACGAAATTGGCAGTGAGAGAAAGAGAAGAAATGGGCAGTGAGAGAAAGAGAAGAAATGGGCAGTGAGAGAAAGAGAAGAAATTGGCAGCGAGAGAAAGAGAAGAAGTTGGCAGTGAGAGAAAGAGAAGAAATTGGCAGTGAGAGAAAGAGAAGAAAGTGAATGTGGCAGAAAAAGAAGAAATTGACAGTGAAAGAAAAAGTTGGAAAGATAAATGAGATTAACAGAGAAGGAGATAGAGATATAGATAAAAACAGTAATATGTAAGGCTGAGTTATCGCACAGAAAATAAACAGAATGCAACCTGCTGTAACCAGCTGCAACGAGCTATACAAATGAAAACACCCAACAAATCACAACAACAACCATGAACATAAATTTAGGAAGAAGTATTAATGAATTGATAGAAGGAACAAGCTAGCGAGGGGGTAACGAGGGAGCAAATAGTATCAACCTTAAAATATACTAAAGTAAAAATAAACAGAAGCTGTGACTGTAGTAAATATCAAATGTTAATAATAATATACGTTTGTATGACCGAACTGGAAAAGAAACAAAACAAATAGATAATTTACGGCCGATAGATAGATAGATAGATAGATAGATAGATAGATGTATTTACGAATATCATATTTGCAAATAGTTATAAGCTAGTAGTGTAATAGTCTACAATGCTTATATTACGAATAGTACATCTTACCTTCTCTACTGGCGGCCTTGTGACACGAACAAACCTAGAATCTTTGTTAAGCTGTATGTCTTTGCGTGTGTGTTCTAGAGTACGTTCCAGCGCTTCCTTTCCTCTAGTTAAAGCTTTAATTTCTTCGTTTGTTTCAAGTAAGCTTTCCCTCAGCTTGGCAACAACAACTCTAACCTCTCTCATGTATTTTCTTATTTCGTCATTGCTTAGAGTGGCTAGCACATCTCTTATCTGAGGCACAATGTCTAATGAACGACCGATATCGCAATTTTTATCGCTGTTTCTAACAATGATTTGACCGAGTTGCATTTCTCTCAACGATCTGTTTCTCCATGATTCTGGGCCGACAGTGAGCGGAGGACTTCTCATTGTGGCTGCCATTGTTGTCCTGTTGAGTTCCCAGAGTCTCAGCAGGATCGGGTGATAAGATAGCGCAAGAAAACTGATACTCTGACTATGGTGTCAGACGCCCTGGTGTGTTGCCTAGGGATACATTGCCCATGAGCACTTCCGTGTAGATTAGCAGTAAATGATAATCAACACATGTAAACCGCATTTGATTAAATTAAGATACTAAATTTTAATAATATTTAAAGTTTACCAAACAGGATTTAGTTAGTAGCAATAACTTAATTCTTATATAAATCTATTTTAAAGAAAAATAATGATTTCAATGAATCACCCAGGTCACGTAGCAGGTTTAAAGGTCAAAGGTTACAGAATGTAAACAAAACCTTGCAGTTTTTTAATTTCTTTTCCAATAGTCACAAAACTTACATTAATTATTGTATTTTCGAAAAGTATTAATAACAATAAAATATTGAGAGCTTTTTAAAATTGTACACCTTTTATTTAACCATATACGTATAATAAGGGCGTGTTACTTTGGCATCGTTCAGGATCGGTAAATGAACTTTCACCTTGTCCGTCTTCCGGCTCGCACCGACTGCTGTGACGTATGGCTGCGAGTTGACAGTCAACCCACTGTTCACAGTTTCATCAAGTCTATCGCTTTCCAGCGGTTGATAAAATACTGGGAATAATTACAACTTGAAAACATCTTTAATTTAGATGTAATTAATTACTGGACAAAAATGCTGATGTGTTTTAGTTGATAAACTTCAGGATGATTTCATGTATTGGAAACATTCCTTCACTTATTGATGGATGCAGCACCGCATTCTGTGAGTGTCAGTTTGATCGAATTGGGGCAGTTACTAGTCATTGTGGTTAGATTATAAATACTTCATTGTGGGCGTGTAGGATTGTGAGTAGTAGGTAGCATCAAGAAGTAGTACGTATAATATTTATGTTTGAGGGCATATCACTTCTTGCCGAATAGTCAACCATAATGAGTTCATCGGAGAATTTATTTGCAGCTCATAATTCTTCATCATACAGTCAACAAAATCATAATGGTGATATTTCAACAACGAACAGACCCGGCAGAGCAAATATTGATAGTATCACATCCGTTCACGACAACCCGTTTTATAAAAATTTTGGAATTAGGCATAGCCCATCGTCTTATCCTAGACAGGGGAACCGTTCCTTACCACTTGAACAAGCAACAAAACAAGTAAGTTCAAATGGACGCTCTTCCTCTGTTGATGATGATATAGGAGAATATCGTCCAGGGTCTGGATATGTTCACAAGTTACTGGACAAATTTTCATCGCTTACTGCCAGGGAAGAACAGTCTATGACTATATTTCATTTGAAAAGGTCTTCAAGCCTTGATGAGTTGCCAATTGAGAATGAAGATGCAATAGACACACCGATTATTCCCAGAGGTATAGGTTATGAGAAGCCATCTTATCTGTCAGCTGCCAAACTCTCACATAGGGCTAGAAGCATAGAAAATTTAAATCATAGCCATTCCAAGTCACATCACAGCCTTGCAGTTTCACTTCGTCATGTTGAAACAAAATGGGAAAAGGACAGACAGCCAGTTACTCCCAAGTTCCAAAGAGATTCCCATATTGCTCCAGATGTAGACCTTGCTAGAGAAGACATAATCATTATTGAGAACACTGCATCAGTTCTACCATTAAAAGAAAATGAAAGTGTTGATGAAGCACAAAAAGTAGTGAGCAGTCATGAGGTAATTCTTCAAAATGAAATGCCCAAACCAAACACGGTCTTTACAGTGCGCAGCATTTTTGAAAGTGCTTCTTCCGGAAGTGGATTATACACAAGAAGGCAGAAATCAGATTCCCCAGTGTCTCCAACTTCATTGCCATTTAAACAACCCTTGTCGCCATTGCAGACAGGGCACGTTGCTGTTTCTAGTCTGGACAATGTATCTAATCGGGCCAATTTACACAGTCCTTCACCTGTACCCTCCCCAAGACTCATCAGTGATACTCATGTTAAGCCTGTCGTGCTGACCAGTAATTCCACTCTCACAAAAGCAGATAACTTAAGACATGCGTCTGATTCAAATTCCTACTCTAGATCAGATGTTCTGAAGTCCCCTGTATCTAACAGCTCACATTCCTTTATTACACCACAGCAGCCAGATCACTTTGACAGCAAGCAATATTTTCCATCTGACTTCAGTGGAGTGCCATCTACTGAGGATAAATTCAGAAAACAAAATAGTTTTGAAGATACTGGATCATCCAACAGCTTTCAATTTACAACTCCTTCTCATAGCATCACTAGTAAATCGGGAGTGACTTCCATGAAGGACAGGCTAGAAGATCGTACGCATGATGAACTGCCTGTTATGATTTTTACAAAGTCAAATATTAGCCCAAAAAGGAGCAAATCACAGAGAACTAAAGATTACACACCTCTGATTGATGAAGAAAAAGAAATTAAGAAAGAGGACTTTAAGGAAGTAGCAGATACTAAAAATCTACGGGAAGCTAAGAAGATTTTTGAGGTAGATGATTTTACCAAGTCTGCTCATGAGACAGGTGCAAAAACTTTGTCTCAGAGGAAATTTGTTGATTCAAATGCTAAAACTGCTGATAAAAATTCTTCTGACCAAAGTAAGATAACATATACAAAGCATCATACCACAATAGAAGTAAAGAGCAGCCAAAAAATTGCTACTGACAGAGAACACGGAGAAGAGAAATCAAAACATGCAGACAGTGCCGCAAAATCGAAACTCACAAAACCAGTAGCTTACAGAAGAACAACAATAGCAAAATCTAGAACAATAGCACCTGAACCACTTGTCATGGATGACTCTGAAAGTAAAGACAAACAAGTGACATCATCTTCAACTTCAAGACCTGTATCAGCCAAATCAGACCCAACAAGTAAACTACCAGACAGCATTAGTAGCGAAGAGATAGTGCCAGACAAGCACAAGGAAAAGACCTCAATGAGCAAGCGGTCATATCCAAATAATTCAATAGCATTGAACGAGCAACCTTTAAGTAAAGTCAGTAAAGACAAACAAGACTCCAAAGAAGAGCCAGTAAAAGGCATCCCAAGTATAATAACTCAACGCCTGATGAAACAAAGCTCAGACCCAAGCCAGGTTGCTGAAAATGTCTTTAGTTCCTCGGAAGGTACTGGTAACTCTTTCAGTGACACTATTATCGATGACGGCTCTGGTGATACTAACTTATTTTCAAGGAAAAACCTTACTCCAACATCTGCTAAATGGTCATCGTCAGATATTGAAAAGGAAACTCTTGGTTCAGAAATTGAAAGTGAAATTGCGGCAGTCAGGAAAAAAATGGAGGGAGGTCGCTCAAAATCTGCTGCTCCGGCACCCATTTTTGATAGCAGCCAGTTGTCTAAGAAGCGGAAGGAGAAGAAAAATCAGCAGTCGTCGTCAGCATCTCAGGGACTTGTTCCACAGTTGGATCTTTCTGGAATTACAGATGATCAGATCATGGAGTACCAGCCACAGCAGAGGAGGGTTCCGCCTTGTAACATTGTGTTTTTGGGAGAGAATGCAAAGACATCGAGATCTTTGTTAATTAAACAGCGAAAAATCAAGGTAAGATGTATTCAGTTTTTCACTTTGCTTATATTTATGTTGTTTTCAGTTTGTCGTGCTAAATTTGAGAATCTGCCTACAGGACTTGAAGTGAGCATATGCCAGATGAGGTTTTGTTTTGAGCTTTTAAGTCCCATAGGGGGAAGAAGACTAACGTCTGGTCAGGCAAAATATACTGATCAGACATGTTAGTCAGGGACATGCAAAACATACTGGCCAAGACCCTCACCTCGGCTTCCTAGTAGCCTCACCTCGGCTTCCTAGAAGCCATCCCTGGAATCAGGCTGTTTTCGTGGAAGCCTGGCTAACGAGGTGAGGGATCGACGTGATCCCCATATTAGTGAGTGAAACGCAGATGAAGCCAAGCATGGCACAACCATCTTGAGGACCCCGGTTCACCTTCATCATCACGCTCGGGATGTGAGGAAAGCTACTGCATCCCGCCACTTAACGCCATTCCAGGGCTCACAAAAAAGCAAACCTACTCATTATGGGCATTCGAAACAACAACAACAACAACATTTCTGTTAGTGGTTTCTTTAATCCCATGTGTTTTGGGTCGTTTTAAATACTGACTGGTACTCTTTGTACGTTTGCTGACCCTCACATTTCAGCCCAATACCGTATAAATGTATCTGCACGTGTTTGTTAATTGTTGCTTAATACCATATCAAGTGTTCCATTTATCTGGCATCTAAGGAAGAAGCGTTTTCCAGACATAGTTGGGCACCTAGCACTCACAGAGATAATGATCAACTCTGTATTTCAAGAAAAGGACATATTCACTTGTTCTTTATTATGCATTTTGTTAGTGGACGGCGTGGGGTAGTGGTTAAGTGACACAGCTCACAATCTGATAGTGCTGAGTTCGCTCCCCATTCACAGCACCGGTCGTTAACCTGGGGAAGCAAACCTTTAGAAAATGCATGACAAGTCAGATGCACTGCCGCAAAAAAATAAACATAGTGCAACGCACAGCGCCTTGGAGAATAGAGAAATATGGTGAACGAACACACACAAAAATGCGTATTGTTGAATGTTGTGAATTGGATTGGTAACATTATTATGTAGAGCAGAGGTTTTCATCTACTACTAAACTATGGAAGAAACATTACTCACAGGACAAATGGCTGGACTGAGAATAAATGGAAACATTTGAATCGTAAATTTCCTAGAGTTGTTGTTGAATTCCCACAATGAGTAAATTTACTTTTTTGTGCACCCTCCTTCTTCTTCTTCTTCATTCGTTCTCAATCTCTCGCTATCAAACTCTGAAAGGGCGTAAGTAGCAGAATGTAGTCCAGAGAACGGAATGCGTTGTGACGTAGTTTACAGCTTGGCTGCGATATTTGCACCTTTCAGTCCAACACATCCGACTTCAGCAAGTATTTTTTGAGTACCGGGTTAGCATTCCCTCTTCGATCCCTTCTCCTTAGCTAGTCTGCCCTGCTGCAGCCTGTTATCCAGGATCACCGCGTGGAGGTGTAGAAGGGTCTTGGCAGCTATGGTTCGCTGGCCCTGACGCTAGCAGTCAGCTATGGGTCGCTAACCACTGCAGCTCATGTGCTGCTCAGCATCTTGATCCCTTTGTGCACCCTGAAAAGGACGTTAAGAAACGGTTTGTTTTAGTTTTCCTCACATCCCAAGCGTGCTGATGAAGGTTGACAGGGTCCACCAAGTGGTTGTGCTATGCTCGGCTTCATCTGTGTGCCGCTCACTACTACGGGGAACAGGTCGATCCCTCACCTCGTTAGCCATGAAAACAGCGCGTTTCCATGGAGCACTGCGGGGAAGTCAAGGTGAGGGTCTTGGCCAGTGAGACAAAATAAATCCCCAAAGAGTTCAATCCTTTTCCGTTGAAGAAGTTGATATGAAGCTATGTATGTATGTTAGGCCAACTGACGGCTTCATATGCCACAGTACTGAGCATTTTTTATATTTTGTTATTCTACAAGTCATGTATTTTTGAAAATGGAAGTTAGAAAAGTTTTAGTTTTGACCATAAATACTTTGTATCCTGGCATTCAAATAAGCAGATATGCCTCTGCCTGGTAGCTGAAGGTTGTCCATAGTAGGTTCTAAGTGGTGTATTGGATAGGAATTTAATCACAAGTATTTTTGTAAATGTTTTTGTCTGGATAGCAGCGGACATTCTGTTCTTTTTTATTTTCAATGGTCAAGGGTTTGTTTGCGTGAACACAGGATCTCAGATAAATACCTTATTATGGGATCAAGATGCTGAGCAGCGCATCAGCTGCAGTGGTCAGCGGCCCATAGCTGACTGCTAGCGTCAGGGCCAGCGAACCTGAGCTGTCAAGACCCTTCTACACCTCCACGCGGTGATCCTGGATAACAGGCTGCAGCAGGGCAGACTGGCTAAGGAGAAGGGATTGAAGAGGGAATGCTAACCCGGTACTCAAAAATGCTTGCTGAAGTCGGATGTGTTGGACTGAAAGGTGCAAATATCGCAGTCAAGCTGTAAACTATGATACAACGCATTCCGTTCTCTGGACTACATTCTGCTAGTTAAGCCCTTTCAGGGTTTGGTAGTGGGAGATTGAGAACAAACGAAGCCAAGCCAAATACCTTATCAATCTAAGCAACCACTACAGTGGATCCGCTTTCAGAAAGCCTGTATCCTAATATTTGCTGTGGCAGGTTTGATAGCAGTGGTTTTGCATAGTGAGGTTCCTACTTGGAATTCAAACAGACCTATGTATTCCTGCTGCCAGGTAGCTGAAGGTTATCAGTAGTACGGTCTTTATTTTGCAATGTTTATTTACTGCAGGTTACTAGGCAGGGTTGAATGTGTATTGGGTATAAATTTCATTCCTTTTTAGAATTTGGTATTGTCAGTGGCAACAGCCTGTTGTTATAGATTTTCAACTTCCAAATGTTCTGTTATGTGTACACAGAATCTCCATATTTGTCGGGAATCTTCAATATGACTAGGCACTGGTCTCACCTGTCTAGAGACTAGGGGACGCTTGAAGCTCGTGGGATTCCAAACCACACAATCTCACGCTTTCATTCCTTGATAGACAAGCACCTGTACTTCTCAGCTAATATTGACCCCCTTCCCGAGATTGCTGGTCCCATGCAAAACTTTCCTTAATTGTCTTTTACCACATGCCTGAAATGCTGCAGTGGTTCTATTCTTTTCTATATCGGTGCTACTCAGGTGATGTAAACATAAAGAAATATGTACATACATACACATATATAAGCCCACGTTACATACATATATACATACATGCATACATACATACATAGGCGTCTCAGTCTTTGCAAATAATGCGCGTGACACCCTGTGAGTAGCCTCTCATGGCTCAAACCTGGGCACTGAAAATGGAGACCCTGGGCTGTCCAAACTGCAGGATCCCCCTCTTGGCCTCGCTGGTGTAATCTAAAGGAATGCAAAGCATGACCATTTGGCACCATCTCAGCTACAGGAGCTGCCGGAATGAGTTCGACATTTTCAAACCATCCGCTTTAGGTGCTACCACTCCGTATTTTCTGTCTCGTATTACTCCCGTTGCCTTACCCTCTCTCGAGGTTTCCACAAAGCAGTGGAGTCGTTGCCCATAGATGCTAGTTACTCGAGACATCCGATGATACTCTCATCTTCCCAAGACTAGCCAGCACTCTCTTGGACTTGTGGGTTTAAAATCAGAGTTCCTCCTCTCCTAGGCGAACTGACTGATCAGGCTAATGAGCTTTGTCTACCCGGGTTTAAAGTCAGAGTTTACCTTCTCTTAGACAGACTGCCAACCAAGTATAATGAGCCCAATCTGCCCGCCCAGTTATACCGCCGGGTACTCGGTTGTGCCCCACATCATACATACATACATACATACAATCTCAAATACTTGTTTATGCTTAAAGGTTTGCCTGTCTTTAGACTCTACTGGTAAAGGCACGCACCTCTCAACCCCAGACCGCAACTCTAGGTTATATCAGAACTTATTGGCCAGTGTACGGATGCGTGTGTGTATCTGTTTGTAATGTGTTGTGCGTGTTCCACTATGGCAGTTTTACAGTACAGTAGTTTTGCCAATCCTTTCTGTACTTTAAGAAGTGGCCATACCGAGAAAAATCCCCGACATGCCCAGTCAAACTGAACACAAGTGATTTCCAACCTGGTATGTTGAGATTGCAAACCAAGCCTGCTCTCTATTTACACTTCTGCAACCACACGCTCCCCCCTCTCAGATACTTACACAGCCATAGTGTGTTCAAGTACCGAGAAACCGCTCTTCCTGAAGATAGAAACAACTTGATAAAGAAATTGAAACTAGTTGTCAAAAATTGATAGTTGGGACTTATCAACTATCACAGTTATTTATTGTTGCTATTAAGGTCCGTCCGGTTAGCCGTGGTTATGGGGAAGGGCAAAGACAAGAATAGCACCACTGCCTCCCACTGTGAGCATGTCGGAAGATGCTACTAAGTGTGTGGCATGGCATAACAGGTCGTTTGTTAAGAGCAGGATAGATGGCGCCTTACAAATTGCGTGTCTACAGTGGTCTCGAGGTAAGATGTGCTCTCGGGCGCCGGATGTCGCGGGTTCGAATCAAGGTGGAGACCGCGATATTTTTTTCTCACGTGGATCGTCTGGTAAACATTGCAGCAATCTCAGGGTAGTGAGATCGGACTCTCGTGTATCTCGTGTATCGAGCACGTTAACAATTCGGTTAGAAATCGAAAAGCGTAGTCTTAGCGGTCGCTGCCGGTACAAAATTTAAGTTAAAAATCTACCCAAGTTATTTGAACCTTTCCCCAGGTTTTCCTACTTAAGCTCTAGTTTTTGAGTCTATTACGATGGACTCGCACATCTGTTAAACCGTCTCCAAGAAACCGTTTGTATACAGACTCCATAGAGTCTTCTAAACCAGTTTAAAGACGTTAAGTTTGAGTCTATTAAGATGAACTCGCACATTGGTTAACCACACTCCAAGAAACCGGTTATATAACACTCTGTAGAGTCTTCTAAACCAGTACAAAGACGTTAAGTTTGAGTCTATTAAGATGAACTCGCACACCGGTTAACCACACTCCAAGAAACTCGTTGTATACAGACTTTTCTGAGTATAAAGACGTTAAGTTTGAGTCTATTAAGATTGACTCGCACATAGGTTAACCACACTCCAAGAAACTCGTTGTATACAGACTTTTCTGAGTATAAAGACGTTAAGTTTGAGTCTATTAAGATTGACTCGCACATAGGTTAACCACACTCCAAGAAACTCGTTGTATACAGACTTTTCTGAGTATAAAGACGTTAAGTTTGAGTCTATTAAGATTGACTCGCACATAGGTTAACCACACTCCAAGAAACTCGTTGTATACAGACTTTTCTGAGTATAAAGACGTTAAGTTTGAGTCTATTAAGATTGACTCGCACATAGGTTAACCACACTCCAAGAAACTCGTTGTATACAGACTTTTCTGAGTATAAAGACGTTAAGTTTGAGTCTATTAAGATTGACTCGCACATAGGTTAACCACACTCCAAGAAACTCGTTGTATACAGACTTTTCTGAGTATAAAGACGTTAAGTTTGAGTCTATTAAGATTGACTCGCACATAGGTTAACCACACTCCAAGAAACTCGTTGTATACAGACTTTTCTGAGTATAAAGACGTTAAGTTTGAGTCTATTAAGATTGACTCGCACATAGGTTAACCACACTCCAAGAAACTGGTTGTGTACAGACTTTTCTGAGTATAAAGACGTTAAGTTAATGCCACTGGTAATTTCATCATTATTGACCCGTTTGGATCTTCATCCTGTTCTTTTCTTCTTCTTGGTTGTTGTTTGTCCTGAAACTGACGTTGTGGTGGTGTGTCGTAGTATACAGCGAGGCTGCTATATCTGCCTCGTTCGGCTCGACGCAGCTAGCGTTGTGTATTCGGTTTACCTTCTCACTGCGATCATATCCCTTGACCAGACTACACTAGTGACTAATGCAGCCTGTTTCAAGGACCGCCACGAAGTGGTAGTTAGTGTCTTGGTCAGATATTGTTTACTGAGCCTGATGAAACAGCTATAAGTCGCTGGCTGCTGTCAGATAATTCACTTCTGTATCTAGGGATCAAGATGCTGAGCAGCGTATGAGCTGTGGTGGTCAACGACCCCAAAACTGACTTGCTAGCTTCAGGACCAGTGACGAGAAGTAACAAAAAACAAAACTCTTACAAGTGTCATGGTGACATGACCTTTATCCAGGGCACAGCAAGAGAGAACTACAATTTGTGAAATGTAATGCTCGGGAAAAAAATGTTGCCACGAAATGTACAAACTTGGACTATCTGCTTCGCCAATGTACACATGTGTACTAAACGAACAACTGACAAGCGTGTTCTACATAACTGTCCCCTTTTCCTTCTTCTTCGTCGTTCTTTCCCAATCTCCCGCTACCAGACCCTGCTTTGCAAGTAGCAGGATGTTGTTTGGAGAACGGAATGCGTTGTGTCGCTAGTTTACAGATTGGATGCGATTTTTGCACATTTTGGTCCGACACATCCGTCTTCGGCAGCTTTGTTCCCCTAAATGGTTAGATAAGGAAGATACACTGGCCCAACGATTCAACACTAACTCAAAACTACGGAACTAGCGAGGAACTGAACGTTCAAGCTCTAAACTGGAACTCGTCCGACGTGCAAACATCAAAGATGCAACAAGAAGAAGAAGAAAGTGATATTGTTGTTGTTGTTGTTGTTGTTGTTGTTGTTGTTGTTGTTGTTGTTGTTGTTGTTGTTGTTGTTGTTGTTGTTGTTGTTGTTGTTGTTTGTTTGTTTGTTTGTTTGTTTGTTTGTTTGTTTGTTTGTTTGTTTGTTTGTTTGTTTGTAATGCTCACAATGAGTAAGTTTACTCTTTTGTGCGCCCTGAAAGGGACGTTAAGTGGCTGGTTGTAGTAGCTTTCCTCACATCCCGAGCGTGCTGATAAAGGTGGACTGCGGTCCTCGAGACAGCTGTGCTTTGCTTGGCTTCATCTGCGTGTCGCTCATTCCTACGGGGATCACATTGACCTCCCACCTCGTTAGCCAAACTGGGGATAAGCCAGGCTGCCTTGAAAACAGCCTGTTTCCAGAGAACGTTACATGGAAGAGAGAATGGGGTCTTGGTCAGTGTATTGGGCCTGACCCTGACGCAACGTTCTGGTCAGTATGTTGTTTCTGACCCTGACGCGACGTCCTGGTCAGTATGTTGTGCCTGACTCTGACGCGACGTCCTGGTCAGTATGTTGTGCCTGACCCTGATGCGACGTCCTGGTTAGTATGTTGTGCTTGACCCTGACGCTACGTCATGGTCAGTATGTTGTACCTGACCCTGACGCGACGTCCTGGTCAGTATGTTGTGCCTGACCCTGACGCGCCGTCCTGGTCAGTATGTTGTGCCTGGCCCTGACGCGTCGTCCTGGTCAGTATGTTGTGCCTGGCCCTGACGCGTCGTCCTGGTCAGTATGTTGTACCTGGCCCTGACGCGTCGTCCTGGTTAGTATGTTGTGCCTGGCCCTGACGCGTCGTCCTGGTCAGTATGTTGTGCCTGGCCCTGACGCGTCGTCCTGGTCAGTATGTTGTGCCTGACTGGACTAACGTCTTAGTTCCCAGAAACAGTTATGAGAACTTCTTTTGGTTGTTGCTGTTGTTGTTGAATGTTTGGGCGGATTCGGCTTATTATAGCCTTGCTTGGCAGCCAATCAAAGAGAAGGCAAACTCTGACTCTAAACCCGGGTAGACGAAGCTCGTTAGCCTGTTCATGCAGTTCGCCTAGGAGAGGAGGAACTCTGATTTTAAATCCACAAGTCCCAGGGAGTGCTGGCTAGTCTTGGGACGATGCGAGTATTATCGGATGTCTCGAGTAACTAGCATCTGCGGGCAACGATTCCACTGCCTTATGGAAACCTCGGGAGAGTGTAGGGCTACGGGAGTAAACCCAGACAGAAAATCCGGAAAGGTAGCACCTAAGGCGGATGATTTCAATATCGCAAACTCATTCCGGCAGCTCCTGCAGCTGAGCTGGTGCCAAATTGTAATGTTTTGCATTCCTTTTGATTAAACCAGCGAAGCAGAGAGGGGGATCCTGCAGTTTGGACAGCCCAGGGTCTTTATTTCAGCGCCCGGATTTGCGACATGAGAGGCTTCTCACAGGGCACCACGCGCATTGTCTGCAAAGACGGAGACGCCTATGAATGTTGAATGTTGATTGCACCATACCAAGTTTTTCATAGTACAACCGGCTACAAGAATAAGAGGGCACAGCTTCAAATTGTTTAAAACAGGTCCAGATTGAATATTAGGAAATATTTTTTTAGTCTCAGGGATGAATTCTTGGAATGTATTGCCGCAGGATGTGGTGGGGCGCAAGGTCAGTTAATGCATTCAAAAATAGATTGGATGCTCACAGTATTTGTTAGTATCGGTGGAGTGGTATAAACTGGTTGTATACAGACTATGTCGAATGTAGAGCCTTCTAAACCAGTATACTGAAGTTCAGTTAAGAATGCACACACTGAGTAAAATTACTCTTATTGTGTCCCTTTAAAGGCCGTTTATTGGCGGGTTTCAGTAGCGTTACACACCACAAGCGTGCTGATAACGGTAGACCAGAGCCCTCCAGGCGGTTTTGCTATGCTTAGATTGATCTGCCTGTCGTTCATTACTTCCGGGCTCACGTTCATCCCCCCCCCCCCCCCCCCCCACCTTGTTAGCCAGACTGAGGATCAAAGGTGATGAGCAGCGCATAAACTGTAGCTGTCAACTAACCAGAACTGCCAAGACCCTTATACACCTCTACGCGGGGATCCTGGGTCACAGGCTGCAACAGAGCAGACTGGCTAAGGATAAGAGGTCGGAGAATGATTTTAACCCGGTACTAAAAAAATCCCTCCTGCCGAAAACGGATGTGTCGGACCGAAATGTGCAAATGTAGCCGCCAAGCTGTAAACTACAACACAATTCATTCCGTTCTCAGGACTACATCTTGCTACTTGCAAAACTTTGTTCAGGGCTTGGTAGCGGGAGATTGAGAACCAACGAAGAAAAAGAAGTTAACCAGGCTGCCACGAGAGCAGCCCGTTTCCAGTGATGACTGCGAGGAAGTCGAGGTGGGGTTCTTGGCCAGTATATTTTTCCTGACCCTGAATAACATGTCTGGTCAGTATGTTGTGCCTGGCCAGACGTAAGTCTTATCTCCCCTGACTAACATGTCTGGTCAGTATGTTGTGCCTGGCCAGACGTAAGTCTTATCTCCCCTGACTAACATGTCTGGTCAGTATGTTGTGCCTGGCCAGACGTAAGTCTTATCTCCCCCGACTAACATGTCTGATCAGTATGTTGTACCTGGCCAGACGTAAGTCTTATCTCCCCTGACTAACATGTCTGGTCAGTATGTTGTGCCTGGCCAGACGTAAGTCTTATCTCCCCTGACTAGCATGTCCGGTCAGTATGTTGTGCCTTGATCAGACGTTAGTCTCTCTCCCCTGACTAACATGTCCGGTCAGTTTGTTCTGCCTTGATCAGACGTAGGTCTTCTCTCCACTGACTAACATGTCCGGTCTGTATGTTGTGCCTTGATCAGACGTAAGTCTTCTCTCCCCTGACTAACATGTTCGATCAGTATATTGTGTTTGGCCAGACGTAAGTCTTCTCTCCCCTGACTAACATGTCCGATCAGTATATTGTGCCTGATCAGACGTAAGTCTTCTCTCCCATTCGTTTTGTGAATCCATAACAAAACAGAAAATGCAGTTCGATCATCTCATGAAAATACAATCAGACCAACTATCCATGTGCATATATGACATACGAAGAGTTAGTTACACAGCACGAGAAAGACGACGCAGAAAAATGACAAAACAGAAATTCAATACACAGCGCTGGTTAACAACAAACAACGCAGCACACTTGGCTCAAGAGAGGCAACGTCAACTGCCAGCAGTGCCAAGTGGTGTAAGTGGGCAGATGCAGTACAAGTAAGCATGCAGACACACCCTTTCGGCCGCGACAACGGTTAATAATGCATTCAGTGGAAGTATGTGTATGTATAATAAAGTAGTACTCCGCTTTAACGAGGCCACCACAGCAGAGAGAGAGGGTGGGGTGGGGTGGGTGGGGGGGGGGGAGGTGTGTGTCATTATAGCAGAAAGGTAAGGCGCTCGCCTCATAAAGGGGGGGGGGGTTACTGCAGCAGGGGGACGCAGTGGTCTCGAGGTAAGGTGTCCGCCTCGGGTGCTGGGGGTCGCGGTTTCGAATTGCGGTGGAGAGCGGGATTTTTGTTTCGTGGGTCTTCTAGTGTTTGAGTCTATTAAGATGGACTCGCACATCGGTAAAAACCACCCTCCAAGTAGACTGGTTGTATACAGACTCCGTGGAGTCTTCTGAAATAGTAAAAAGATGTTAAGTTAAGGTCACTGCAGCAGAGAGGTAAGGCGCTCACCTTTCGGGGGAGGGGGTGGGTTTCGCTGTAGCAGAGAGGTAAGTTTCTCAAGAGGGAGTAGCGGAACTAGCAGAGAGGTCAGGCTCTCATCTCTGAAGAGGGGGCACTATGGTAGAGAGATAATGCTGGTCACCTCTCAAGACACGACAGCACGAAACAGTGGTGTTCGAATCCCGCAAGTTTTAAGCACCCCTTTTCTCAAAGTAGGTAAGATTGTGTGTCTAGTCCTATCGGAGACGATAAACTCGGACGTTCCATGCCTCGCTGTGCACGTGAAAGAATCTTTGGCAGTTGAAAATCGGAAAAAGCAGACAGTTGGCCGCGGGAACCTAGTAAACCCGAAATGTATTCCACTTAAGCCCTGTTTATGTTTCTAAGAATCGACGTCACTGCACTCCTGGCATACCCATAAGTGCTCAGTCTCTCTCATCTCCCAGACAACCGCATCCCCAAACACCTAATGTAGGGTGAACTGAAAGATGGCCTGTGTCTGGTCGGGGACCAAAAGAAACGTTTCAAAGACTCCCTCAAAGTATCTATGACACGCTTCATCAATGATCCAAATGCATTGAAATGCTTCGTACAGGGCCACAAGACATGGCGTAGAACCACCATCAGAGGCACCTCCATTACAGAGGAACGCTGGACCCCCGAAGCACAGAAAAAACGCACTTTGCGAAAAGACAAAACAACTGACACTCACATGTCTGATTCTGACATTAAATGTTACATATGTGGAAAGGGCTCCCGTGCCAGAATAGGTCTATACAGCCACCACCGGACAAAACCGGTGAGGTGCAACACAACATGTCTGACTGCTGTTGTCAGCATGGTTTGCGATGTACGGCTATTATTATTATTATTACTGCAAGTTATTATTTATCAGCTGCTTAGCCTCGAGCTCTGCCCTCCCGTTGCAACGATCTCAGAATTCTCTTCTTGCGGTGATAACAACTGAGTGATAATGTGTCATTCTATCCCCAGTGTCGACTCATTCTTTTAGAGATCACTGTAATTCAGTTCTCCGCATCGAGAGTAGGCTGCAATGGATATCCAGTGTACTATATCTCATGCCATAATACTGCAATCTGACAGATCTCTCCCAGTCCATCTCCTGATATTATCCACCCACTTAAAACGTATGCCTCTTGAACGACTGCCATCCACCCTACCTTCTAGTATGTAATTAACGTAATTACTATAATTAGCGGTGTGTATATATTAATATACATTTATGTATTAAAGTTAATCGTGGCGATGAAGATCCATTGATATGGATTTTGCTGAGCGTCATTAATATTGTTGTATTAATTAATAGCTAGTTATGGTACATACCCTTATTATTTAGCTATATACATTAGATAGTTATAGTATTATATGCGATATATGTAATAATTAGCAAACTTATGCCGCTGAACGGATTGAATAAATTACAAGAGACAATCATTAAGTAACAGCAATTATATTAATACCATTGTTATAGTAGGTAATACGGGGGGCAGTATTAAGAAACATCAATTATAGTAATACCATTGTTATAGTAGGTAATACGGAAGGGGGGGGGGGGCAGTATTAAGAAAGATCAATTATATTAATACCATTGTTATAGTAGGTAATACGGGGGGCAGTATTAAGAAATATCAATTTAAAAAAAAAAATATTTTTTGTGTGTGTGCGTTCGCCTTGTTTCTCTAATCCCCAAGGCGGTGTGCGTTGCACTGTGGTTTTTATTTTGCGCCTGTCGGCCCAGTGCATCCGACTTCAGCATGCATTTTATGTAAGGGTCTGCTTCCTCCTGCATTTTCTAAGGGTTTGCTTCCCCGGGGTAACGGCCGGGGCTGTGATGGAGATCAAATCCAGCACCTTCGGATTGTGAGCCGTGCCACTTAACCACTAGGCCACGCCGTCCCCTAATTTTTATTAATTCCATTTTTACAAGATTTGCGAACCAGACATTTTGTTTGTCTTATAAACGATCCATGCGGACAGAATGGAGAGACCAGCACGAAGAACATAAAATGACAATATAGTCAAAATTGGCAGATATGAGCAGACAAAGATCTTCAGACTCAGAACGGGACACTGTAGACTTAAGGCCCACCTCCACAGAATGGGTCTTAGAGACACTGCCACGTGCGATTATGGTGTACCCAAGCTATCACCAGGAAATATTCTGCAGAGCTGCCCTACCTATGCAGACCAAAGAGAGTCGGTCTGGCCCTGGGGAGCAACCATGCTCGAAAAGCTGTGGGGGACCGGCGAAGACCTGAAACACACAAACTCCTTCGTGAACCTCGCCGGACTAGAAGCAAAGCATCAGTTGATCGATGAAGAAGGGGAAGAAGTTTGTCTCATTTTTCTTCACAGTCCCCGTTCCTGGCAGCACACTTTATCCGCATGCCAATAGCTTGTAGATGCCCTCTATAAAAAAGTCTTTTGGAATGACCTTTAACCAATTTTGCGTTGCCTCTCAGCCAATTTGCTACATGTTCTTGTAACCGAGGTCATGGTAAACAATTATGTGCACAATGCCGCGACTCATGCTGGTGACTCGCTTGATGCCACGGACTAGCTGATCGACCTGCTGTTTCACTGTGTCAGTTGCCACGCTTGCTTGCCTCCCTCTTATTAGTTGGACCACCTCATTTATGGGGCTGGCATTTCTGTATTGTTGTTATTGCACATGATTCGCATCCATAAATCAAAGTCGGTACACAGTCATGCTAGTTTACTCATTTATTATCTCTTTTGTATGATCTCTTGCATTATCTCATTTGTATTATCTCTTTCTTCTGTATTATCTCTGTTGTATTATCTCTTTTGTATGATCTCTTTTGTATTATCTCTTTTGTATTATCTCTTTCGGTCTTCCTGTTTTCCTGTTGCCAGATGATGACCACATACATGCTTGCAGAGGGAGTCTGTTGTTATCCATTCAGAACGATGTATGACCACCGTTTATATATATATATATATATATACGGGCGTTCAAGTCAAACTGGGACTTTTTTTTTGTAATGAAAATAAAAAGTTCAAGTAGTCAATATGATATTTATTCATCTATATAACATCCTGAAACGTTTCTGCACTTATTCCAGCGTTTAAGTAATGTTTGAAAAGCTTCAGCATATAAAAATATGTCACTATGTCTTAACCAATCCAGGAGAACTTGTTTCATTTCATCATGAGTGCTTAAATGCTTACCTCCCAGGAATTATTTTAGGGTTCCACACATGTGAAATATGCTTAGAGCAAGGTCTGGGCTGTAAAATGGATATGGCAATACCTCCCAGACGAGTTGCTTTAAATGGCAAATAGTGCGGTGGGCCGGACGGGATCGTCACTCATGGATGTACGGCCTTCTCTAAAACGTTGACACCATTCATATGTCTTACTGCGGCTGAGTGTCTCATCACCGTATTGTGATTGCAGGCTTCTGTAAATCTCTGCAGGTTTCACATTTTCTTGCACAAGAAATTTCATCACAACACCCTGTTCCATGCAAGCACTAACAGTGTTGTCCGCCATTTTTATTTATTTTCACCTGACTGGCCCATGGCAAGTGGGCCACTTAGCAGTACAAGAACACACATGCCCCTAACTAATGATAGTAGTTCCAGCACGCTATAACCCATTCAGATAGAACTAGAACAACATGTCCTGGTTTGACTTGAATGCCCCTCGTGTGGGTGTGTGTGTGTGTGTGTATATATATATATATATATATATATATATATATATATATATATATATATATATATGAGTGTATGTATGTTACGTTAGTTAGTTGTTTATTGCAAGCAAAGATGGCGATAGCGTCAGACATATTTATTCAGATGTGACTGCATATGACTGTACAGTCAGATCTGAGCGTGACAAACTCTACCGCACATCGTGCACACTTAACCAGCATTTGTGGTTGGGCAGTCTTTATTATTTTCCTTTCGTGCAGCTCGATTTTCCTGCGCCTCCGTAATTGTCCTCTGCTCAGCGGGGCCATCACGGTGTTCTGATAGCAGTACGCCAGGCTGAGCGGTTCGGAGAAATGCAGCTTCCAGGCAGCAGCATCAATGGAGACACTATTCAAAGAAACGTTTAGAGTGTCTTTGTATCGTTTCTTTTGTCTCTCCCTCTCTGTCGAAGACAACAGTGAAGAACTGGACAACGATGTTTAAAGAAGGACGTGAGTTAACGAAAGATCTTCCGAAACCAGGTCAGGCGCATATTGTTGCGTCAGAAGATGCCTTCGCCAAAATTGATACAGCAATTCGGGTGGACCGTCGCCGGAGCTTGCGTTCGCCACAAATTTGTTACCATACACTGCGTGCATTCTGCGATGAATGTCAACTGGTCGACATACTTCAGCTGTTAGAAACCGAATCACCGCTCGCTGATCAACTCTGGACGGATTCCGTATCACACCCGCCATGTTTTCAGCGGTCTGCCGTGGAAACTATGAGTCGACGGATAATGAAATGTTGCAAACTCGACGGTTGGTATGTGCTAATCACATCAGAAGTGACATCATCATGCCGCATCGTACGTATGTTCACTTGTTGCAATTTGGCCCGGTTTCATTTGAACACGCCTCAAACATACGACAGTACTGCATAACCTGTTGACAATATGCAAGAAAGAAACGCAGTGTGTCACGATACGTCATCACAATTGAGTCATTTGGCCTGGAGTGTTTAGCGAACAAGGTCATCCTTATCGATTACCAGCCTCAAGTCTTGGCGAACGTGCTGAGATTTATTTTTGAAACGCGCATCAAGCGCCCAATTACAACGGCTGTTAGGCGTTAATTCGGGGCTGCTCTGGATTACGACACAGCTGTTGAGCAACTGGTGATTTCCTTGACAAATATATCAATCAGTGAATTAAAACTCCCCTGCTCCCTTTGGAGTACAGAT
Source organism: Ariolimax columbianus (assembly GCA_036924085.1). NCBI lineage: Eukaryota > Metazoa > Mollusca > Gastropoda > Stylommatophora > Arionidae > Ariolimax > Ariolimax columbianus. The sequence goes on from JAVGWX010000020.1 coordinate 42,142,196, forward strand.
CTTCAACAAATACACTCAGGTCTTCCTGTGCTGGTCCATCCGTTTCAGTTCTTTCTACATCTTTTCTGTTCGTTATGTTTGTGTTTAGCTCGCTTCTACGTGTGTACATCTGCCACTACTTCGCTTGCCTTGGGGATTCCAGAAAGAAGACTGTCTCATAATGTTTTCAGTTGTTTCCTTAATATGTGCTGGCCCATCCGTTTCAGTTCTTTCCACATCTTTTCTGTTCGTTATGTTTGTGTTTGGCTCGCTTCTACGTGTGACCATCTCCCTCTGCTTCCACTTGCCTTGGGGATTCAAGAAAGGAGACTGTCTTGTAATGTTTTTAGTTGTTTCCTTAATATGTGACGAATATTTGCTTAACGAATATTTGCTTTACTAAGCATTCACCGCCTTACATCTGACACGCGCAACGTTTTTAGGCAAGAGTGCCAAGTTAGACTAGTGAGCAACACACAGATGAAGCCAAGCACTGCACAACAACCTGAAGGACCCCGGTCCACCTTCATCGGCACGCTCGGGTTGTGAGTACAGCTACTGAAACTAGACACTTGACGCCATTTTCAGTTCGTACAAAATAGGAAACATTCTCATTGTGGACATTCACAACAATAACTGCTGGTCCTGGGTCGAACGGATTGTTTTTAGCGCGTTCTCGTGGGCAGAAAGCCGCGTAAAGCGGAGGGTGGTCTTGGGTCGGCCCGTGTAAATCGGGTGGTCATGGGTGTGCACACACACGAAAATGTAAATAAACATGTCACTCATATTTTCACATAATTAGTAGGTGGTTATTACGAGTATCAGGTGGGGAACTGAGACGCTTGTCCGGTCAGGCACAACATACTGACCAGGGGGTCAGGGTCAGGCACAACATACTGACCAGGGCGTCAGGGTCATTTACAACATACTGACCAGGATGTCGTGTCGGGTAGGCTCAACAAACTGACCAGGGCGTCGTGTCAGGGTCAGGCACAACAAACTGACCAGGACGTCATGTCAGAGTTAGGTACAACATACTGACCAGGACGTCGCGTCAGGGTCAGGTACAACATACTGACCAGGACGTCGCGTCAGGGTCAGGTACAACATACTGACCAGCACGTCGTGTCAGGGTCAGGTACAACATACTGACCAGGACGTCGGGTCAGGGTCAGGCACAACAAACCGACGAAGACCTGAAACGGAACAGTATCCCTTTTAACCTTACCGGACTAGAAGCATAGCATCTGTTGATCGAAGAATCAGAAGAAGCACAAGAAGTAGGGAAGAGAAATAAAGGCCGTTTGCCTAGCAGTTACCACTTGCTTTACATTTTATTGTATTGTACACCTGATTTAAAAAAAAGCACACACAACTTACGCGGCTCCTAGGTTTTGAACGCACGTCCTCGTGGTGAGAATGCCGACAAGCATACCACTCCACTCGGTAGTAAAGATAATACAGATCATAGATCAAGGCAGTGTTGAACAGAAAATTTGAATATTAAAAGCCCATTTACCTCATCATCATCAGGGGCCTTGCCGGTTGGCTTTGACTATCATAGACCTTCCTCCGCTTCTATCACGTGTGTCAATTATCAACTATGTCGTTATTTGTTGCCCGTGCCATTCTCTCAGGCTGTCCAGCATCTTCTCTCTCTACCTTTCTCTGTTTCACTTTTCTTTCTTTCCCGCTCTATCTCACTTTTCTGCTCTCTTTCCCGCTCTGTCTCACTTTTCTGCTTTCTTTCCCGCTCTGTCTCACTTTTCTGCTCTCTTTCCCGCTCTCTGTCTCACTTTCCTGCTCTCTTTCCATGCTCTCTATGTCTCACTTTTCTGCTCTCTTTCCCGCTCTCTGTCTCACCTTTCCCGCTCTCTGTCTCACTTTTCTGCTCTCTTTCCCGCTCTCTGTCTCACTTTTCTGCTCTCTTTCCCGCTTTCTGTCTCACTTTTCTGCTCTCTTTCCCGCTTTCTGTCTCACTTTTCTGCTCTCTTTCCCGCTTTCTGTCTCACTTTTCCGCTCTCTTTCCCCGCTCTCTATGTCTCACTTTTCTGCTCTCTTTCCCGCTCTCTGTCTCACTTTTCTGCTCTCTTTCCCGCTCTCTGTCTCACTTTTCTGCTCTCTTTCCCGCTCTCTGTCTCACTTTTCTGCTCTCTTTCCCGCTCTCTGTCTCACTTTTCTGCTCTCTTTCCCGCTCTCTGTCTCACTTTTCTGCTCTCTTTCCCGCTCTCTGTCTCACTTTTCTGCTCTCTTTCCCGCTCTCTGTCTCACTTTTCTGCTCTCTTTCCCGCTCTCTGTCTCACTTTTCTGCTCTCTTTCCCGCTCTCTGTCTCACTTTTCTGCTCTCTTTCCCGCTCTCTGTCTCACTTTTCCCGCTCTCTGTCTCACTTTTCTGCTCTCTTTCCCGCTGTCTCACTTTTCTGCTCTCTTTCCCGCTCTCTGTCTCACTTTTCTGCTCTCTTTCCCGCTCTCTGTCTCACTTTTCCCGCTCTGTCTCACTTTTCTGCTCTCTTTCCCGCTCTCTGTCTCACTTTTCCCGCTCTCTGTCTCACTTTTCTGCTCTATTTCCCGCTCTCTGTCTCACTTTTCCCGCTCTCTGTCTCAGTTTTTTGCTCTCTTTCCCTGCTCTCTTTCCCGTTGTCACAATGTACTTCAAAACGCCTCTTCCCATAACATGCCCCAAAACAGATGACTGCCTTGTTTTGATTCTTGCAATAAGTTGTCTTTCTGTTTGTGCCTCGAGTACTGAAGCGTTAGTCTTCCCTGCAGTCTATGGCATCGGCAGCATTCTTCTGTAACACTCATTGATCTATAGAACATCAATAGAGAATTGGCTAATAGAACATTAATAGAGCCTTGGCTTATAGAACATTAATAGAGCATTGGTTTGTAGAACATTAATAGAACATTGGCTTATAGAACATTAATAGAGCATTGGCTTATAGAACATTAATAGAACACTGGCTTATAGAATATTAATAGAGCATTGGCTTATAGAATATTAATAGAGCATTGGCTTATAGAGCATTAATAGAACATTGGCTTATAGAACATTAATAGAGCATTGGCTTTTAGAATAAATAAATAGAGCATTGGCTTGTAGAACATTAATAGAGCATTGGCTTATAGAACATTAATAGAACATTGGCTAATAGAGCATTGGCTTATAGAACATTAATAGAGCATTGGCTTATAGAATATTAATAGAGCATTGGCTTATAGAACATTAATAGAGCATTGGCTTATAGAGCATTCGCTTTTAGAACATTAATATAACATTGGCTAATCGAGCATTGGCTTATAGAAAATTAATAGAGCATTCGCTTATAGAACAATAATAGCGGAATGGCATACCTGACTGATGATCTATGCCCACAAATGAGTGCTTCGTTAAAATAAACACAAAAACGTATTGCAACCAATGACCATCTGCCATGGAGCACCAGAAGGCCTTTCACGGAACCCATAGAGACATCTTGTTGAACCTAGTTTGCGAAATCACTAGAGCCGGTTCGTGAAACCTCTAGAGACCTTTTGTAGAAATTATATGAGACCTTTCACGAACCCTAAGAGAGCTTTCATTGAATTTATCAATGGCTTTAGCTGAACCATCATATACCTTTTCCAGAACCCCTAGAGGAAAGTGGAAGTGCCCACGGAGACTTTTCGCGGAACTCCTAGAAAACTTTCACAGAACCCCTGGAGGTTTTTAACTCACTTCATAGAGGCCTCCAGCTGAACCACTGAAAAGTCTTTATCTTAGCTACTGGAGACATGTAGCTGGGCCACTAGAGACCTGTAGCTGGGTTACTAGAGACCTGTAGCTGGGTTACTAGAGACCTGTAGCTGGGCCACTAGAGACTTATTGCTGGGCACTAGAGACCTGTAGCTGGGCCACTAGAGACCTGTAGCTGGGCCACTAGAGACCTGTAGCTGGGCCACTAGAGACCTGTAGCTGTGCCACTAGAGACATGTTGCTGTGCCACTAGAGACCTGATGCTGTGCCACTAGAGACCTGTAGCTGGGCCACTAGAGACATGTAGCTGGGCCACAAGAGACCTCTAGCTGGACCACTAGAGACATGTTGCTGTGCCACTAGAGACATGTTGCTGTGCCACTAGAGACATGTTGCTGTGCCACTAGAGACATGTTGCTGTGCCACTAGAGACCTATTGCTGTGCCACTAGAGACCTATTGCTGTGCCAATAGAGACATGTTGCTGTGCCACTAGAGACCACTGAACCGTGTCATATAGTCACAAGCAGTAACAAGCGCAGAACTGTGGCAAATATGGGTCGATGTCCAATACAAATGGAGGTTGAGAACTGACATTAGAGATGGATAGAACACACCATTATAAACAATATAGTTGGGTTGGATCCAACAGGAGCCACTGGATACCTTTTGTTGAGCTCCTAGAGACCATTAGCGGACCCCCTAGATACTTTTAGGTCAGCCGCTAGAGACATGTAACTCAGCCACTGGAGATATGTAGATGAAACCCCTAAAAGACCTTTTTCGCTGGAGACTTTCCACGGAACCAATATAGACGTCCACATAAACCATAGGAGACCATTTGTGGAACCCTTAAGAGATCTTTAGCTGGACCTAAAGAAACCTTTTGGGTGAACCCAGAGACCCTTTCCGGAACCCATAGAGATGTTTAGCAAAACCCTTAGAGACGTTTAACGAAACCATTAGAGACGTTTCGAGAAACCCTTAAAGCCATTTAGGAAAACCATTAGAGACGTTTCCCGGAACCTATAGAGACGTTTCTAGAAACCCTTAGAAACCGCTCGCTAAACCATTAGAAACGTTTCACTAAACCCTTAGAGACCTTTCGCTAAACCCTTAAAGACCTTTAGCGAAAACCTTAGAGAGAGACGTTTAGCGAAACCCTTAGAGGGAGACGTTTAGCGAAACCCTTAGAGACGTTTAATGATGCCTTAGCGACGTTTAATGAATCCCTTAGCGACGTTTAGCAAAACCCTTAGAGACGTTTAGCGAAACCCTTAGAGACGTTTAGCGAAACCCTTAGAGACGTTTAATGAAACCCTTAGCGACGTTTAACGAAACCCTTAGAGACGTTTAGCGACACCTTTAGAGACGTTTAGCGAAACCCTTAGAGACGTTTAGCGAAACCCTTAAAGACGTTTAGCAAAACCCTTAAAGACGTTTAGCGAAACCCTTAGAGATGTTTAGCAAAACTCTAGGGATCAATGTAACAGCTTGAGAAACCATGCTCCAACCCCAAGTGCAGTAACTACTACTGGAGAACGTTAATTTTAAGCACAGAAAGACAATTATGTCCCCTGTTCCTTACCAAGCGAAGACCTTTAAGGGTGCGTTTCTTGCCCTTTGAAGAATCCATTTAATGTTGAAGTCCCATACCATGACATTGCTGTCGGGGATGAAGTGAGACTTCATTGTACTATACTTTTTATGTGACCTTTTGCTTCTCCTGCTGTATTTCCTTCCCCAGATTAAGCCTGGTATCCATTTACAGATGGGTTGACTGGGGCATGTACATCACTCTGCTACTCAGACATTCAAATTGTTTGTGTGTCCCGAAATAGATGTCCACCGTTAGACATGATGGGCATGACAAACGTTGTATACATCGTATTAAGATTGATTGATATTCATCTTCTCGCTCCAGGAAGGATTTTTCCTAGCATTTGCAATAGCAGATTAAATGGTAATGTTTTTACAAGAAAGCATACACACACACACAACACACACGCCAGACCACACAACACACACCACACAGACACATACACACACACACATACACAACACACACGCATACCACACACACATACACACACAACACACATACACACACCACACGCACACATACACAACACACACACATACACAACACACATACACAACACACGCACACATACACAACACACACACATACACAACACACACACACATACACAGCACACACACACCACACGCACACATACACAACACACACACATACACAACACACACACACCACACGCACGCATACACAACACACACACACATACACAACACACACACACATACCACACGCACAAGGGACAATCATTAAGTTACATCAGTTTTATTATAGAGTGCATGGGAGAGTATGTACAGCGGACAATCGTATTTCAAGACACAAAATGGTTCTATAGAAATACTCTGTGTAAGGATTGCGACAATCGAGCATTATGCGCATGTGCAATATAGCGTGCAACACTGTTGACTTGCACCGTGGAAAAACAATGAAGCGTTATTGGTTTTTTTTTGGTTGTAGTTAGAGGTTGTGAAACATTTTGAAATCTACAGAAGATTGAAGTTTCAGTGTGGGCACGTGTATTTGAAATAGAGGAGAGTGCATGAAAAGATAGTAAGATTTCAAAATGGAAGACAAAACCGTCATTGATGAACCGTGACGAGGCAGACCAGCAATCGTGGCAACTGACACAGTGAAACAGCAGATCGACCAGCTAGTTCGCGGGAACAGGAGAGTCACTATTGATGAATTAGCCGTAGATGTCAACATGAGTCATGACGCTGCCCGAAAAATTGTCCACGATGACCTCAATTATAGGAAAGTGTGTAGCAGATGGGTCCCAAGGCAGTTGACAACGAAGCAGTGGAGACGGTGGAAAATTGGTTAAAAGTGATTCCAAAAGACTTTTTTTTATAGAGGACATCCACAAGCTAGTGGACAGGTGGATAAAGTGTGTTGGCAGGCACGGGGACTATGTCGAAAAATAAGACAACCAAAATGTCTGGTCTGCACTCTTGTAAAAATGTTATTAATAAAATTGCTATTACTTATGACTGTCCCTCGTATGTCTGTCCGTGTGTGTGCGTGCGTGCCTGCTCGCGGGGGTATATATATATATATATATATATATATATATATATATATATATATATATATATATAGAGAGAGAGAGAGAGAGAGAGAGAGAGAAAGAGAGAGAGAGAGAGAGAAAGAAAGAGAGAGAGAAAGAAAGAGAGAGAGAGAGAGAGAGAGAGAGAAAGAAAGAAAGAGAGAGAAAGAGAGGAGAGAGAGATATATATTTCTTCCAGCGCAGTCCCCATGTTCATTTGTTAATTGTATTTCTTGTGACAATCTTTGTCTTTTCTCTCTATGGTTTCAGAACACATTTATCTTACCTTTCAACTACCCATCCCAACCAAATCACTGCGTTGTTTAATTGCTGACGTCTACCTGTTGGATGTATAGGGCTGAGACATAAAGACCGTCTGTCCCTGCAGTCTTCACGCGCTTTATAGACCAGGTTTTCGTGTTACCTCTAATAGAAAAAAAAGGAGAAAAAAAACCAAAGTATGCCTAATCGAAGAATTGAACTCATGTCCTCGTGGCCAAGAACCAACTTCCAAACCACCAGACCAACCGTCCCTTCCCCACAACAATTATGACGAATGTCTCTTGCTTCCGGTTACGGTTATGGGACAGAATCGTCAAGCTATCGACAAAGTTCGGATCATCAAGTTGTTGTGTTACAGTCTATTGATTTTTACTTTGTCACAGTTCATTGATTTCCGTGTGTGCTGGATGCGGCTGTTGTTTGGATGATCCAGCCAATGGGCAACAGGGAGATTAGTTGTGATAAATGACGTCGCTGTCTAGCGGCATATGCTGTGCATCCCCCCGGAACAGTTAATTAACGTATGTAACGAAGATGTTTGTGGAAGAAAGCAATTATAAGGGATCACTGGAAACAGAAAGGAGATAAGCAGTTTTCATTGGACACATACTGAGATAGAATGCCTGGAAAAATGTGTCCCATTGGAAAATATCTTCTTCGTTCATTCTCAGATCAAGGTCCGGGTTTCTCTTAAGAAAAGACACCGTTGTTTGTAAGGCCGTTTTATCTCTATATAGGGGACGATGAGGCTAACGTCTGGTTAGGCAAAACACACTGATCAGACAATGTTAGCCAGGGACAGGAGAAATATACTGGCCAAGACCCTCACCTGACGGGACGATGAGGCTAACGTCTGGTCAGGCAAAACACACTCATCAGATAATTTTAGCCAGGGTCAGGAGAAATCTACTGGCCAAGACCCTCACCTGACGGGACGATGAGGCTAACGTCTGGTCAGGCAAAACACACTGATCAGATAATTTTAGCCAGGGTCAGGAGAAATCTACTGGCCAAGACCCTCACCTGACGGGATGGTGAGGCTAACGTCTGGTCAGACAAAACAAACTGATCAGACAATGTTAGCCAGGGTCAGGAGAAATATACTGGCCAAGATTCTCACCTGACGGGACGATGAGGCTAACGTCTGGTCAGACAAAACACACTGATCAGAGAATGTTAGCCAGGGTCAGGAGAAATCTACTGGCCAAGACCCTCACCTGACGGGACGATGAGGCTAACGTCTGGTCAGACAAAACACACTGATCAGACAATGTTAGCCAGGGTCAGGAGAAATATACTGGCCAAGATTCTCACCTGACGGGACGATGAGGCTAACGTCTGGTCAGACAAAACACACTGATCAGAAAATGTTAGCCAGGGTCAGGAGAAATATACTGGCCAAGACCTTCACCTGTTCTCCTCGTTGGTCGTCCTGGAAACTAGCTGTTGTCGAGGACAGCAGTCTGGCAAACAACGTGAGGTTGGACGTGATCCCCGTAGTAGTGAGTTACACGCTGATGAAGCCAAGCATTGCACAACCACCTGGAGGACCCGGGTCCATTTCATCAGCACGCTCGGGATGTGAGGAAAGTTGCTGCAATCTGCCACAAGTTCCGTCTTTTTAAGGGCGCACAAAAGGGTTACCATCCCATTATGGGCATTAGAAACCAACCAACCAACCAACCAACCAACCATCTCCATACATCTTTAGTATCAAATCTGTCTCGCGAGGCCAGTATTGTTCTCTCTCTTCATGCGTCAGCATGCATCTTTGTATGACCACAGCGACCACTTAAACACAGTGCATAGCATACATAGTACTTTATTGTAAACACAGTGCATAGCATACATAGTACTTTATTGTAAACACAGTGCATAGCATACATAGTACTTTATTGTAAACTCCCTGAAAGGAGATATCTACTGGAGTGGCCATATGCTACACGGGGAACCAAATGGAGAAGAAACTGGAGATGAAATTATTTGATGGCTAACGAAGAGAAGGAGAATGTGGAAGTCTATATGGCACAAAGCCAACGTCTCCAGGCAGTCGATAGCTTCACCTTCCCAGACCGTACCGTCGCCAGAGAAGCTTTTTCTTCGTCGTTCATTTTCAAACTCCCGCTACCAAGCCCTAAAAAGGGCTTTGCATGTAGCAAGATGTTGTCTGGAGAACTAAATGCGTTGTGTCGTTGTTTACAGCTCGACTGAAATATTTCCACCTTTCGGTCCGACACATTCGAAATTTGTGGTTACCGAGTTAGCCTCCACTATTCGATCCCTAATTCTTAGCCAGTCTGCCCTGTTGCAGCCTGTTATCCATGGTCACCACGTGGAGGGGATGAAGGGTCTTTGCAGCTCTGGGTAGCTGGCCCTTACACTCAGCGTCTTGACCCCTTCCCGCTAGGAGTTGAAACCCAAACCTTCAGCAGGGTTACTGGTAAGAGCAATGGCCACCACTTGTAGATGAGGTAAGATTTGGCACGAGTGTTACCAGTAGAATTCAAATATAAACGCTGTTACGATGTGCGAGAGGGTTGTTAAGGCGGTTAGCATGCTGGTCTCCTGGCGAGGAGCACGCGGGTTTAAAACTTGGGTGAGAAGGATATTTCAAGTCCGGTTATGGAAACGATTGTCCTTTGTGAATCGGCCGCGGCTTCGGCTTTGTTCGTTCTCAATCTCCCGTTAAATCCGCCCATTTTGTCCCGAACCTGGCTTTAATTATGGTCTTTGTCTCATTATACGTTAACACGAATCGTACAACAGCAAGGGCTTACAATGGCAAACACAACACATTTGGCTTAGGAGGGTAAACGTCGGCTCTTACAACACCAGTATTCTTCTTCTTCCTAACTTAACTTAACTTGGCTTAGTTTGGCTTGGCTTGGCTTGGTTTGGCTTGGCCTGGCTTCGTTCGTTCTCAGTCTCCCGCTACCAAACCCTGACACAGGCCTAAGTAGCAGAATGTAGTCCAGAGAACGAAATGCGTTGTGTCGTAGTTTACAGCTTGACTGCGATATTTGCACCTTTCGGTCCAACACATCCGACTTCAGCAAGCATTTTTTGAGTACCGGGTTAACATTCCCTGTTCGATCCCTTCTCCTTAGCCAGTCTGCCCTGCTGCAGCCTGTTATCTAGGATCACCGCGTGGAGGTGTAGAAGTGTCTTGGCAGCTCAGGTTCGCTGGCCCTGACACTAGCAGTCAGCTATGGGTCGCTGACCGCTGCAGCCCATGCGCTGCTCAGTATCTTGATCCTGTCCTTTGTGAATGATGCTTTAATCTATGCAGACGAGTCAAAATATAGACGGGTAGGTCACATGTTGCTATGAAAAGATGGTCGATGGAGAACGAAGACAGCAGGATGGCACACTCGAGGCAATACGAGACCGCGGGGAAGACCTCCAATGAGTTGGTCAGACTAACTTGATGTCTACAACAACATCAGAGACCCCCACGATGGAATGCTTTCCACCTGCTGGATTTCTGTGAACCAAGAGACGCCTATGACGGAATGCTCCACACCTGCTGGATTTCTGTGACCCAAGAGACGCCTATGATGGAATGCTCCCCACCTGCTGAATTTCCGTGACCCAAGAGACGCCTATGATGGAATGCTCTCCACCTGCTGGATTTCCGTGACCCAAGACATGGTCCATTAGAGACGATGTTGGAAGCCGGAGCAACGGGTCATCAAGACCAAAGTCGCGGACTCCTGACGTCGGGATTAAGTGTTATAGACATCATTCTACTAAGCCACAGCTCATGTAAGTTCGGGTAGCTAGTTCCCTTCCTTGCTGCCTTTCTTCCTTAACTACCATTTAAACATAGGAGCAAGGAAATGATTGTCGAACTGTATAAAGCATTACCTAGATTTGAGTACTGTGTACAGATGGGGAGTCCTTATCGTAGAGGAGATATAAACATGCTGTACAGGATACAAAGAAGAGCGACAAAGCTGATAGTGGGTTTCCAGAATTACAGTTAGAAGGAAAGACTCAGAAAAACTGGCCTACAGTGTCTAGAAAAGAGAAGAGTTCGAGGTAACTTAATACAGGTGTATAAGATAGTCAACGGTAAGGATAAATTAGACCATAACAAGTTTTTTTCAAAATACAACCACCTACAAGAACAAGAGGGCATAGCTACAAATTAACTAAAGAAAGGTCCAGATTGGATATTAGGAAACATTTTTTTTTAGTCAGAGAGTGGTGAATACTTGGAATGCATTGGCACAGGAAGTAGTGGAGGCAAGGATAATTAATGCATTTAAGAATAGATTGGATGTGCATAGCTTTTAGAGCAAGGAATAGTAAATGAAACTGGTTGTATACAGATTCTGCTGAGTCTTCTAAACCAGCATAAGGACGTTAAGTTAATCTACAGGCCAGGTATCAATTTACAAATGGATACCTATACAGTTCGATCGACTGAAGCGTGCTGGTAGCGTAACCCAGGTTAAATAAAATATCTCTCTAGCACACAATGTGGGGAGAAAGACTAACGTCTGGTCAGGCAAAATATACTAATCAGACATGTTTGTCAGGGTCAGGCAAGGTATACTAATCATATATGTTAGTCAGGGTCAGGCAAAATATACTGATCAGATATATTAGTCAGGGGCAGGCAAAATGTACTGATCAGACATGTTAGTCAGGGTCAGGCAAAATATACTGATCAGACATGTTAGTCAGGGTCAGGCAAAATATACTGATCAGACATGTTAGTCAGGGTCAGGCAAAATATGCTGGTCAAAACTGTCACCTCGTCTTCCTAGTAGCCCCCCACCCCCACCCCCATCCCCAACGGAATGTTTTCATGGCAGCCTGGTTAACGAGGTGACGGATCGACGTGATCCCCGTAGTAGTGAGTGACGCGCAGTTGAAGGCAAGCAGAGCACAACCTGGTCCACCTTCATCAGCACGCTCGGGATGTGAGGAAAGCTACTGCAGCCCACCACTTAACGTTCTTTTCAGGGCGCACACAAGAGCAAACCTACTCATTATGGGCATTCGCGATCAACAGCAGCAGCAGCAGCACCACACACTGTCGCGACATTTCTTTCTTAGCTCCGAAAATCCTGGCTGTAGCCCCAGGCTACGTGAGTAAATGTCGTTTGGATAGGTAATAAGTTTCTGAAACGACATGTTAATGGCAGGTTGGGAGTTTAAGTCCGTCCGTCCTATGGATTTCTCGATTAATCTGTTAATCCTCTGTCAAGTGTCTGAAATGGGGAGCAACAGGGCGAAACGCGGTGTGGTGCATGTTTACCAGTTCAAGCTTGCTGGTGTCCGGGCTCAGGGAACAATAAGGCCGTACTTCCGTGGGAAGTAAAAGTAGGGGTAGGCCCCATATTATACAACGTCGTCAGGGATGAAGTGTTAGCCTTCATTGTACTAAAACACATTTTTTGTGAGGTGGGGTGACCGGTTACCTTCCTCGCTGTCTTTTTCCAAGCTTTGTCCGTCAGCCAGGTACTCCCATTTACAACTGGGTCGACTGGAGCTGCAGGTTGCGGGAGTTGAACCCCATACTTTTTCCATGAAAAGCGAGTGCTCTGCCATTTCGCTAATAAGCGGCACGTTACAAATGTTATTGCTGAAGTCGGATGCACTGCGTAGATCTGTGCAAAATACAGTATAACGCACTGCCACCGTATAAAAAGGCGAAAGAACAAAACAAACAAACAACCCAATCAATCAAACAAACAAAACAAAAACCAGTTGCCTGATGTCTGTTAGATTTGTCGTTTTTTTCCGCATCTTCATCTTCTTCTTCTTGTTCTTGTTCTTATTCTTCTTCTTCTTGTTCTTTTTCTTGTTCTTGTTCTTCTTGTTTTTCTTCTTGTTCTTCTACTTCTTCTTCTTCTTGTTCTTATTCTTCTTCTTCTTGTTCTTTTTCTTGTTCTTCTTCTTCTTGTTCTTCTTCTTGTTCTTCTACTTCTTCTTCTTCTTGTTTGGCTTCTTCTCCTTCTTTTGTCATTCCAAAAAGGACTGTGTGTCGTAGTTTGCAAGAAGGTCGCAATATCTGCGCCTTTTGTCTCCACACAACCTGTTTCAGCACACCTTTTTTTGGGACCAGGTTTGTCTTCCCTCTTCATTTTCTCTTTTCTTGACTAGGCTGCATGGTCGCAGTCTGTTTTTAGGGCCACCACCAAGAGGCGGAATAGAGTCTTGCTCAGCTACTGGTCGCTTACACGCCGATGAAAGCAGAACTGTATTAGTCAGCTCATTCGCTGCTGCATCTTCGGCCTCAGGTGACACGTTCAATTTGGTAATGTATTGTCTTAGAAGAAATCCAATTTACCTGATAATTTTCGTGATATGAATGGGCGGAGATGGGAGTGTAAATGTGAGTAGCTATAGCAGATAGGTAAGGCGCGAAAGGATGGCAGTGTTCGAATCCCATGAGTTTCAATCCTTACGTGGTCTCAAGGGAAGTGGTCTCATCCACGCCTAGTCCGATCGGATACACACGATAAACTCCGAGGAGATCACATTAAGTGTTCTACACGTACATGAACACTTGAAAGTTGGAGATTGAAAAGGGCACGCTGTTAGCCGTTGTCCGGAAACAAATTCGAAAGGTCACAAAATTCCTACGCAGCAGTAATAGGAATGAAAGCCAGGAAATGAGGCGATCCCTCCATCATGAGGTCAATCGCATGTTTGTCTGCACCCTCGATTGCAAGTATACACAAACAGGACACGTACACGCTCAGGAGAAGTAGGGGAGGGACATAAGTGGGGTAGTTTGTGTCAGTAGCTTATTCCCTAGCTATCTTTCTTTCACCTCTTCTTCTTCTTCTTTGTTCGTTCTGAATCTCCAGCTAACAAGTCCTGAAAAGGACTTTGCAGGTAGCAGGATGTAGTCCGGAGAACGGAATGCGGTGTGTCGTGGTTTACAGCTTGGCTGCGATATTCATACCTTTCGGTCGACACATCCGACTTCAGCAGGCATTTTTTAGTACCGGGTTAGCCTTCCATTTTCGATCCCTTTTCCTTAGCCAATCTGCTCTGTTGGAGCCTGTTATCCAGGATCACCGCGTTGAGGTATAGAAGGGTCTTGTCAGCTCTGTTTCGCTGGCCCTGACTCTAGCAATCAGCCATGGGTCGCTGACCGCTCAAGGTCATGCGCAGATCAGCGTTATGATCCCTTTCCTTCACTACAAGGGACGAATTTCATAGAATGCGGTGGGGGATAAAGTGCTAGGTACATCATTTCAACGTGGTCTCAAAGTTTTGTGAGGCAATGAGTCAAGCTACCTTCTTCGCCTCATTCAGTTACCCTAACTCTAACACAGTCAGGTATCCGATAATATTCTAGTGGACTGGAGTGTACTGCCATCTAGAAACCCCATGCCTGACCAGTCAGTTTTATTTCATGGGGCAATCGTTGCAGTCGTCAATCAATCTGAACCGTTAGAGCTCCCTGTTCAGCATAGCTCTTCAAGAAGTACACACCAAGCCACGAGGAGATGGATGACCTGCACACATCTATTGATGCTTCTGTGGCTTTAAGCTTTTATAGGGAAAAGAAACCAGCTCCATGCATATTCCTTCATATTCGTCTCCTACGCCTGGCCTGGAATGTTGCAGTGCTGCTATTCTTTTCTCCGCCTTTCAGGCCCAGGTAATACTCGAACAATCGTTATACGTTCGAAGGTCAATTTTTAGAAGAATGTCCCATAGCAGCAACTGCCGTCGGGGATCAAGTGTTAAAAGTCTTCATTGTACTAATCCACAACGTGTGTGAGAGTCGGGTGGGCATTTCCCTTTCTTGCTGCCTTTCTTTCGCTAAACGTAGGCCAAGTGTCTGTTTACAAATAAACCCCGTATACAGCTGGGTCGACTAAAGCGTGCCAGTAGCGGGAGTTGAACCCTGTACTTCTGGCTTGAATAGTGATCCCATTTCACTAATCAGGATCACAATAGAGTTGAAACAAGACGACCTAACCGCATACACTTTAGCACAACAGTCTGGAGGACCCCGTTCAACCCTCGTCAACACGCTCGAGGTATGAAGAAAGCAACTGCCACCCGCCACTTAACGCCTCTTTCAAGGCGCACAACATAAAGTTCAGAAAGTAATCTACCACGTCGTTTTTCTCGGGAGCTTTTTATTCAAAAGGCATGGAATCTCTACACAAAATACATGGATATGCCATGTAAACATCTGAGTTTTTCGACACAACCTCCATCAATTTGTACAGCTTTAAGCCAGCGCTAAACAAGTGCATGTATTCCTAACCGGTAGCAGATTTTGCCTTGTTCATGTAACCATCTCTTGGCTGCATGAATCGCGTCTCATCATTTTCAAACCTTGTCCCACGGAGTGTATGTTTTAGTGGACCAAACAGATGAAAATCAGAGGGCGCCAAATCAGGATTATAGGGTGGATGAGGTAGTACAATCCAACCCAATTTGGTGATTGCTTCCCCTGTTGCCAGACTTGTGTGAGGGCGCGAATTGTCGTGAAGAAGAAGCAGGTCTGATGGATTCTTGTGAGGCCGAACTCTGCGGAAATTTCGATAGAGTTTTTTCAATGTCTTAATGTAAGCTTGCGAAATGAGTATCTCTTCTCTTGACAACACATTCACAAGAATCAAACCTTCAATGTCCCAAAAGACAGTGATCATGAGTTGCCTTGAATGTTTTCTTCGTGATGATTGTGGTTGATGCTACTCCGTGGACTGTCCTTTTGTCTCACGTTCAAGATGATGTGCCCAGGCTTTGTCACCTGTAAGATATTATCCCAAACGCTCTCTCCATCAGCATTGAAACGCTCCAACAATTCAGCAGAAATTGTTTTCCTTTGCGATTGGTGGTCATTTCTGAGACTTGAAGGAACCCATCTTGCGCCAACCTTGGAAAATCCTAGAATTTTTTAAACTACATTTGTACTACCAATGCTGATTGACAGATGTAAGGCCAGTTATTGAGTAGGGATTCGCCTATCAATAGGAATAATGCCCTCAGCTCATTTAAACATTTCTGCGTTATTGGCTGTGACAGGACGTCCACTGCGCGGCCGATCAAGCAGCTCCGTATCTACACTTCCTGATTCTTTGATTCTCTGAACCCAGCGACTAACTGTACTCCTGTCGACTACAAAACTTCCGTACACATGACATAGACACTTGTGAGTGTTCACAACCATTTCCTTCTCAGCAACACGAAATTCAATCACAATTCACATGCTTACAGCGCAAGTTGCTATCATCATCCATTTCAACGGTTTAATGCAGAAGTATTATTTGACCGATTTCGGTGCACATTGGTACACATATTCAACACATGTCATATTAGAAGTGTGCACAATTTCATAGTTCTATTTTCATTATTAGCTGAGAAAAACGATGTGGTGCGTTACTTTCTGAACGCCTCTCGTGTCACGTGTCTATAGCTTGAATATCTCAACTGCTATTTCTTTCTCTTTTCCAATCAAGCAGCCACCAATGGCTCCAGCAAAGACATGATTGAGGCTATGAAACAACGCCATTAGACAGACACATCAATGGATCCATCAAAGACATGATTGAGGCTATGAAACATCGCCATCAGACAGACACATCAATGGATCCAGCAAAGCCATGTCTATAAGCCTGAAATAATGCTCAGACTTTCTGTGTTTTCCTTCTTCTTTTCTTCTTCTTTTTCATCTAATTATTATTATTTACTTCTTCTTCTCACACATTCGCTTTCAATGACTCTAGCAAAGCCTTGGCTGTCCCTAACCTGCCAGTGAGGCATCAGTTGTTCGTTGTCAGAGTAGCTGTTATATGAGAGCTGTTTTGCCATGACTATCGATCCATTCTAACGCGATGTCTGAATCCTATCACAATTGCTTGGATATTTCCTTTCAATTCTGCACGTCTCACGCATACATTACTTTGATCTTCGTTTTTGACGATTTCACCTATCTGACAGAAACAAAAAAAGCCCACTGCCTTACCCAGAGTCTGTCGTAAAATTATATTAACAGCGTGACCTAACCCATTGGTGGTGAAAGACTCTCCAACTCATGCGTTTGCACTTCTTTCAATTGACACATGCCAAAACCCCGCGTAGAGGGGTAGACTTCTTGTGCGTAAAAGAACGATCTCTAAACATTGTCCTATATATCTTTTCGCTTGTGTCTTGCGTGTGCCTATTAGCACCAGGTTATGATGAGGTTTCTTGACAGGACCTAGAACGAGGGGTGTTCAAGTCAAACCGGGACTTTTTTGTAAGGAACAATTTTTTTCTCAAGTAGTCAAAATAAAATGTCATTTATTTTTCGATAAAATCTCCTACAACGTTTATGCGCTTATCCCAGCGTTTAAAGTAATGCTTGACAAATTTCAGCGCAAAAAGATTTGTCAGTATGTCTGAGTCAATTCAGGACAGCCTGTTTCACCTAGTCATCTATGCTGAAATGCTGACCTCCCAGGAATTCTTTTAGGGGTCCAAGCATGTGGAAATCGCTTGGAGCGAGGTCTGGGTTGTAAGGTGGGATGATCCAAAAAGTCATTCCCTTCTATGTCAAAATGTAATTTCAATTCAGTGCAGGCTTGAACTTTTCTTTACCGATAAAAAGCTGAAAGCTGTCTTGACACCCAACGTGCACTAGCCTTATGACAATGCAACTGTTAATGAATAATGAACAATCTTGTGCAAATTCTCGATAGGTTATGCGTCGATTTTCTGGAATAAGGCGTTCCATAATCTGGATATTCACATGAATGACTGGTGGGTTGAGAGCCACCACGGCCGGAATCATCACTCACGGATGTACGGCCTTCTCTAAAACGTTTACACCATTCAAATGTCCTACTGCGGTTGAGTGTCTCATCACCGTATTGTGATTGCAGTCTTCTGTAAATTTCCGCAGGTTTCACGCCTTTTTTCACAAGAAACTTCATTACAACACGCTGTTCCATGCAAGCACTAACAGTGTTTATCACCATTTTTATGTATCTGTCACGTGACTGGCCGATGACAAGTGGAATGGCTATTAGCAGTAATAGGACACAAGTGCCCCTAACTAATGATAGTAGTTCCAGCACGCCATAACCCATTCAGGTAGACCTAGAACACAAAATACCGGTTTGACTTGAACGCTCCTCGTATATGCCCCATATATGTTCCTCTTAATGACTAGCGCAGTCATCAGTTCGGAATCACATCGGAAAACGTCGGTAATGTCAGAAACACGTTCTCTACAGCCATCCTTGGTATGGCGCCTGGGGCGGGAGCTGCTGCACGGAAGGAGCTGATTCGTTGTTGGCTGCTTGTGTCAAGGTCAGTTACCCATCTGTCTATCTTTAGTCCACTTGTGTCGTTAGACGTCGTTGTGAGGTGTGGCCTCCTTTGATTCATATTTTTTTTGGCAGGCGAAAATTCACTGGTGACTTACCAGGTCAATCCCAGTATATGTTACCAACCCATAAGGTTAGTATCCCCTGGAATATACGAACGCCTATTTTTGGGACCGGTGGGGGTAGAAGCGTAAATTAGAGCAGAGTAGGCCCGCAGCCTGCCAGGAGCCATATGTGGCGATCCGCTAAACACATAACCAAGACCTGATGTTAAAGACACACAGTCCTCTTTTTGCGACATATTCTCTGTGGGGCGAGAATCCCTAGAATAATTTGAGTATATTTTGTATTTGAATTTTTTCAGAGCAGCGGCTGTTAAGCTTGCTCTTTTGGATTTCCAACTTGCAAGTGATTTTTAACGTGCGCGCTACTGCACAAGGTGTCTGATCTCACTACTCAGAGATTATGAGAATTTCGTTACTGGATGATCCAAGTGAAACAATCCCGGTCTCCACGGTGATTAGAACCCGCGACCTCCTGTACCCGAGGCAAACACCTTACCTCGAGACCACTGGGTCCCTTTCTGTTACTCATACCTGAACGGGATCAAGATGCGGAGCAGCGCATGAGCTGCAGTGGTCAGCGACCCATAGCTGGCTGCTAGCGTGAGGGCCAGCGAACCAGAGCTGCCAAGACCCTTCTACACCTCCATGCGATAATCCTGGATAACAGGCTGCTGGAGGGCAGACTGGCTAAGGAGAAGGGATCAAAGAGGGAATGCTAACCCGGTACTCATAAAATGCTTGCTGAAGTCGGATGTGTTGGACCAAAAGGTGCAAATATCTCAGTCAAGCTGTAAACTACGACACAACGCATTCCGTTCTCTGGACTACATTCTGCTACTTAAGCCCTTTCAGGGCTTGGTAGCGGGAGATTGAGAATGAACGAAGCCAGTTCAGTTCAGTTCAGTTCATCCCGTAACCCATCAGGTCGTTGGGGCACACATGAAGACACTCCCAAAATCCCACGCAATCACTCTCTATCTGTCGCCACCTGACGTATCTCACCGGGACGAAGGCCTGACCACTCGGTGATGTTGTCCACCCATCTCTTCCTTGGACGTCCTCGCCCTCTCTGTCCCGGTACGGAACCAAAGAGTATCGAGTTGGTAATTCCGTTGGACCTCGCGACGTGCCCGCACCAGGCTTTTGATAGCTGTGAACAGATCTTCAAATGGACCAATAGCGTCTTCAACTCTCTGACGTATTTCTACGTTCGTGACAAGATCTTTATACGTAACATTTCGGAGTCTTCTATAGCACCTCATTTCCATTGCATGTATTCTGCCCTGGATATCTGCTGTGATGGTCCAGGTCTCGCAGGCATACATAAATATTGATAGCACCAAAGAACACATTAGTCTAACTTTTATGCCGAGGGGGAGCCGCTTGTCTCGCCATATAGGTTTCAGCCGAGTCAGCGCCGCTGTTGTTTGTGCTATTCTTGCAATTACCTCTGGCTTCGATCCCTCTTCACTGATCAACGATCCCAGATATTTGAAACGTTTTACCACCTCAAGTTCCTGTCCATTTGCCTCTATTACAGATTTAAACCCTGCTACGTTATTGGTCATGAGCTTTGTTTTATCTGCATTTATTTCCATACCAAAGCTCAGGGCCGCTCTATCCAAGCTACCAATCAACTCCTGGAGTTCCCTTTCTGTGCCTGCCAATACATTAATATCATCAGCAAATCGGAAGTTTGTTATAAGCCTGTCACCCACTCAAACTGTGCCAACATGTTCTTTTAAGGTCGTCTCCATTATTCTCTCCAAGAATATATTGAAGAGTGTTGGGCAGAGTATACATCCCTGTCTCACACCCACCGTCGTACAGAACCAATCGCCTAGCGTTCCCTCTCCAGAGACTGCGCTTGTCGCCTGCTCATAAAGGTTTGCAATTACCCTCACAATATCACTGTTGAACGACGCCAAGCCAATCCATACCTGACCAAAATCATATTTCACCTCCAATTGGCGGCCCTTTGAAATGCCCATGGGCATTAACAAACAGAGGCACAAGATACATCCTAACAACATATATGAATGCTTAGATTAACAAGAATGGATATAATAAGAAACGAAGATATTTGGAGACAAGAAGGTACAAGACCAGTGCTAGACTACATCAATAGACAGCAAATCAAATTGTTCGGCCAAGTGACACGATACACATCAGAAAGCTTTTCTATACAGATAAAATGGATACAAATCCAAGGACCGTCTACTCAAACAATGGATAGCAGAAATAACAGAAGCAGTGAAACTTCCCATGTACGAAGCACATACTAGGACCCGGTCAAGAAATCTCTACATAACCCAACGCTGAAAGATGCAAACAGTACCCCAAAAAAACAAAACTGAATAGAACAAAGAAAGTGACGGATCTGAAAACAGAGTGCACCCATTCAGCTTGGCTAAGAAATTTTAATCGAAGAGGGAATGCAAATACGGTCCCGAAAAATGCAATGCTGACATCGGATGTGTCGGTCCGAAAGAGGCAGATATCGTGGCCTCGCTGTAAACTACGACACACGTAATATGTGTCATTTTCAGGGTGAACGCCGGAAAAAAACATTGTTTCCTAACTTTGATTCATGATTTCCATGTCACCTGCTATGTTCTTTACCATATGTTAATACCATTTCTCTTCCGCCTTCTATAAAGGAGTAAATAACTCATTTTTGGCTGCTGATGACGGATGTGTCCGACAGAAAGGTGCAAATATTGCAGTCAAACTGTAAACTAGCAACACAACGCATTTCGTTCTTCGGACTACATCCTACTACTTGCAAAGCCATGTTCAGGTCTTGGTAGCGGGAGATTGAGAACGAACGCAGAAGAAGAAGACTCATTTTCCATGTGATGGAAGACGATCATTAATACAAGGAGCAGAAAGAATTAAAGAAGAAGAGAAAGAAAATGAAAATGTAGAGAAGGAAGAATTGCAGAAGATGAGAAATAAAGTGAATAATTAGAGATAAGAAAAAACAGGAAGAAATAATGAATAGAAAGAGAAGTAAGAATAAAAAGGAAGAAACATTAATAAGTAGAGAAGAAAGAACAGAAGAAGGAAATGGAGAAAGGAGAATAGAAAGAAATTAATGAGAAGAGATGGAAGAAGAAAATGGATAAGTAGATATGGAAGAATTAAAGAAGGTAGTGGATATAAAGATAAGGAATTATTTGAAGGAAATGGATTAGAAAATAAGTAAGAGTTGAAGAAAGAAATGGGTAAGAAGGAGGAATTGTAGAATGAAATGGACACAAAGATAAGAAAGAATTGAAGAAAGAAACTGTTTAGAAGAGAAGGAAGAATTGAAAAAGGAAATAGATTAGATGACAAGGGAGAATCGAAGAAGAAAATATATAAGAAAAAAATGAATAATTGAAGAAAGAAATGGATTAGAAAACATGGAAGAAATGGATTAGAAGAAGTAAAAGAATTGAAGAGGAAAATGAATAAAAAGAGAAGGAAGAATCGAAGCAGAAATATAATAAAATGAATAGTGGAAGGGCGAATAGAAGAAAGAAGGACGCGATTGGCCTAAGTTTTTGTGAGAGTGATTTTGCTTGAACTGTGAATGCATTATCCTAGAAGAATGCCTAAGAACAGAGCCTAGGGTGATTCAGGGATGCAGATTAGGTTCTGAGAACAGAGCTCGGGTTCCGACAGCTGGTTGTTGGTTATCCATATTAGCGAAGCACGTTCAGTGCACTAGCTTTGAGTTGTGAAGATGGCTCTGGAAGGGGGGTGCTGGGGGAAGAGAGTTAGGAGAGGAATCTGTTTAGACGCTGTTGAATGTGTTAACCGGACACAAAAGGAAGCTGGCTCATGGCGATGCGCGAAAGGACGGATGGAGTGAGATTACCGAAAAGATTTGATAGAGGGACGTCGGGAGGGGGGGGGGGGGAGTAGAAATAAAGAAATAGTGGGGCGTGGCTGGAAGTTTTTATGGGGCAGAACGAGTTTGTGTGTGGGGTGGTTAAGAGGGGATGTATATGTGAATGCTGTAGTGCGAGTGGGAGAGACAGAGAGAGAGAGAGAGAGAGAGAGAGAAGATTGAGAGATACACAGGTTTGTAAGGATGTGAAAAGCAACAAGTGTGTCTTTTGCGTAAGAGAGAGAGAGAGACGATTGAGAGATACACAGGTTTGTAAGGATGTGAAAAGCAACAAGTGTGTCTTTTGCGTAAGAGAGAGAGAGAGAGAAGATTGAGGGATACACAGGTTTGTGAGAATGTGAGAAGCGACAACTGTGTCGTTTGTGTAAGAAAGAGAAAGAGAGAGAGAGAGACCGGGGAAATAAGCATGTTTGTCAGAATGAATCTTTGTGTAAGAGAAAGTGAGAGAAAGAGAAATAACGGTGGATAAGCATGTTTGAGAGAATGGTTGTGTGTGTGTGTGTGCGTGCGTGTGTGCGTGCGCCGCGCCGTGCGTGCGCGTGCGCGCGCGAACCCTAACATGTCTGCTCTCTTGTGACTGGTGGGTATGATAGTCTTCTTGACCCTGTGGAACTTGACTCTCTGTAAGCCCTAACATGGCTGCTCTCGTCTCTCTTGTGAATGATGGGTATGATAGTCCTCTTGAC
Source organism: Ariolimax columbianus (assembly GCA_036924085.1). NCBI lineage: Eukaryota > Metazoa > Mollusca > Gastropoda > Stylommatophora > Arionidae > Ariolimax > Ariolimax columbianus. The sequence continues at coordinate 42,165,281 of JAVGWX010000020.1, forward strand.
CCTGTGGAACTTGACTCTCTGTACGCAGTAACATGTCTGCTTTCTTGTGACTGGTGGGTATGATAGTCTTCTTGACCCTGTGGAACTTGACTCTATGTAAGTCCTAACATGGCTGCTCTCATGTGACTGGGGGTATAATAGTCTTCTTGACCCTGTGGAACTTGACGTTACAGTATATATATTTTGGTATAACCAGAAACGTGTCAATGGTTGGAAAAGACCGTACCATCGATGAAAGACAGGCCAACATTGTGAACAAACGTACTACCCTTACTTAGTGATACAAAACTTTATGTAATGTATTGTAACAGGAGGTCATCTGGTCGTCAGACGTGGTCCTCTACTTCAAGCGAGTGATTCGACTTCACATTCTAAACGGAGGGGGAAGTGACGGGGACAGGACCATGGACATCTCTACTCAAAATTGTAATTCCCCTGTCTAATAAGGGAAAGAAGGGGGGACATGCCTTCCGAGACACCCCCCACACACACGCCTAATGTTGCCGAGTTGTGTTTCTTTGTCCCACTTTGTTTCTTGTCTTCCCCTGCCTAACTTGAGGAATTGAACATGGCCATCTGTACTTTAGAGTAGGTCATGGATTGAACCAACAGCTTTCTGTCTGCTAGACCGGTGGCTTATTCATTCCACCAGCTTGAGGCGATATGATGAAACGTGAACATCCGGTAGTAGGTGTAGTACTAGAGTTATCCAACGCTTTACAGCCAGATGGGCGTGTCCGGATTGTTACTGGGATAGGATTGTGTGTGCCTGTGTGGAAGTAAATCGTTGCTTGTTAGTTAGAGGCTTTGTTGCGAGGCCAAGGGTCTCCAAACAGCTCGATGCTAGGGCCGCATATTGTACACATTAAGGTTCTAGTGAATGCATCTATGGTACTGGGAAAATGACACCTGAACATCTTCTGCAAAATTGCCTCTGATTTACTGTTGTTTGTTGTACTCTTTTGTGCGCCCTAAATCGACGTTAAGTGGCGGGTTGCCGTAGCTGTCCTCACATCCCGAGCGTGCTGATGAAGGTAGGCCGGGTTCCTCCAGGCGGTTGTGCTATTGCTTGGCCTCATCTGCGTGTCACTCACTACTACGGAGATCACATCATCTCTTTCTTCGTTAGCCAGGCTGCCATGAAAACAAGCAGTTTCCATGGACGGCTACGAGGAAGCCAAGGTGAGAATCTTGGCCAGTATGTTTTGCCTGACCCTGACTAATATGTCTGATCAGTATGTTTTGCCTGACCCTGACTAATATGTCTGATCAGTATGTTGTGCCTGACCCGACGTTAGTCTTCCTCCCCTGATTTACTGCATGGCAGCTCTTTCTTCGTCTTCTTCTTTCTGCTCCTCCTCCTTCTCTTCTTCTTCTTCTTAGATCTACTGATTATATGTTTCTAGTTTGGTGGGTTTCAAGAAGGAGTCTCTGCATTTCAGGTCTTCCACGGTCCCCCACATCTTTTCCAGCATAGTCGCGGCTCCACTATACCAGACATCCTTTCTATGGTCAGCAAGTGTGGGGCTGTCCTGCAGGATGTGTTCTGATGCTTGCTTGGGTGCTCCGCAGTAGCACGTTGCGGTGTCTCTAAGACTCATTATCTGTAGGTGGGCCGTGAGTCTGTAATGTGCCGTTCTGTGCTGGTGGGCCTTGAGTCTGTAATGTGCCGTTCTGTGTAGGTAGGCCTTGAGTCTGTAATGTGCCGTTCTGTGCTGGTGGGCCTTGAGTCTGTAATGTGCCGTTCTGTGCTGGTGGGCCTTGAGTATGTAATGTGCCGTTCTGTGTAGGTAAGCCTTGAGTCTGTAATGTGCCGTTCTGTGCTGGTGGGACTTGAGTCTGTAATGTGCCGTTCTGTGTAGGTAGGCCGTGAGTCTGTAATGTGCCGTTCTGTGTAGGTGGGCCTTGAGTCTGTAATGTGCCGTTCTGTGTAGGTAGGCCTTGAGTCTGTAATGTGCCGTTCTGTGCTGGTGGGTCTTGAGTCTGTAATGTGCCGTTCTGTGTAGGTAGGCCTTGAGTCTGTAATGTGCCGTTCTGTGCTGGTGGGCCTTGAGTCTGTAATGTGCCGTTCTGTGCTGGTGGGCCTTGAGTCTGGAATATGCCGTTCTGTGCTGGTGGGCCTTGAGTCTGTAATGTGCCGTTCTGTGCAGGTATGCCTTGAGTCTGTAATGTGCCGTTCTGTGCAGGTGGGCCTTGAGTCTGTAATGTGCCGTTCTGTGCTGGTGGGCCTTGAGTCTGTAATGTGCCGTTCTGTGCTGGTGGGCCTTGAGTCTGTAATGTGCCGTTCTGTGCAGGTATGCCTTGAGTCTGTAATGTGCCGTTCTGTGCAGGTGGGCCTTGAATCTGTAATGTGCCGTTCGGATTCTGAAGATGAAGTAGTTACCGCAATTTGACTAATGGTGCCTGAAATGAGAATTATTATTTCAAGTTCATGTTTGGGATCAAGACGCTGAGCAGCGCATGAGCTGTAGTGGTCAGCGACCCATAGCTGACTGCTAGCGTTAGGGCCAGCGAACCTGAGCTGCCAAGACCCTTTTACACCTCCACTCGGTGATCCAGGATAACAGGCTGCAGCAGGGCAGACTGGCTAAGGAGAAGGGATCGAAGAGGGAATGCTAACCCGGTACTCAAAAACTGCTTGCTGAAGTCGGATGTGTAAGACCGAAAGATGCAAATATCACAGTCAAGCTGTAAACTACGACACAACGCATTCCGTTCTCTGAACGACAGGCTACTAATTACTTCCTTTCACTGCTTGGTAGCGGGAGATTGAGAACGAACGAAGCCAAGCCACTTTCATGTTGGCTGGCCACAATTTTGTAGCGGGCCGTAGTTTGGAGACCTCTGTGCTGGGCCATACATACAGGTAACATTGCTGAATGTGTATTTTGCTGCGTATCCAATGTCGATCCAGAGATTAGATTCATCCTTTTGTTGTGTTACCTGGTCAGCTGGTAACCTCCAAGATGCGGTCATGGTTTCGACAAGATGTGGAGACAGAACTAACATGTACGGTTTAAATGTGAAACTCATACTGGTTGGAGTACGATGAGTAGACTGGACGGGCGGAGGAGGGGAAGACAGGCAGGGGCGGGTTCTGTGTACAATCGGCTACCTGCTGGAACAGATAGAGTCAATAACATTCCTGGATTGCAGAGAGAGAGAGAGAGAGAGAGATGCACACAATGATTAGGTTTACTCGTTTGTTCGCTATGAAAAGGATGTGACGTGGCAGGTTGTAGAAGCTTTACTCACATGCCGATCGTGCGGATGAAGGTGGACTAGAGTCCTCCATGCGATTATGCTATGCTCGGTTTCATCTGCATGTTACTCACTACTACGGGGATCATGTCGATCCCCCACTACGTTATCCAGGCTGCCATGAAAACAGCCCGTTACTACGGAGACCTGCGTGGAAGTGAGGTTGTGGTCTTGTCCAGTATATTTTACCTGGCCCTGACTAACACGTCTCATCAGTATGTTTTGCCTTAACAGACGTTAATCCCCTGTCCAGGTGGGGGTGGGTGGGGGACTGCGAAGCCGAGGTAACTCTTGGCGTCGTTTTCTTTTGAAGTGGCTAACAGTGGTTTTTCTTACAGCTCTAGACGTACTTGAGGATGTGTGGATCGGTGGAATTTGGAGCTCTTCTTACAGCTCTAGACGTACTTGAGGATGTGTGGATCGGTGGAATGGAGAGATATTCTTACAGCTCTAGACGTACTTGAGGATGTGTGGATCGGTGGAATTTGGAGCTCTTCTTATAGCTCTAGACGTACTTGAGGATGTGTGGATCGGTGGAATTTGGAGCTCTTCTTATAGCTCTAGACGTACTTGAGGATGTGTGGATCGGTGGAATTTGGAGCTCTTCTTACAGCTCTAGACGTACTTGAGGATGTGTGGATCGGTGGAATTTGGAGCTCTTCTTACAGCTCTAGACGTACTTGAGGATGTGTGGATCGGTGGAATTTGGAGCTCTTCTTATAGCTCTAGACGTACTTGAGGATGTGTGGATCGGTGGAATTTGGAGCTCTTCTTATAGCTCTAGACGTACTTGAGGATGTGTGGATCGGTGGAATTTGGAGCTCTTCTTACAGCTCTAGACGTACTTGAGGATGTGTGGATCGGTGGAATTTGGAGCTCTTCGTATAGCTCTAGACGTACTTGAGGATGTGTGGATCGGTGGAATTTGGAGCTCTTCTTACAGCTCTAGACGTACTTGAGGATGTGTGGATCGGTGGAATGGAGAGATATTCTTACAGCTCTAGACGTACTTGAGGATGTGTGGATCGGTGGAATTTGGAGCTCTTCTTATAGCTCTAGACGTACTTGAGGATGTGTGGATCGGTGGAATTTGGAGCTCTTCTTATAGCTCTAGACGTACTTGAGGATGTGTGGATCGGTGGAATTTGGAGCTCTTCTTACAGCTCTAGACGTACTTGAGGATGTGTGGATCGGTGGAATTTGGAGCTCTTCGTATAGCTCTAGACGTACTTGAGGATGTGTGGATCGGTGGAATTTGGAGCTCTTCTTATAGCTCAAGACGTACTTGAGGAGGTGTGGATCGGTGGAATTTGGAGCTCTTCTTACAGCTCTAGACGTACTTGAGGATGTGTGGATCGGTGGAATTTGGAGCTCTTACAGCTCTAGACGTACTTGAGGATGTGTGGATCGGTGGAATTTGGAGCTCTTCTTACAGCTCTAGACGTACTTGAGGATGCACATTATTATGGGAAGTACAGTGTCAATCCCCCATTTCGGTGTACAGTGTCAATCTCCCGCCTCGTTATACAGTGTCAATCTCCCGCTTCGTTATACAGTGTCAATCTCCCGCCTCGTTATACAGTGTCAATCTCCCGCCTCGTTATACAGTGTCAATCTCCCATCTCGTTATACAGTGTCAATCCCCTATTTCGTTATACAGTGTCAATCTCCCATCTCGTTATACAGTGTCAATCCCCACCTTGTTGGTCAGACTGATATATTTGTGAGACAGCCCGTTTCTAGGAGCCCGTGAAGTGTCATCTTCAAGTTTCACCAGACACTGTAAACCATTCTTTTCATGTCGATGTGTCGCTCATCTTCGAGATGTGCTTTCTTTATCTGTTCGAGATCTGGTATGACGAAAGCACGTTCTTTTGCAGTCTAGGACATACTTACTTAGTTTCCATGTCCGACAACCTTTGTCTTTGCCCAAAAACCAGCAACCGCCAGTGCTCTTTTCCTTTGCCACCATCATGTTCTCCACTACTCAGAATGTCTGCATACTGGGACATATAATCAGGTGTTCTGGGTCCTGTAGAACCCAACCGTCTGCATATCCCCACTTTTGTCAGGTTAGACTCACATCTGGACACATGTTCTTAACCTGTCCAGAGACCTCCCACGTAGTATATGCTCACATCTGGACACATGTTCTTAACCTGTCCAGAGACCTCACACGTAGTATATGCTTACATCTGGACACATGTTCTTAACCTGTCCAGAGACCTCCCACGTAGTATATGCTCACATCTGGACACATGTTCTTAACCTGTCCAGAGACCCCCCACGTAGTATATGCTCACATCTGGACACATGTTCTTAACCTGTCCAGAGACCTCCCACGTAGTATATGGCAAATCATGTCCTGATGCAAGTTCTTCTTTCATGTTCATGCTACATTCACCGTTCTTTTGGCGCTACTGTTCTACGCGGTTTTTTTCGGGGTTCTGAACTGAGGGTTGTACAGTTCGCAGAAAACGTTTTATAAGCAAAAATAACAACCCACTTTAAAAAAATGCGAACATTTTGCTCTGTTTTTGTGGAATATATTTCACGGTTCTATTAAGCCAATCAATTACCACCTGTTCGATTAAAACACTGTTTGTATCTGAGGACACCTACTCCCCCTGGCCTGGGGACTACGCCAGACATCATGGACCCAATGTCCAGCACTGTGGATTGCCTGGTCATTTCCCCTCACCATGTCACCCATTTTGCATGTTTCCAGAAGGTTTATGCAGACCATCAGGTGGTCTGGGTCTTGTGTTGTCCCATTGTCGCGTGTCTCATCATCTCTGTTTCCTCGCCGCTTTATGTTCTTCATGCGTCGTGATACACCAGTTCGGAGTTTATTTACAGACTTCCCTGTTGCATTAAACAAGTCGTGTCCAGGCCTAAACATGAGTGATGATTACACAAAATTATGATTGCATACGCCAGTCGGCATGACACATGATAGTTATTACTAATTGTACATATAATTCACACGTGCTCATGTGAAAGTGAATAAGACCGCTGAAACCTTCCAAACACATTAAAACCCGACTAAAGAGGTGTGTGCATGGAACTAGCAACATATCCATTCAAAAACCGTTACTTTTCAAACCGCCACTGCAAATGCTTGTAACAGATCCCACTGTTTGCCTTGGCCGTGATCTAACTTAGATCATTCTCACACTCATCCACATCATCATGATCATACTCAGTAAATGACATATCAAACAGCAGGTGGCATATTTATTATATCATACTCATATCATAGAATGAGTAGATAAATTACAAACACAATATAATACATATCTTAACTAAACATTTTACTAAAACGGGAATTGTAAGCATTAGCTATTGATGGAATTCCCAACTATCTAAAAACCCAGTTCTATTGCCTTGCAATTACATCACACACACACATCGCCTTAACTGCGTCTTCAACACACCTTATTAAATACTCTTCCTCACTGAAATCCCCTCAGGCGGGCGATCTCGACATACTCGTTCACAATGTGTCCTTGCTTACAAACACACGTTCAGATTATCTATAAATGCAAAACTCACACACCTATTTGAGCGATCCTGTTCTATCACTAAACATTCGTCCAGCAGTCTACCAATCGCTTCTCTATCTAAGTCGGTGAGTTAAACATGCTATCTACATTCAGTCTCTCTCACTCTCCTCCATACAGCCTCTCTCTCTCCCTCACTCTCCATCTCTCCTCCAGCCTGCCGATCTAAACTTTGTCTCGAGTTATATATCCTCAAGCAAGGCCAGAGCTTGACCAATCGATCTCAGGTATGGTCATCTTCAATCCCAATTGGAACGAAACACTTTGCACACCTGTCACTCATTTCTCTCGCAGCAAGCCCCGCTGCCAATTTCGTCTGTCAATCAATCTCCCCCTACCAAAATCGGAAGGCCAGTGGTCAGTTTCTATCTGTCCACATTCCTTAACCCAACTCTGTTCTCCTTTGCTGAGACGGTGAGTGACCTTGACATGCATTCATGTAGCTTTAAGCTTTAACATGTTCAGGCATCCTAAACTCCCCTTGCTCCGGCAGGAACTGTTACATGCTCATAAACAGACTTCCTGTAAAGAAACTGTATATAGTGGTCGCTCTATACTTCACATGGAACGAAAAGATTGATAATTACCATACATATAATTAAATAACCATGTTTTGTATGTGCGCGGGCTCTGCAACAAACATATACCGCAGAGCCTACGTTATGAGAATAACTTAACGTCTTTATACTGGTTTAGAAGACTCTGCAGAATCTGAATACAACCAGCTTCTGGGTGCGAGTTAATCTTAATAGACTCAAAACACTAAAGCAAAGTAGACCCGCAGTCTGTTAAGCGCCATCTATGCTGCTCTTAACAAACCACCTGACCATGGCCGGTGTTATGTCATGCCACACACTTAGTCGCGTCTTATGATATGCTATCCGCGTGGAAGTGGTGTTATTCTTATCATTGTCATACACACAGACCACGACGGACCTTTCGGTACTACGGGCAATAGCTCATAGAACTGGGTCATGACATCTGGGCTTCCCATATGTTATCAGTCCCTTCTATTGCTGAAACTGTCAAAGGCAGCATGTACTCCGCAGCTCCTGCTGTGGCTTCGAAATCACCCCCGCCCACCCTCACCCCGATTTCGTCAGCTACCGTTTACAACTGGGTCGACTAGGGTCAGCAGTCGTAACCATGAAACTCCCCCACGACTTGTTCGGTCTCAGCCACGGCCTGATTTCAATCTGGCACGCTAGGATTACATGTAAGCAAGGCACACAATCCCCTGGGCCATACGCTGGCGACTATTATAACGTCTTCATCTGCAATTACGGACAGTACATTGTCCGCGCCAGACTCCACTTGGACTACCGCGGCTTAGAATGTTTGGCGTCTGCTGATCCCGCGGCGCGGTTCAGGCGATGTATTTGCAGAAAATCAATTATGTGCTCATTTCTGAAAGGGCGCATAAACACCCCCCCCCCCACCCACCACCCACCCCCACCCCCAAATAAAAAAATAAATTAATTTAAAAAAAACCAGCGCGTGCTTGCGTGTCTTAGATTTTTCTAGCTTTCCGATCCAGAGTCAGCCAGTTCGTCTGTTGTGAGCGAAGCTGCTCGAAATGAGTTCTTCACCATTGACGAATTTTCAGTGGGTTTTTGTTTTTACATCCAAGTGCGTACTGAGAAAGGTGGACCTGGGTCCTCATTGCTAGTAGTTCTTCAGCATTGACGAATTTTCTGTGGGTTTTTGTTTTTACATCCAAGTGCGTACTGAGAAAGGTGGACCTGGGTCCTCATTGCTGTAGTGTAATCAAAGATTTGTCAGTAGGTTCACCATTACGGAGATCACATTGTCAATCTCCACCTCGTTGGTGAGGCTGCTGTAATAGCCTGTTTCCAGGTGCACGTCGTAGATACTTGATCAATGTGTTGCCCTTAACTGTAACATGAGCTTCGGTACCCAGTATCGGTAGTAACTTATAGAGTTGTGACAATAACCCACTGACTGAACCGGTACCCATTTAAGGCTGGGTGGACCCGGGAGCCATTGCGGTCTGAAAATCCATTTCCACCTCAACTGGGAAATTGTTTTTTGTTTGTTTTTTCTTTGCACGCGTTAGCCTTATTTTTCTATTCCCAAAGGTGGTGTGCGTTGTACTACGGTTTTTATTTTGCGCCTGCCGGCCTAGTATATCCGACATCGACATTCATTTTATTTAAGGTTCTGCTTCCTTGTGCTTTTCTAATGGTTTGCTTTCACGGGGTAACGGCCGGTGTTGTGATGGGGATCGAACCCATCACCTTTGAGTTGTGTCACTTAGTCACTATCCCACGCCGTCCCCTAACTAGGGAATGAACCCAGGACCACCCAGATGCGAAGCCAACGTGCTAACCAACCACTGCGCTACGCTAAGAGTGAAAGTGTGTCGTTAATGTCACATGTCCTTGAGTTACGTCGTTGTGACGGCCTTCTTTCTTTTGTGGTGGGTTACAGGGGCTCTCCTCACATCCAAGGTCGAACTTAAGAAGGTGAACTTTGGTCCTGGCTGTGTTGCAACGCGAGGATCTTTATTACTTTTCTCACTATGGGGATCACAGAATCACACACCTTGAACTAGCCTATTTCTAGTGATAAGTTCTTGAAAATGCAGAGGTATTTTCCCTGACCTTGGATAAATAGTCTGATCTGTATGTTTCGCTTGACCCTAACATAGTCTGATCTGTATGTTTCGCTTGGCACCATCATAGTCTGATCTGTATGTTTCGCTTGACCCCATCATAGTCTGATCGGTATGTTTCGCTTGACCCCATCATAGTCTGATCTGTATGTTTCGCTTGACCCTAACATAGTCTGATCGGTATGTTTCGCTTGACCCCATCATAGTCTGATCTGTATGTTTCGCTTGACCCCATCATAGTCTGATCGGTATGTTTCGCTTGACCCCATCATAGTCTGATCTGTATGTTTCGCTTGACCCTAACATAGTCTGATCTGTATGTTTCGCTTGACACCATCATAGTCTGATCTGTATGTTTCGCTTGACACCATCATAGTCTGATCTGTATGTTTCGCTTGACCCCATCATAGTCTGATCTGTATGTTTCGCTTGACCCTAACATAGTCTGATCTATATGTTTCGCTTGACACCATCATAGTCTGATCTGTATGTTTCGCTTGACACCATCATAGTCTGATCTGTATGTTTCGCTTGACACCATCATAGTCTGATCTGTATGTTTCGCTTGACCCTAACATAGTCTGATCTGTATGTTTCGCTTGACACCATCAAAGTCTGATCTGTATGTTTCGCTTGACACCATCATAGTCTGATCTGTATGTTTCGCTTGACCCCATCATAGTCTGATCTGTATGTTTCGCTTGACCCCATCATAGTCTGATCGGTATGTTTCGCTTGACCCTAACATAGTCTGATCTGTATGTTTCGCTTGACACCATCATAGTCTGATCTGTATGTTTCGCTTGACCCTAACATAGTCTGATCTGTATGTTTCGCTTGACACCATCATAGTCTGATCTGTATGTTTCGCTTGACCCTAACATAGTCTGATCTGTATGTTTCGCTTGACACCATCATAGTCTGATCTGTATGTTTCGCTTGACACCATCATAGTCTGATCTGTATGTTTCGCTTGACCCTAACATAGTCTGATCTGTATGTTTTGCTTGACCCCATCATAGTCTGATCTGTATGTTTCACCTGTCCTTGACTAACAGTCTGATCCGTATGTTTCACCTGTCCTTGACTAACAGTCTGATTGGTATGTTTCACCTGTCCTTGACTAACAGTCTGATTGGTATGTTTCACCTGTTCTTGACTAACAGTCTGATCGGTATGTTCCACCTGTCCTTGACTAACATAGTCTGATCGGTATGTTTCACCTGTCCTTGACTAACTTAGTCTGATCGGTATGTTTCACCTGTCCTTGACTAACATAGTCTGATCGGTATGTTATCCCTCCATGGAAGTCAATCTCTGCTCCCCTTCTGCCCTGGGGTGGAGAGGCTTACAAGAAAGAGCGCGAGACTATTTTATTAAATAACTTCCCCTTAGCCTGATTTCCGTCCAGTCCATGGTCTCTTTTGCTGTCGTCCCAGAGAACTTTTACTGTCATCCCAAAGAACTTTTGGGTCGTCCCAGAGAACTTTTGCTGTCGTCCCAGAGAACTTTTGGGTCGTCTTCTGGGTCTGTATCATTGACTCCTTGTTCCCCATGCTTGCCGTGGCAGCCGACCGAATTTGAGATTGTTCCCCTGAAGTCTGCAAGGAATGGGCTTCTAGATCCTGTTGTATTGTCTGATTGCGGACCTTGTCTCTTCTTGTTCATTGAACCACCTTCCTTAGATATCACATTTCTAACGTACGAGCTAATGGGGTCACGGCTCGAACAAGGTCTGGTCCGTGTGCTGTAGGAGGTACATCGCACATGCGTGTAGTAGATTTGGGCAGGCCATTATTAAAACCAAGAATATTTGAAGGGATAACTGAACGGATGTTTGTAAATACCACGCATTCTGCTCACGGCGGTCTTGCGTGGCCATAGCGAAATGTTTTTTGGTGATTGTGACTGAACAATGAACGGAATATTGTGCAACAAAACCTTGACGCTGGGACTTTTTTTTTCTGCCTTATTACTCAATTCCCTAAGGTGGTGTGCGTTGCACTATGTTTTTATGTTACGCCTGTCGGCCCAGTGCGTCCGAATTTGGCGGAATTTTATGTAAGGGTCTGCTTCCTCGTGGATTTTCTAAAGGGTTTGCTTCCCCGAGGTAACGGTCGGTGCTGTGATTGGGGAGCGAACCCAGCACCTTCGGGTAATGAGCCGTGTCACTTAACCATTAGCCCAAGCCGTCTCCTCGTCGGTGTAACGGCGAAAGAGAGTCCTTCGGTGTTACGTGGAACCAGTACTGACATATGGCAGTGAATCATGGACAATCAGTAAGCCAACGCATAGGTCTTTGGAAGCAACGGAGATGTGGTTTTACAGAAGAATGCTGCTGGTCCCGTGGACTGCAAAGAAGACTGATGATACAGTACTTGCGGAGGCACCAAGAACTCATCGCAAGGATCAGAACAAGTCAGTCAGCCTTTTTCCGACATGTTATGAGAAGAGGCGGCTTGAAGCGCGTTGTGACAACGGGAAAAATAGCAGGAAAGAGAGACAGAGGAAGGCCTACAGCGAACAAGTTGGACAGCCTGAGAGAATGGCATTTGCGACAATCAACAACAGAGTTGGTTAACGAGACACGTGATAGAAGCGGTCCATGATCGCCAACGCCAACATCGGGGCACCTGATGATGAATACCGAACAAAGAAAACATTAAGATAATCCATTTTTGTCGGTGAAATGTTTTCAATGACCTGTCCAGCATCCGTTAAAAAATGATAGACAGACGGTATTAGTAGAGGCTGTGTCCACAGTTTCAGCTCGCTAGGTTAAGGGGAAGTTGGCTACTGTAAGACAAACAGAAGTTAACGCACAGTTGCAACGGCCATGTCAAGTTAAATAAACACTTTTATATCCAAAAACTTGGCTTTCAGTCTCATGAACGATCAATTTGACAAAAAGTTTGAATCTTGGCGTTGAAAACGACATTAGTGAGGACATTATGTTTAGGTAAAGAATGAACAGCTGAAATAAATCTTTGTCGGATAATTTCGATGCTATCGATGAATTCACAATCTAAAAGCTGATGGTTTCCTTTTTTTTTCTTTTTCTTCTGTGATCGTCCTGACACGGCGCTGTGACTGTGTCGTAGTTTAAAGCGAGGATGTGATAGATGCCCGACACAGTAGATCTCAGCTGGCTTTTTTGTGTGTGTGTGTGTGTGTGTGTGTGTGTGTGTGTGTGTGTGTGTGTGTGGCTACTGGGTTTGTAGTCTCACTGCAATAACTTTTCTCTTAGCCAGACTTCACTAGTGCATCCTGTTTCTAGGCTTGCCACTTGGAGTTGAAATAGGGTTTTGGTCAGCTATAGTAGGCTGACCTTGATGCAAGCGGTCAGCTGTGAGTAGCTGGCTGCTATCAGCTCATTCACTCTGCCGTATCTTCGGGGCAGAATTCAGGAGTTTGAAATCAGATGTGAATCTAACAAAGAGGTGCTCCGGCCAGGGAGTTTCTAGAACATGTCCAACTTGCAAGATACAATACAATTAGTATCCATAACCGTAATCATAATCTATACATTTTTTAGCTGGCGTTTGTCGATCCTGTGATCCTGATTACCAAGTCAGAAGTACATCTCCAGACCAAACTTCAAACTTGGAAAGAGCAGGCGGAGTGTACAGGGATTACCATTAGCGGTTAATGAAAACCATGGTGGTCCTGAGAAAAGAGGCATCACGTTGTGCCGCGTGACCTGCATCTGGAACAGGTCAAGCAGTTCATATTCCTTGGAGCTATAATAGTTCAGAAGGGACGTATTGAAGAAGAGCTGGCAACTAGCACATTTGTTCATATCATTAGTTAGTTAGTTTTCCCTCGTATACGCCGATGGAAACATGATCAACCACTTTTTTTCTTCTTGATAATGTAACTTGCGTTGTATTTTGATTATAGTGAGGAGCAACTACGTTGATCATTAACCTCACTCTCTCGTCTCGAGCTACGTGGTACCAGTGGCAAGACTATCAGTTGAGATGACTGAGTGTAAATCAGGAAGTCACTCGCGCGATCGCACCGAGAAAGAACTGGTGTCTACCAAAGTGTACACGGCGTGATTCGAACCCGCTATGCTGGGGCAGTGAAACGGACGTATAGAGAATTCCTCAGCAAAAAAAATATAAGTAAGAAAAGATGAGACAGTTGTATACTGCTCCATTACTGTATCTTAGAAACGTTAGCTCGTGCGTTAGAAATGAGATATATAACGAAGGTGGTTCAATTGGGATTCCGTGGCGAAGTGGTTAAGTCGTCGGCCTCGTGATCATGTGGTGTGAGTTCGACTCCGGACTCCGCCGTCTTTTTCACGGGTGCTTGATGCGGAATCCCCTGCATCTCGTAGTCGCCCCCTAGTCGTCTTGTTCTTGACTTGCCACTGGGGTCGGGCGGCTCGAGACGAGAGAGTGAGACGAGAGACGATTATGCCTTCATCGTCTACGATGGACGTCGGCCTTTGCCTTTGACTTTGGTTCAATGAACAAGAAGAGACAAGGTCCACAATGAAACAATACAACAGGATCTAGAAGCCCATTCCTTGCAGACTTCAGAGGAAAAAACAATTTCAAATTCGGTCGGCTGACACGGCATGCATTGGGAACAAGGAGTCAATGATACAGACCCAGAGGACGACCCAAAAGTTCTCTGGGACGACAGCAAAAGTTCTCTGGGACGACAGCAAAAGTTCTCTGGGACGACAGCAAAAGAGACCATGGACTGGGCGGAAATCAGGCTAAAAGGAAGTCATTTAATAAAATAGTCTCGCGCTCTTTCTGGTAAACCTCTACACCCCAGGGCAGAAGGGGAGCAGAGATTGACTTCCATGGAGGGATAACATACCGATCAGACTATGTTAGTCAAGGACAGGTGAAACATACCGATCAGAATATGTTAGTCAAGGACAGGTAAAACATACCGATCAGACTATGTTAGTCAAGGACAGGTGAAACATACCGATCAGACTGTTAGTCAAGGACAGGTGAAACATACCGATCAGACTATGTTAGTCATGGACAGGTGAAACATACCGATCAGACTGTTAGTCAAGGACAGGTGAAACATACCGACCAGACTATGTTAGTCAAGGACAGGTGAAACATACCGATCAGACTATGTTAGTCAAGGACAGGTGAAACATACCGATCAAGATCCAACCTCAACGTCTATGCAGCTCTCACAGAAAACGGGCTGTTTCATGACAATCTGGTCAGGATCAGCGCCGTGATCCCCATAGTTGTAGTTAACTCAGGAGCCTCACATTGCACTACAGCCAGGAGGACTTCGGTCAACCTTCTCAAGTACGTCTCGGGGTGTGAGGAGAGCCACTGTAACCTACAGAAAAGAAAGTCGTCAAGAGTGCTTAATTCAAGTACGAGTGGCATTATCAACAGCAACAAGACCCCCACCCCCTCGTGGTAGAAGCGGAGCAACTGAGTAAGTAAGAAACCCCAAACATTCTCTGAAAAGTATGTTCTTCCGTCTTCTTTTCTCACTAAAAGACTGATTGCCTATGGGCCTATCCGAAGTGCATTAATGTCGATTATATACAACGTAACGTAACGAGAAAATGAAGATCATAGCAATAAAGAGAAACTGTTGGAGCTTTGTATTATCAAGAAGTACAATGCCACAAGGAAGTAAAAAACCAAACAGTCTTTAAGCCTAAAGTACCAAGTGGGCCAGGCATAGCCTTAGCAAGTCAAGTGGAGGCACTTAATTTCACAGGGTATGTTTGGACCGCTAAAAGAAACGGAGAAATAAAGGCGCTAAACAACATCACTATAAAACTATAGAGGAGTTAGCAAGACAAGACCACACCAGTTAGCGACAAAAATCACATATCATGAACATTGAAGATGTGTGTTACAAAGGAATCCAACCCAACAAAGAAGAGGGATCAAGATGCTGAGCAGCGCATAAACTGCAGCGGTCAGCGACCCATAGCTGACTGCTAGCGTCAGGGCCAGCGAACCAGAACTGCCAAGACCCTTCTACACCTCCACGCGGTGATCCTGTATAACAGGCTGCAATAAAGCAGACTGGCTAAGTAGAAAGGATCGAAGAGGGAGGGCAACTCGATACACAAAAATACTTGCTGAAGTCGGATGTGTTGGACCGAAAGGTACCACAAACAGATACTAGTATGACGTACGAAGAGTCAAAACGGCTTATCAAAGCCAGATACATGACCAAATGGGAAACCGAACATACTGGTTACACCAAAAACGATGCCTATTACCAGTTGAACCGAAGAGAGCAGGTCGTTGTCTTCAGACTTCGCACTGGCCACAATAGACTGAGGTACCACCTATTCAACAAACTGAAGATAGGTGGTACCGACGAATGCCCGTGCGGTACCGGTAAAATGACCACTGAACATCTGCTGCAGAACTGCCCGACATACGAGGATCAGAGAGAGCAGATGTGGCCATCACCAGTGGAACTGCAAGACAAGCTGTATGGCAGTGGCGACAGCCTCAGGATGACCGCCGCTATTTTTCGAAAAAATAATGGTTACTGTCTGACTGCGTACGAAGAAGAAGAAGAAGGACCGAAAGGTGCAAAATTCGCAGTCAAGCTGTAAACCACGACACAATGCATTCCGTTCTCTGGACTACATTCCTCTACTTGCAAAGCTTTTTTCAGGGCTTGGTAGCGGGAGATTGAGAGCGAACAAAGAAGAAAAAGAAGAATAAGAAACAAGGAAGATATATATATAAAACGGTTTATATAATTGGATTTATGAGATAGCACATTGTTAAAAACCACAGTTCAAGGTTTCTGTTGTTACCGATCCAACGGCAATCCGGCTCTCGCCTTTCGACCCAATGTTATGAGATGGTATATTCACGCGTTTGTTAGTTGTTAGTTAGTCCTATCAGCATTGTTCCATTTATAGAGCCTCCTATAAAGAAGGTTGTTTTTCTATCAGTGTTGAACATCAGACACTCAAAGATATGGTGAACGACGCTTGCATAAGGGCACTCAGCTGGTACTCTATGGTGCGCTGTGGTTGAATATCTCATTGTGAGTTTATTGAGGCTATCATTAGGATTGTGGCTTGACATATCTGTGGATCTCACGCATAGTGTTTCCCATGGACATAGCTATCTTTAGTATTGTGGCTTGACATATGTCTGTGGGTCTCATGCAACGTGTTTCCTATGGATAGAGCTATCTTTAGGATTGTGGCTTGACATATGTTTGTGGATGCCATACATAGTGTTTCATATGGATAGAGCTATCTTTAGGATTGTGGCTTGACATATGTCTGTGGGTCTCATTCAACGTGTTTCCTATGGATAGAGCTATCTTTACGATTGTGGCTTGACATATCTGCGGATGTCATGCATAGTGTTTCCCATGGACATAGCTATCTTTAGGATTGTCGCTAGATACGAAATGCGTTCAGAAACCTATGCACCACATCGTCTTTCTCATGAGCTATTTATTCAAAAGGCATGACATTTCTACACATTATACATGGAAATGTCATGTACACATCTGTGTTATTCAACATAACCCGCATCAATTTGTACAGCTTTATGCCAACACGAAACAAGTGCATGTATTCCTAACCGGTAGCAGATTTGGTCTTGATCATGTAACCATCTCTTGGCTGCATGAATCGCGTCTCATCATTTTCAAACCTTGTCCCACGGAGTGTATGTTTTAGTGGACCAAACAGATGAAAATCAGAGGGCGCCAAATCAGGATTATAGGGTGGATGAGGGTAGTACAGTCCAACCCAATTTGGTGATTGCTTCCCCTGTTGTCAGACTTGTGTGAGGGCGCGAATTGTCGTGAAGAAGAAGCAGGTCTGATGGATTCTTGTGAGGCCGAACTCTGCGGAAACGTCGATAGAGTTATTTCAATGTCTTAATGTAAGCTTGCGAAATGAGTATCTCTTCTCTTGACAACACATTCACAAGAATCAAACCTTCAATGTCCCAAAAGACAGTGATCATGAGTTTTCCAGCCGACGGAGTTGTCTTGCATTTTTTTCATTCGTGATGATTGTGGTTGATGCTACTCCGTGGACTGTCCTTTTGTCTCACGTTCAAAATGATGTGCACAGCCTTCGTCACCTGTAAGATATTATCCCAAACGTTCTCTCCATCAGCATTGAAACGCTCCAACAAATCAGAAGAAAATGTTTTCCTTCTTGATCGGTGGTCATTTCTGAGACTTGGAGGAACCCATCTTGCGCCAACCTTGGAAAATCCTAGAATTTTTATAACTGCATTTGTACTACCAATGCTGATTGACAGATGTAAGGCCAGTTATTGAGTAGGGATTCGCCTATCAGTAGGAATAATGCCTTCAGCTCATTTAAACATTTCTGCGTTATTGGCTGTGACAGGACGTCCACTGCGCAGCCGATCAAGCAGCTCCGTATCTACACTTCCTGATTCTTTGATTCTCTGAACCCAGCGAATATTTGTACTCCTGTCGACTACAAAACTTCCGTACACATCACATAGACGTTTGTGAATGTCCACAACCGTTTCCATCTCAGCAACAAGAAATTATATCACAATTCACTGCTTATAACGTAAGTTGCCAGCATGCTCCATTTCAACGGTTTTTGTACAGTCGTATTATTTGGCTGATTGCTGTGCAATTTGGTACACACAATAGACATATGCCATATTTGAGGTGTGCACAATTTTATGCTTTTATTTTCATTATTAGCTGAGAAAAACGATGTCTTGCATTACTTTCTGAACGCCCCTCATGACACGTGTAGATGTCAGGGCATAGTTTTTCACATGACCATTCTGTTTCGTCAATTTTGCTGTTTTTTATAAGCTGTCTGGTCGCTTGAACAGAAATCAGAAGAAGACTAGCCATGGTAATGCAGAGACTGAACAGCCTAATGAAATTATGGCAGAGCACCAATAAAATGATAAAAGTAAAAGTATTGAGAGCCTGTGTTTTTCCCGTGGCAGCTTATGGCTGCGAGTCATGGACGATTACCAAAACTTCCAGACAAAGAATCGAATCGAGTGAATATGTTACAGAAAGATCCTCAGAATACCCTGGACAAAGAAAAAGACAAATGTAGACATTCGGCAAGAGTTGAGCTTAGAGGAGAACTGGTTTATCAATTCCATTTTTGGCTACAAAATGCAAATACTTTGGTCACATCAAGAGACACAACGGTTCGAGAGTTCAGTGAGGGAAGGTATGGTTCCAGGTAAAAGAGGAAGGGGCAGACCAAGAAGACGATGGCACCAAGATATCCAGGAATGCCTGGGTATGACTGTGACGGAGGCTGGAGTTTTGGCAAGGGAACGAGTTTCTTTCAGACAGACTGTGATGGGAGCGGCGTTCTATAAAGGACATGCTACATGATGATGGCTGTTTGAAGAACTGTTGCTGTGTGTGGTTTTCTTGATTTGTCCCGAAGGAAAAGTAGAGAACAAACGTGCAGGATCAAAACTGCGATACACATTCTATGGACTGCAAAGAAAGTTAGTAACGTTTTTCTGGAGGAACCACAGACACAAAGACGGCTTATGGCAGAAATCATGACACGGCAGTCATCCTGTTCGGGCAGGCTATGAGAAGAGACTGGCTGGAACATACGGTGACAGCGTGCAGAATCGCGGGCAAGATCGACAGAGGGAGACAGAGAAAATATTGGACAGCTCGAGAGGATGACATGGGAGGCGGTCAACGGCAGAACTGATTAACGATGCAGGTGATAACAAGAAATGGAGGCTTATGATCGGCAACGCCAACTGGCAGGGCACTTGATGATGACGAAGACAGTTAAAATATTTTGCTCGTAACAAGAGACATCTTGCTGAAAAAAATACCAGAAGGTTAAGAAGAAAATTTGTTGTTGAATGCATACAATGAGTAACTTTAGTGTTTTGTGCGCCCTGAAAACGCTCACCCTGAGTTGGTCTATACTCACCTGAGTCAGGTTTCGCTCGCCTGAGACGTGGTACTCTCACCTGAGACGCTGCACTCTCACCTGAGTTGGTGTAATCTCACCTGAGTCGACATACGCTAACTGTGTGCCACAGATATACTTGTACTTTCTCAGCCAACTGGCATGTTCTTATTTTTGCAGCCTCTATTTGGTGCGCTCAAACAAATGTTTGGCAAGTGCTTCTTAAAACACGAAGATTTCCTTGGTGTGTTCACTTTTATTTTCTTATTTTATTTTATTTAAACATCATTTGAAGTTACCGTTGTATATATATATCGCTCCATCAGGAGAATATGTTTACCTCTGCAAATATTAGTAAGTTGCATGTCCTTTACAGAATGTAGCTTTTTACAACCGCCACTTATTTGGATTTTATAAGTCTCTCGGCAAGTGGATGTTATAAGTCTCTCGGCAAGTGGATGTTATAAGTCTCTCGGCAAGTGTGCAGAATGGAATATTGCCATTATTTTCCGTACGGGGAGGAGAATTCGCTCGAGAGAACAAAAAACCAGTGTCTGCCAAACTGGACACAAGTGGGAATGGAACCGGGAATGTTGGTATTGTGAAAACCGAGTAAGTCTCACCCCTAGGCCACTATGTCCACAAAGATTAGCGCTTTAAAATAAGCCTACGCCAAAGTACTGTTTGTGCTCTTACATTGGTGGTTTCTGCAGAAAGTTATTGTACATAATGAAGATGCTAGCCTCATGCATGCATACCTGGCTCTAATCGCACTTTGCAATATGCATGTAGCTGCGGTGCTGTGTAGGAATGCGTTATCGAACTCATAAGGTGAAGAGGGCTGTATGTTGTAAGTGCTGAACCAGAGGCAATGACTGGTAATTCCGGGAAAAAAAATTCGACGGTCGCATAGCATGTTTGATTTCATTAAAAAAAATAAATGAAGGTAAATCTCTTTTTTTTAAGTTACACATAACTTAACTGGCAGAGATTATGATAAAACTATAAGGATGTGTTAAACGGGCAGAGATTGTAAAAAAAATAAACTGTAAAGAGGTGTTAAACGGGCAGAGATTGTAACAAAACTGTAAAGAGATGTTAAACGGGCAGAGATTGTAACAAAACTGTAAAGAGATGTTAAACGGGCAGAGATTGTAATAAAACTGTAAAGAGGTGTTAAACGGGCAGAGATTGTAACAAAACTGTAAAAAGGTGTTAAACGGGCAGAGATTGTCACAAAACTGTAAAGAGATGTTAAACGGGCAGAGATTGTAACAAAACTGTAAAGAGATGTTAAACGGGCAGAGATTATAACAAAACTGAAAAAATGTTAAGTGGGCAGAGATTACAACAAAAGAAATGTAAAATGTTAAATGGGCAGAGATTACAACAAAAGAAATAAAAGATATGTTAAACGGGCAGAGATTATAAAAACAGAGATAAAAGATGTTAAACGGGCAGAGATTACAACAAAAGAAATAAAAGATATGTTAAACGGGCAGAGATTACAACAAAAGAAATAAAAGATATGTTAAATGGGCAGAGATTATAACAAAAGAAAGGAAAAAAGATGTTAAACGGGCAGATTATAACAAAAGAAGTAAAAGATGTTAAGCGGGCAGATTATAACAAAAAGAATAAAAGATTTTAAACGGGCAGATTATAACAAAAGGAATAAAAGATGTTAAACGGGCAGATTATAACAAAAGGAATAAAAGATGTTAAACGGGCAGATTATAACAAAAGGAATAAAAGATGTTAAACGGGCAGATTATAACAAAAGGAATAAAAGATGTTAAACGGGCAGATTATAACAAAAGAAATAAAATATGTTAAATGGGCAGATTATAACAAAAGGAATAAAAGATGTTAAACGGGCAGATTATAACAAAAGAAATAAAATATGTTAAACGGGCAGATTATAACAAAAAAAAATAAAAGATGTTAAACGGGCAGATTATAACAAAAGGAATAAAATATGTTAAACGGGCAGATTATAGCAAACGAAATAAAAGATGTTAAACGGGCAAAGATTTTAACAAAACTGATGTTAGAAAGCTCAGCATGCCAAACGGATAGAGATTGCAACGAACTCACAAGAGAAGCTAAACATGAAGAAATTGGGGCAGAGATGGTAACACAACTCATAAGTGAAGATAAACATGCAAATACCGGCAGAGTTTGTAGCCAAAGTAATAATCATCTCATAAACAAGCAGCAATTACCAGATATTATCTTGGAACCCTCCGGCTGTGAAACTATATTTGCGCAGACACAGACACGCACAGAGCATGTACTGTCTAAAAATAGGCGTGTTGTCAATATGACATGTGTTGCCCAAATGTTTCCTCGTCTGTTTTATTTCACCGAGTCCTTTCATTTCCCTGATTCTTCTTTGTTTTCCTCGACTTTATTTTTGTTCGTCTCCTTCCCTTATTGTTATCTTGTAATTTCTTTTTTTTAAATCTTCTAGTCTTCTTCTTTTAGGGAGAGGAGGGGGGGGGGGGGGCAGGGACACAGTTACCTGACACGGGAAAGAGACAGCTGAAGATCAGCTACCGTCAACCTCCGATGTGGAGACGGCACTTGATGATGATGATGTTATTATTTAGCAGACGAGCGGATGCACAGATTTTTAAACAGCTGTAACAATTGCCAGATCACAGCAGAGACCTTTTGACATCTAGTTTTGGTTACTCTGTCAAACCTTCCTTTCATCAGATGTAAAAATGCTTCCCAGATTTGTCTTCTTCTTCTTCTTCTTTGCGTTTGGTTTCCTATGCTCGTTTTATGCCACGAGATGGGCCGCCTCTATGAAGTGACACGTCAGTCGCAGGTCCTCAATGGTTCCCCACTGTTTCCTTTGCTCGTTGTATGCCACGAGATGGGCCGCCTCTATGAAGTGACACGTCAGTCGCAGGTCCTCAATGGTTCCCCACTGTTTCCTATGCTCGTTTTATGCCACGTGATGGGCCGCCTCCATAAAGTGACACGTCAGACGCAGGTCTGCAATGGTTCCTCACAGTTTGTCTTGTATATTTCTTTCCTCGGGCCTTCTCGCGGGAGCCTTGGTGCAGTGGACATATTTGCAGGGTGTGTTCTGGAGTCTGGGGTCCTCTCTGACATGTGCATTGTGCAGTCTGTGCTGCTTTATTTTATGCATGTGCGCATTTAGTCTGCAATGACCTGTTCTGAGGCGGAAAATTGTGGTATATTGTTTGCTATTCAGTCTATTGATTTGGTCCTATGGGTATTTACTGTTTGTTCTCTCTATCCACTGTTGTTTATATATTTTTGGAATGTGTGCCCTGACTTCTGGCAATGACATTGGGTGGGTGAATTGTTCTCTTTGTCTTCCCTCCCTGGCCAGTCGGCCGCCCATTCATTTCCAGGTATGCCGCAGTGATCCCAAATATTTGAACTCCTGGAACCGCTTGAAGTTTATATTGTTTACGTAGATGTTAAGTGGACATCCAGTGCTCTGCTAATCCTTACACATTCTGTCTTTGTCTGTGTTCGATTACTGTAAATGATGTTTGTTTAAACAATTTAGCGGCCAACCATCTTCACATACTACAGTCTGGTAATATACCATGTTCTAAGATCCATGGTTTTAAAGAACAGTAACTCTCATTGCCATTGCTGTGGTCATGTGAGTGAATTGATTAATTATAGACCCGCACTTTTCAACCACAGACACATATCTTTTGATGTTTATATCGGTGCGTGTGAGTCAAATGAAAATGATAGATTAAACTGCGTCCGGCTTTCTTGTGCACGTTTTTTAGAGCAGCGTCCGTGACAAGACTTTTCTATTTACAGACGAGCGTGTGGCCGGTTCAGAGGATTCGGGGATAAAATTGACCATGGAAAGCAAACCGGAACCAGGTCTGAGATGTACACACACTTCATTGTGTGCCCTGGCACAACAGATCGATCGTTGTCGTTGTTGTTGTTGATGATGTCGTTTTAGTGGTGAACGTTCACTCGGTTGTGTGATGTGGATGAAGGAAGAGACAGAAGGCGTGAGTTGTCTTTTCTGGCGTTCTATGGGGGGGGGGGGGGGGGGGGGGGGCTAGATTAGCAGGTCTACTGTTGATGCCCGTAAGAGATTTCGTGTGGTGTTCCTTCACTTGAGAAGAGCGCGTGACCGAATGGTTTCGATGCCTGCCTGCCGACAAGGAGGGCAGTGGTTCGAATCCCCGGTATGGAATATGTTGTTTTTCTGTTGGGGGTGAAATGAACAAACACAGTCAGCACACGACGTGCTGACAGCAGTGGCGAAGCGGACTTGTTCTCAGCCTAAAAACCCTTCCACCACCTCAGCAGTGGGAAAAAAAAGTCGTATGACACTCACTTCCACCAATTTGTAATTCATCAACATTCACACCCATATATATATTGAATTACTTACACAGTATTAGTCTATTTCTTAAGAAAAAATGCACTGTTATCATAGACATGGCTTGTGTGTCCTTGAGCATGCTTGATAGTTTTAGCAGTGTAGTACCATTTATCGATGGCTTTAGTTCGTTTAAATTGTAGTAGTGTAGGTCCATTTAGATTCACTATCATAAGCTTAGCCTAAATACAATCGTTTCTAACCGTAATATCATGAAAAATCGTACGAGAGTCGTTATGTAGTAACCATTAAAAACGTCATTAATAATTCAAAACGTCTTTTCTTTACTCGTCAAGCAAAATTATGTAATCGTCACAGACGAGCGCCTTTGTAAAGCCATGTAGATAGACAAAGACATACATGCACACATAAACGAATATGCGCACATAGACGTACCAGCACACACGTTCATGAATGCACACGGACGCAAAGATTACACTCACACACGCACACACACACATGAATATATATATTTATATATATATATATATATATATATATATATATATATATATATATATATATATATATAAATTCACACTAGTTGCTCATACACACACGCACATATACACCTGCTACACGCGCACATATACACGTGCCACACATATGTAACTGACACACATACGTAAATACAAACAGTTGCATACTAAAATATACATCCAACTAAACACTAGTTTAGTTTAGTTTAGTTGAAGAATAAACTTCATTGCACACGGTTTAACCCATAAGTCCTCTGTTATTCTCCATATCTTTGGAGATTCTCAGTCACAATGGACGAACTCCGTATCACCGGCAAGGATCAAGTAATAGATTTGATAGATTTCGTACATAATTTTTTTATTCTGCTCAGGCAGCGGCTCATTAGCCTACTCTTTTCAATTTCCAACTACCGAAGGATTTGTAACGTGCGTAACACTGTACACGGGCGTCCGATCTCTACTACCCGGAGATCCGGGGAAATACTAGAAAGTCCACGTGAAAAAAATCACGGTCTCTGACGTGATTTGAACCCTCAACCTCCAGCACCCGAGGCCGACGTCTTATCTCGAGACCACTCAGTCCCACACACAAGCACATATACAAGGAAGTGCATCCCTACCAGAAATGTACAAACACACTATACACACAAACGCACGCCACATACAAACACGTCCAACACACAAACACACCCACAAACAAACACACCCCACACACAAATACACCATACACAAAAACTCACCCTACACAAAAACACACCCCACACACAAACAGACCCCACCCACAAACACACCCCACACACAAACAGACCCCACCCACAAACACACCCCACCCACAAACACACCCCACACAAACACACACACACACACACCCCACACACAAACACACACCACCCACAAACACACATCACACACAAACACACCCCACACACAAACACACCTCACATACAAACACACCCTACACATAAACACACCCCACATACAAATACACCCTACACACAAACACATCCTACACACCCCTCCCACAAACACACCCCACCCACAAACACACCCCACACACAAACACAACCCACACACAAACACACCTCACATACAAACACACCCTACACATAAACACACCCCACATACAAATACACCCTACACACAAACACATCCTACACACCCCTCCCACAAACACACCCCACCCACAAACACACCCCACAAACAAACACACCCCACACACAAACACACCCCACACACAAACACACCCCACACACAAACACACCCTACACAAAAACACACCCCACACACAAACACTCCACCCACAAACACGTCCAACGCACAAACACACCCCACACACAAACACACCCCACGCAAAAACACACCCCACACACAAACAAACCTCACCAACAAACACACCCCAAACACAAACACACCCCACACACAAACACACCCCACACACAAACACACCCCACACACAAACACACACTACACACAAACACACCCCGCCCACAAACACACACCACCCACAAACACACATCACACACAAATACACCCCACACACAAACACACCACAAACACCGCACACACAAACACCGCACACACAAACACACCCCACACACAAACACACCCCACCCACAAACACACACCACCCACAAACACACTCCACACATCACACACAAACACACCCTACACACAAACACACCCCACAAACAAATACACCCCACACACAAACACACCCCACCCACAAACACACCCCACCCGCAAACACACCCCACTAACAAACACACCCCACACACAAACACACCCCACACACAAATACACCCCACACACAAACACACCCTACACACAAACACACATCACACCCTACATACAGACACATCCCACATACAAACACACTACATACAACAGCCCACCTACACAATTTCCCGACATCATGGACACATGCGTAAAAAACACAATTCACCTACGAACACGCACCAAGTGCACTTATTACTTAAACACATATACACCAACACACACACGAGAACACTGCACGAACACGCTTGCACTATCGAACACACACACACACATACTCACCCTATGCACGAACACACACCGCATACAAACACACACTCATACACATGGGCGTGTCTATTTGTCCACAGCCTGTTCAGTCTTGTTCAGCTATCTGTGACAGATAGGAGGGTTTATCTGGAAAATCACACAAGATTTACCGCAACAGATGCCGTCTCGATTGGGTAACACTTCAAACTGCGTCAGGGAAACGGGCAAGTGACAAATGTCCCAAGTTCAAGGTTGATTGTTTTGCCTCTGCATCGGATTTGAAGTGTCATCAACTAGTCCAAGGAATAGATAGCGTCATTTTACGACATTGCCCAACTCACTGGCGGGTACTTGTCCGTTAATTCACCCATGGACATTTGTAGTTTAGAATATTACAGTTGGCCATTATTCACTGCAAATAAATTTTTAAAATGTATTGTTAGCGCCGAATATATATTTTTAGCACGAGATTTGGGAGTAGTGACGTCACAGAATAGTCCACTTCTTAACTTAACGTTTTTATACTGGTTTAGAAGACCCTGCAGAGTCTGTATACAACCAGTTACATTTACATCACCTTGCTCTAAAAGCTATGCGCATCCAGTTTATTCTTAAATGCATTAACTGTCCCTGCCTCCACTACCTCCGCTGGCAATGCATTCCAAGCAGACACCACTCTCTGACTAAAAAAATATTTCCTAATATCTAATCTGGACCTCTCTTTAGTCAGCTTGTAGCTATGCCCTCTTGTTATTGTGGGTAGCTGTATTTTAAAAAACTTGTTATAGTCTAATTTATCGATTCCTCTGATCATCTTATAAACCTGTATTAAGTCACCACGAATTCTTCTCTCTTCTAGACACCGTAGGCCGGTTTTTCCTAGTCTTTCCTCATTACTGTAATTCTGGAATCCCACTATCATCTTTGTCGCTCTTTTTTGTATCCTTTCCAGCATGTTTATATCCCCTCTATGATAAGGACTCCCCACCTGTACAACACTCCAGTCTAGGTCTAACTAATGCTTTATACAGTTTGACTATCACTTCCTTGCTCCTATGTTTAATATTACTTTTTATCATACCTAACATTGCAGTTGCCTTTTTCACTGCTACCTTAACTTGCTCATTCACCTGTTGGGGGTATCAAACATTCTGCCACCGCGAATTTCTGCTTTCGCTTGTTCCTGGCGCCTTATTTCAAATCAGCCATGAATTCCTTGAATCTGTCAACGTTGGTCTATGATGAGGAGAGAAGCATCAAGTTTCTACAGCAGCATGGCGTTATCCATGCTGTCATGGCATTATCCATGCTGTCAGACGATGTAATAACAACCGTGTTATGGTGTTGTTCTTGACTGAACGACAGGATAGATGGAGATATTAGCAGGCACAATGTCGGCAGGACATTCCTGTGAGGCAATGCACTTCGTTACAAGGCTCACATATGGCTTGCAGGCAGATAATTAAGTTTGTATACTGCTGGTCTCAAGAGCTGACAAGTATCCGTTGTTGCAACAGAATATAACCATATTGTCTATACATCCACCTTTAGCTACCATTTTACTAATTTAATGAAAATAAAAATATATCGACCTGTCCCCCTCTCCCATGTAACCAGAAATGGAATGTCCCGCTACAGTCATCAGCTTTCAAATACGTATAATGAGAACCCGTGGAACTCTGTTTAAGACTCAAGTACCCACTATCGTAATCAATGCATTTTATAACCTTTCTGGGGATCAAGATGTTGAGCAGCGCATGAGCTGCAGTAGTCAGCGACTCATAGCTGACTGCTAGCGTCAGGGCCAGCGAACCAAAGCTGCCAAGACCCTTCTACACCTCCACGCGGGGATTCTGGATAACAGGCTGCACCAGGGCAGACTGGCTAAGGAGAAGGGATCGAAGAGGAAATGCTAACCCGGTACTCAAAAAATGCCTGCTGAAGTCGGATGTGTTGGACCGAAAGGTGCAAATATCGCAGTCAAGCTGTAAACTACGGCACAACGCATTCCGTTCTATGGACTACATTCTGCTACTTAAGCCCCTTCAGTGTTTGGTAGCGGGAGATTGAACGAAGCCAAACAGCCAAGCCATAACCTTTCTGGATTTTCAAAAATTGTTTTCTTCGAGATAAGTTTCTCACGAGATATGTTTTAAGGGCCCAGTATTGTAACTGTTAAGGGCCCAGTATTGTAACTGTTAAGGGCCTAGTATTGTAACTGTTAAGGGCCCAGTCTTGTAACTGTTAAGGGCCCAGTATTGTAAATGTAAATGGCCCAGTCTTGTAACTGTTAAGGATGCGCTAGACATATCTTGGTCAGCGTCCGATCTGCCATCCGAAAAATTCGACGCTCAATACCAAAACTAACCATATCCCGACCACGCACTAAGGTCTGAACAAAATAATTAAAACATGCAATTAAGATCTTATCTACATTTGTGCTAACAGACTATTGTTTATATATATATATATATATATATATATATATATATATATATATATATATATATATATATATATATATATATATATAAATATATACACACTGGACACTTTTAAAGGTATATTCATGGAAACATAAACATACATGCAGACAAAGACATAGATTCACACATAGAAGTACATGCATACACATTCGTGCATGTACACACATTCATACATGCACACAAACACAAAGATTACACTTACACACGCACATACACAAGCACAGACACACTCTCATTTCACTGTCCCGGGAGTAGGACTTGAGCACTTTGTAAGACAACAAGCCACATTGACTGTCTGGCTGCTGGCAGGTAGACAGGTAGGTAGGTGGGTTGGTTTGTAGGTAGGTGGGTAGGTAGGTAGGTGGTAGGTAGATAGATAGGTAAGTAGGTTAGATTAAACAATACTGGAATTTTGGAGTGTGTATATATGTAGGTAAGCAGGTAGGTAGGTAGGTAGGTAGGTAGATAGATAGATAGATAGATAAGTAGGTAGATAGATAGATAGATAGATAGATAGATAGATAGATAGATAGATAGATAGATAGAAAGATAGATAGATAGATAGATAGATAGATAGATAGATAGATAGA
The DNA here is from genome assembly GCA_036924085.1 of Ariolimax columbianus. Lineage (NCBI taxonomy): Eukaryota > Metazoa > Mollusca > Gastropoda > Stylommatophora > Arionidae > Ariolimax > Ariolimax columbianus. The sequence continues at coordinate 42,194,623 of JAVGWX010000020.1, forward strand.
TAGATAGATAGATAGATAGATAGATAGATAGATAGATAGATAGATAGGTTAGATTAAACAAGACTGGATTATAGGAGTATGTGTATATGTAGGTAGGCGGGTAGGTAGGTAGGTAGATACAAGTAAACTGAATACATACTAACCAGGACATCCAATCGTCGTGGTTCGTGCTCCTGAAGCGTGCTCTTGCACAGCAGACACACCAACGAGGTGGGGATCGATACTGTGGTCCCCTTAGTGATGAGCTAAATGAACAGCTTTTCATTGCACCTCAGGCATGAGGACCCTGGTCCACCCTTTCAATTACGTCTTTGTGATCTAAGAAGAGCCACTGTAACCTGCTAGCAAAAAGACGTCATCAACAGTTAACCCAAACCAGCACGCGAAGCTTCGGACAAAAACATCAAGGACAACACTGATGAAAGTGACTCACAGGTGAAAGTGACTCACATGTGAAAGTGACTCACATGAAAGCAGCGAATATATGTGTACCTGTTACTAGAAAGGCAATGGATCAGCAGCACACAGGCTTCAGAGGGTCCAGACGAGTGTGGCGCATGAGAGGACGGATCAAGAGTATGTGTGCTACCAGCGAGCTGCAAGAACCATCATTATTCACATAAATTCACCATTTGCTTTCTTACTTGTTTGTTAGTTGCTCATCGCAAGCGATTATGGCGTCATCGTCAGTTTTTGTTGTTGTTGTTGTTGTTGTTGTTTTAATGATGTAACTTGCGCCTGCATTTGGATTATAGTGAGGAAGTAACTGCGTTGGTCATCAATCTCACTCTCTAGTCCTGAGCTACAGGGACAAGACTATCGGTGTAGACGACTGGAGGTAACTTCAGGATGCAAGGACTCAGGTCTTGCCTCCCTTAAGACCATGTGTCGCTTGAAACTTGCGGGTTTCGATCGCTCACCGTTTCCGTTCACCGCTTTGAGAGACGAGTGGCTTTCCTACCTAATTTCCATGCACTGGGCACCATGTCAGACATCATGTGTCCAATGTTCACTCACGTTGATTGCCTTACCATTCCCCCTCCACATGTCATCCATATCGCATTTGCTGAGAGAGACTGATTATTTTTTGGGTATTCCCGGAATGCAGCACAGTCCGTTCTTAAGAAGTGAGCAGGAGGGGGTGATCAGAGCACGCTGTGACAACACCAGAATTGGGGGAACAAGATGGTAGCAGAGAGACTATTCTGGAGTGCTTTAACCAGTTATGGGTTAGAACCAATAACATTACGGGTATTCGGTTCTGTTCTAGTATGTTTCTAAGAACCGATTTCACTGCAGTCCGAGCCTACCCATAGGTGCACAGTCCCTCTCAGTAAATGGCGAAGGGTGTGGATACCGATGGTTCTTGCAGCTCGTTGGTTGTACACACTTCTGCTCAGTCCTCTGTTGCGTCCTAGTCCGCTCAAACCTACACACTCCGTCCTTTATTGCGCCCCAGTCCGCTCGAACCTACACACTCCATCCTCTGTTGCGCCCCAGTCCGCTCGAACCTACACACTCCATCCTATGTTGCGCCCCAGTCCGCTCGAACGTACACACTGCATCCTCTGTTGCGCCCCAGTCCGCTCGAACCTACACACTCCGTCCTCTGTTGCGCCCTAGTCCGCTCAAACCTACACACCCCGTCCTCTGTTGCGCCCCAGTCCGCTCGAACCTCTAGCAGTCAGATATGGGTCGCTGGCACTGACGCTAGCAGTCAGCTATGGGTCGCTGGCTCTGACGCTAGCAGTCAGCTATGGGTCGCTGGTACTGACGCTAGCAGTCAGCTATGGGTCGCTGGTACTGACGCTAGCAGTCAGCTATGGGACGCTGGTACTGACGCTAGCAGTCAGCTATGGGTCGCTGGTACTGACGCTAGCAGTCAGCTATGGGTCGCTGGCACTGACGCTAGCAGTCAGCTATGGGTCGCTGGTACTGACGCTAGCAGTCAGCTATGGGTCGCTGGCACTGACGCCAGCAGTCAGCTATGGGTCGCTGGTACTGACGCTAGCAGTCAGCTATGGGTCGCTGGCACTGACGCTAGAAGTCAGCTATGGGTCGCTGGCTCTGACGCTAGCAGTCAGCTATGGGTCGCTGGTACTGACGCTAGCAGTCAGCTATGGGTCGCTGGTACTGACGCTAGCAGTCAGCTATGGGACGCTGGTACTGACGCTAGCAGTCAGCTATGGGTCGCTGGTACTGACGCTAGCAGTCAGCTATGGGTCGCTGGCACTGACGCTAGCAGTCAGCTATGAGTCGCTGGCACTGACGCTAGCAGTCAGCTATGGGTCGCTGGCTCTGACGCTAGCAGTCAGCTATGGGTCGCTGGCACTGACGCTAGCAGTCAGCTATGGGTCGCTAGTACTGACGCTAGCAGTCAGCTATGGGACGCTGGTACTGACGCTAGCAGTCAGCTATGGGTCGCTGGTACTGACGCTAGCAGTCAGCTATGGGTCGCTGGCACTGACGCTAGCAGTCAGCTATGGGTCGCTGGTACTGACGCTAGCAGTCAGCTATGGGTCGCTGGCACTGACGCCAGCAGTCAGCTATGGGTCGCTGGTACTGACGCTAGCAGTCAGCTATGGGTCGCTGGCACTGACGCCAGCAGTCAGCTATGGGTCGCTGGTACTGACGCCAGCAGTCAGCTATGGGTCGCTGGTACTGACGCTAGCAGTCAGCTATGGGTCGCAGGCACTGACGCCAGCAGTCAGCTATGGGTCACTGACGACAGCAGTCAGCTATGGGTCACTGACGCTAGCAGTCAGCTATGGATCGCTGGCACTGACGCTAGCAGTCAGCTATGGGTCGCTGGCACTGACGCTAGCAGTCAGCTATGGGTCGCTGGCACTGACGCTAGCAGTCAGCTATGGGTCGCTGGTACTGACGCTAGCAGTCAGCTATGGGTCGCTGGCTCTGACGCTAGCAGTCAGCTATGGGTCGCTGGTACTGACGATAGCAGTCAGCTATGGGTCGCTAGTACTGACGCTAGCAGTCAGCTATGGGACGCTGGTACTGACGCTAGCAGTCAGCTATGAGTCGCTGGTACTGACGCTAGCAGTCAGCTATGGGTCGCTGGCACTGACGCTAGCAGTCAGCTATGGGTCGCTGGTACTGACGCTAGCAGTCAGCTATGGGTCGCTGGCACTGACGCCAGCAGTCAGCTATGGGTCGCTGGTACTGACGCTAGCAGTCAGCTATGGGTCGCTGGCACTGACGCCAGCAGTCAGCTATGGGTCGCTGGTACTGACGCCAGCAGTCAGCTATGGGTCGCAGGCACTGACGCCAGCAGTCAGCTATGGGCCACGGACGCTAGCAGTCAGCTATGGGTCGCTGGCACTGACGCTAGCAGTCAGCTATGGGTCGCTGGCACTGACGCTAGCAGTCAGCTATGGGTCGCTGGCACTGACGCTAGCAGTCAGCTATGGGTCGCTGGCACTGACGCTAGCAGTCAGCTATGGGTCGCTGGTACTGACGCTAGCAGTCAGCTATGGGTCGCTGGCTCTGACGCTAGCAGTCAGCTATGGGTCGCTGGTACTGACGATAGCAGTCAGCTATGGGTCGCTAGTACTGACGCTAGCAGTCAGCTATGGGACGCTGGTACTGACGCTAACAGTCAGCTTTGAGTCGCTGGTACTGACGCTAGCAGTCAGCTATGGGTCGCTGGCACTGACGCTAGCAGTCAGCTATGGGTCGCTGGTACTGACGCTAGCAGTCAGCTATGGGTCGCTGGCACTGACGCCAGCAGTCAGCTATGGGTCGCTGGTACTGACGCTAGCAGTCAGCTATGGGTCGCTGGCACTGACGCCAGCAGTCAGCTATGGGTCGCTGGTACTGACGCCAGCAGTCAGCTATGGGTCGCAGGCACTGACGCCAGCAGTCAGCTATGGGCCACGGACGCTAGCAGTCAGCTATGGGTCGCTGGCACTGACGCTAGCAGTCAGCTATGGGTCGCTGGCACTGACGCTAGCAGTCAGCTATGGGTCGCTGGCACTGACGCTAGCAGTCAGCTATGGGTCGCTGGTACTGACGCTAGCAGTCAGCTATGGGTCACTGACGCCAGCAGTCAGCTATGGGTCACTGACGCTAGCAGTCAGCTATGGGTCACTGACGCTAGCAGTCAGCTATGGGTCGCTGGTACTGACGCTAGCAGTCAGCTATGGGTCGCTGGCACTGACGCTAGCAGTCAGCTATGGGTCACTGACGCTAGCAGTCAGCTATGCGTCGCTGTCATTCTCTATTTTATTGGGGAAAGTTTTGGGAATTCCCCGACTGGATCAAGGGACTCTCTACTGGGGAGAGAGGATATGACTACTTTACTTGGAATCCTGGTATTCAAACAGGCATGTTAATGTATGTTGCTAGGTAGCCTAAGGCTATCGACTTTCCGTAGTAGGTATTTTAAATTTCCTGCGGCTTACTAGGCCTGGGGAAAGTAAAAATTATTTGGGTAGATTTTTAACTAGAATTTTTTGTTCGGACAGCGGCCGCTAAGCTTCCCTTTTGGATTTCCAACTGCCAAGAAATTGTTAACGTGTTGGACACTGAACACGGGAGTCCTATCTCACGACCCAGAGATCAGGGAAAGTTTTTACCAGAAGATACACGTGAAAAAATCCTGTTCTGCGCCTTAATTCGAACCCACGACCTCCGATAAAAGGGGCGGACACCTTATCTCAAGGCCACTGAGCCCCTTTACCCCCATGTATGTTGGTGTTGGTGTTCATGCTTTAGCTGCTGCTGTTGCTGCTGCTGCCGCCGCCGCTGCCGCCGCCGTCGTCGTCCATCGTATTCTGAGGTCATTCTATAACATTTCGACTCGAAGGGCTCGATTCTCTTCCTTGAGGTTTGGGTAACTGTCCATGTTTGGCAGCCTTATGCTGCAACGAGCAAAACACAGGTCATCAAAATGTTGATTTGCTAGTATTCTGCGTCAAAACTAACAATAAATAACAATTATGGCAGAGAACTGGCAAAATGGCAAAAATAAAGATCCAGATCACTTCAATTATTCGCAATGGCAACGTACGAATGCAAAACATGGACAACCACACAAACACTAAGGAGGAAGATTGAATCCTTCGAGCTAAAATAAAACAGGCAAATGCTCAAAATACCACTAGCGGCCAGAAAGAAAAGCACACAATTTAGGATGTGTCGGACCAAAACGTGCAAATATCGCAAGTCAAGCTGTAAACTAACGACACAACATATTCCGTTCTCCGGGCTACAACCTGCTACTTGCAGAGTCATGTTCAGGGCTTGGTAACGTGAGAAGAGAACGAACGTATAAGAAGAAGAAGAAGAAGACACCATGATTTTTCTTCCTTGTGTCTTGTTGAAAGTCCATGTCAGAGAGTTACTATAATAATACTATTAACCAACTATCTCTGTCTCCAGTGGAATCTTCGTGTCTTAATAATGGGGAGAGCTAATAGGAAAACGTATTTGGTGTCTGGATTCTTGATTCCACCCTTCCACCCTTCCGTCTTGTGTGAACAAGCTACCGAAGTATTTGAAAGAAAAGTTATAATTATGGTGTTTGGTATGGGGACGGTCCTCTGACGTTGATGGCCTCAGAAAATGTCGATAATGTGTCCGAAAATATGTACTCATCTTGACTAGATTAGGGACCACTCTTCGTACAGTGCCCCGGCTCTGATTTCATATCTATCGATATCCTTCATATCGCACGTCAAACTATGCCCGTGTTGTTTTGATAACTTGGCAAGATATCGTCTGCATTTTGTTAACTATGGTTTTCTTAGCCTATCTTTATTTAATCTCCACCTAATAATACACTCAATTGTTTTGCTCAGATGTCACTATCACATCAACTGATTCATTCCACAGAGCCGATATACCGGCTCGGAAAATTTTCTTACAAAGCTGTTGAGCTGATATATTGGCTTGGACAGTTTAACATACTAGTTTAATGTTGATTTTCATATTATAATCCGCCCAGACCTCATTGAGCTTTTCTAAATGTTCCTGCTATTATTTTTCTGAGTTTGCTATTAGCGGAAGGGAGAAGTTATTTTAAGTGTTGACAGAGATTATTTTTTTGAGTTTGCTATTAGCGGAAAGGAGAAGTTATTTTAAGTGTTGACAGAGATTATTTTTCTGAGTTTGCTATTATCGGAAAGGAGAAGTTATTTTAAGTGTTGACAGAGATTATTTTTCTGAGTTTGCTATTATCGGAAAGGAGAAGTTATTTTAAGTGTTGACAGAGATTATTTTTCTGAGTTTGCTATTATCGGAAAGGAGAAGTTATTTTAAGTGTTGACAGAGATTATTTTTCTTCATGTTGGCTTATTAAAAAAAAATTAAATATATATTAAGCCAGATGATTTGGGGTGCAATATCAAAGTCTGGAACTGCTGGTTTATATTTATTGGACATTAGTACGACTATGAATGGTCAAAATTACCTGGAACTGCTGGTACAAACTTGTGAGCTGGATGTAACTTGGAGGAGGATTTTCTGCTTAGCGGGCTAGGCTCGAACAGCTTATTACTCCTCTATGGAGGGTGGTTAAGTGATGTGCGAGTCCGTCTTTCTTAATAGACTCAAACACTAGAGCAAAGTAGACCCGCAGCCTGTTTGGCACCATCTATGTTGCTCTTAACAAACCACCTTACCATGGCCGGTGGTATGTCATGTCATATAGTTAGTCGCCTCTTACGACGAGCTCTCTGTGTGGCAGTGGTGCTATTCTTGTCCTTGTCATACACATAGTCCTCGGCAAACCGCTCGGGCGGAGTAGTGACTATTTTATTTAAATATGCTTTTCTTTGCTTTTTTCGCATTTGTCTTTCGAATACTATATGCGTTGCACTGTGTATTATACCTGATGACCCAGTGCATCCGACTTCAGAACGCATTTATTTTAATGGATTATTTCCCATAGAAATGTGATCATACTGTGTCCAGAATCCGAACCTTGTACGCTTGGGTTGTGAGTCGTGTCACTAACCACCGCCTCACCCTACAGCACGATACGAAATATAAGCCCAAGCAGTTTCAACAATGTGACATACCAGTGCGAATCTCTTCACTATTGTGGCTAAGGGAGGAAACTTAACAAAACAGAACAGAAAGAGGGACACAACAAAAAGGAAGTAGAAAGCAGAAGTAGAGGGTAATCCCTTGAGTAGATCATTTCATGCCCTAGCCAGTTTGTGTGAATTCACTTTCTGTAACCTGCCCTTGTTAAGTGCACTTAAGAAAGGCATGCGTAACAAATAGGACATTTAAAAGGTAAACAGTAGATGGGCCTGTTTTGTCTTCCTTTTCTTTATCTGCGTGTTATTCTTCGCCTTTTGCTTTACCTCTTTCTTCATCTGCTTGTTCTTCTTCGTTTCCGTCTCCTACATATTCTTGTTCTGCTTCTTATATTTCATCTGGTATCAGGATGCTGAGTAGTGCTTGAACTGCAGTGGTCAACGAACCATTGCTGGATGCTAGCGTCAGGGCCAGCGAACCAGAGCAGCCAAGACCCTTCTACACCACCACGCGGTGATCCTGGATAACAGGCTAGAACAGGGAAGACTGGCTAAGGAGAAGGGATCGAAGACGGAAGGCTAACCCGGGTAGGCTGGCTAAGGAGAAGGGACGGAAGAGGGAAGGCTAACCCGGGTAGGCTGGCTAAGGAGAAGGGATGAAAGACGGAAGGCTAACCCAGGCAGGCTGGCTAAGGAGAAGGGACGGAAGAGGGAAGGCTAACCCGATACTCAAAAAATGCCTGCTGTTGAAGACGGATGTGTCGGACCGAAAGGGGCAAATTTTGCAGTCAAGCTGTGAATTTCGACACAACGCATTCCGATCTCTGGACAACATTCTGCTACTTGCAAAATTTGCGGAGATTAAGAACAAAGAAGAAGACAAGACCATTTAGGTATGTGCTGAGCAGCGCATGAGCTGCAGTGGTCAGTGACTCATAGCTGACTGCTAGCGTCAGGGCCAGCCAACCAGAGCTGCCAGGACCCTTCTACACCTCCACGCGATGATCCTGGATAACACTCTGCAACCGAGCAGACTGGCTAAGGAGAAGGGATCGAAGAGGGAATGTTAACCCGGTACTAAAAAAATGCTTGCTGAAGTCGGATGTGTTGGACCAAAAGGTGCAAATATCTCAGCCAAGCTGTAAACTACAACACAATGCATTCCGTTCTCTGGACTACATTCTGCTACTTAAGCCCTTTCAGGGGTTGGTAGCGGGAGATTGAGAAGGGATCGAAGAGGGAATGCTAACCCGGTACTTAAAAAAATGCTTGCTGAAGTCGGATGTGTTGGACCAAAAGGTGCAAATATCTCAGCCAAGCTGTAAACTACGACACAATGCATTCCGTTCTCTGAACTACATTTTGCTACTTAAGCCCTTTCAGGGTTTGGTAGCGGGAGATTGAGAACGAACGAAGCCAAACCAAGCCAAACCAAGCCAAGCCAAACCAAACCAAACCAAGCCAAGCCAAGCCAAGCCAAACCAAGCCAAACCAAGCCAAGCCAAGCCAAACCAAGCCAAGCCAAACCAAACCAAACCAAACCAAGCCAAACCAAGCCAAGCCAAACCAAGCCAAGCCAAGCCAAGCCGAGCCAAGCCAAGCCAAACCAAACCAAACCAAGCCAAGCCAAGCCATGTGCCGATGCATGTCATTGTTCCAACTGTCTGTCTAACCATGTCTGGAGCTCTCCCTTGGATATATCGTTAGAGTGTCCTAAGTGGAAGAGCCGTCACTTCCTGCATCAAAGGATTTGAGTTCAATCCCCGTTACTGACACTCTGAATTCGACGTAACTGTACCCAGCTGTAAATGGGCACCACCCTCACCTCTTAGAAAGCCGTGGTCTCGTATAATGAAGTCACAAACACTTCATCCCTGACTATATTGAGACGACCTCTGAACCAGCTACGCGGCCCTGCTTGACACAGCATCACGTAACAAATGCATCTACGCGTCCCTTAACAAGATAGCAGAATATTACAAAGAAATGAAGTGTTGGTACCCCTTTATTTGAATGTAATCGGGCAGTCGGAATCCGTCATTTTTCTCGTGATAAAGCATGAGATGCTGGGATTTCTGTTAGCCATGTTGTATTTAATGAAGCTGACGAACCGCATGTTTCTGGCAAGGTAAACCTGACCGTATTCAAATGAGTGTATCTCAGATGGCAGATCCTGGTGTCTGCGCCGCGGGGGATTGTTTGTCCGAGTGTTTGCGGGCGGATTATCCGTGTGGCTGGCAAGAGTAGTCCCACTGATACGCTGAGTCTGTCGCTAGAGTCCACTGAACGGGGAAGTATTGCCTCTTTAGGCTACTGGATGGATGGATGGATAGATAGATAAAGGGATAGATGGATAAAGGGACGGACAGATGGATTGAGGAATCAATGGATGGAGGCATACATGGATTGATGAATGGAGGAGCGCATGTATGAATGGATAAAGGGACGGACGGACTGATTGGTGTGTGGAGGGATCAATGGATGGATGGAGGGATCAATGGATGGATGAAGCGACGCACAGACGGATGGAAGGATCGATGGATAGAGGGACGCATAATTGAACTGATGGAGGGATGGATGGATGGAAGGATCAATGGATGGATGGAAGGATCGATAGATAGATGGACGCATAATTGAACTGATGGAGGGATGGATGGATCAATGGATGGATGAAGCGACGCACAGACGGATTGACGGATGGAAGGATCAATGGATGGATGGAGGGATCGATGGATGGAGGGACGCATAATTGAACTGATGGAGGGATGGATGGATGGATGGATGAAGCGACGCACAGACGGATTGACGGATGGAAGGATCAATGGATGGATGGAGGGATCGATGGATGGAGGGACGCATAATTGAACTGATGGAGGGATGGATGGATGGATCAATGGATGGATGAAGCGACGCACGGATGGAAGGATCAATGGATGGATGGAGGGATCGATGGATGGAGGGACGCATAATTGAACTGATGGAGGGATCAATGGATGGATGGAGGGATCAATGCATGGATGGAGGGATCAATGGAGGGACGCATAATTGAACTGATATAGGGATCAATGGAGGGATCAATGGATGGATGAAGGGGCGCACGAATGGATTGATGGATGGAGGATTCAATGGATGGGTGAAGGGATCAATGGATGGATGGATCAATGGATGGTTGAAGGGGCACACGAATGCATTAATGGATGGATGATTCAATGGATGGATGGATGGATGGAGGGCTCAATGGATGGATGGAGGATCATTGGATGGATAAAGGGACGCATGAATGGATGGATGAAGGGACGCACGGATGAATGGATGGGTGGATGGATGGAGAGAAGATGAAGAACACATGGATGGCGGAGCGTATGGAGGACGCATGGATCGAGGTAGGGGTGCACGAATGGATGGATGGAGAAACTCGTGGATGGATGGATAGATTGTCCATTAGAAAACATAGTTATTATTAGCACAAGCCAGTGTGTCGACCGTGCACTAAAATCACCAATCTTCGCCGACCAGCCATATATGTGGCATCGATATTTGTGATCGATCTGTATGGGTTATCTTATCCCAACCGTATCTCTCCTATCAACCCACGTCACTCTCTGAGGTGAACTAAGACTGAATTAATATGGCCGTCATCTTCAACTTCCTGTATCATGGATCCTTGTAATCCCTAACCAGTTTTTGGGTGGTGGCTTTTAGAGTTGACAAAGTGGCGGGTTTTGTAGTTCAAAAAGTGGTGGCTTTTTGTAGTTAAGAAATTGAGTTTGCAGATGTGGCCAGTTGTCACGTATATTCCACCTACTGTATCTATCTATCTATCTATCTATCTATCTATCTATCTATCTATCTATCTATCTATCTATCTATCTATCTGTCTGTCTGTCTGTCTGTCTGTCTGTCTGTCTGTCTGTCTGTCTGTCTGTCTGTCTGTCTGTCTGTCTGTCTGTCTGTCTGTCTGTCTGTCTGTCTGTCTGTCTGTCTGTCTGTCTGTCTGTCTGTCTGTCTGTCTGTCTGTCTGTCTGTCTGTCTGTCTGTCTGTCTGTCTGTCTGTCTGTCTGTCTGTCTGTCTGTCTGTCTGTCTGTCTGTCTGTCTGTCTGTCTGTCTGTCTGTCTGTCTGTCTGTCTGTCTGTCTGTCTGTCTGTCTGTCTGTCTGTCTGTCTGTCTGTCTGTCTGTCTGTCTGTCTGTCTGTCTGTCTGTCTGTCTGTCTGTCTGTCTGTCTGTCTGTGTCTGTCTGTCTGTCTGTCTGTCTGTCTGTCTGTCTGTCTGTCTGTCTGTCTGTCTGTCTTTCTGCCTGTCTCTGTCTATCTGTCTGTCTGTCTGTCTGTTATCTATCTATCTATCTATCTATCTGTCTGTCTGTCTGTCTGTCTGTATGTCTGTCTGTCTGTCTGTCTGTCTGTCTGTCTGTCTGTCTGCCTGCCTGCCTGCCTGCCTGCCTGCCTGCCTGCCTGTCTGTCTGTCTGTCTGTCTGTCTGTCTGTCTGTCTGTCTAACAAACGTGTCTATCTAGCGTATGACTGCGCTTCTCCAGTCAGATCTGTTTTGCGCAAGACATTCCCATGTGTCGACATCTATCTGGCAACTTTTCAGTAAGTCCCTCAGACCGTCTTTAAAACGTTTCTTTGGGCGCCCTCTCTCGCGCCATCGCTCTCTCAGCTCGCCGTAGAGAAACTTCTTTGGGAGCCGTTTGTCTGACATACTGACGAGGTGTCCGGCCCATCCTAGTCGTGCTTTTTCTAACAGTGTATGGATACTGGGCACGTTAGCCCTCAAGATAACCTAGACGTCAGTGACACGATCTTGCCATTGGATGGGGAATATTCGCATCGGGCAACCTACGTGGAAGGGGTCTAATCTCCTTGTATGTCCAGAGTATACAGTTCAGCTTTCGCAGGCCTAGAGTAGGGTTGGAATGATGGTTGCACGGTAGACTTTAGTTTGGTCTTGACACTGATTCCACGACGTTCCCACATCATCGAGCTCATTCTACCAAAGGCCGTGCTGGCCTTTGCTATTCTGCTTGCCACCTCATCGTCGAGGCTGATAGATCTCAACAGCGTGCTGTCCAGATACGTGAATTTGTCTACGACATTCAGCGTCTGCCTGCTGACTGTAGTCTCTGGCTTTGTGCATAGCATGCCTAGTGCTGCTCGGTACATGACCTCTGTTTTCTTGGCATTTATGATCAGGTCAAAATGTTTGCGTGCGGTCAAGAACCGGTCCATTCTAACCTGCATGTTCAGTTCTGGGTTGCTGATCAGAGCGCGGTCGTCAGCAAACACACGTTCCCTGATTATGTCACCAGCCACTTTGGTTCTGGCCTTCATTCTTCTGGGATTGAGTAGCTTGCCATCTGGGCGGTACTTTATGGGTATGCCAAGCTCCAGTGATTTGAAGGCGTATGTCATCGTGGCCGCGAACATCATGCTGATCAGGGTTGGAGCGAGTATACGTCCTTGTTTTACTCCGTTTGATACTAGAGACGTTTTAGAGATTGCCCCACTGTCCAGTACACGAGCACACATGCCTTCGTGTAGCTGTTTCACCATAGTTATGAACTTGTTGGGGCAGCCAAACTTGGGCACTACCATCCACAGCCCTCCCCTGTTTACTATATCAAATGCCTTTATCAAATCAATAAATGTGGTGTACATGGCCTGATTTTGTTCATAACACTTCTCTTGTACTTGGCGAACAGCAAAGAACATGTTCACTGTTCCTCTTCCTGCTCTGGATCTATATTGGCTTTCTGGGAGGTGGTGGCTTTGTTCAAGGTGTTTGTTGAGCCTGTTTAGCAGTAAGCGCGCTAGGATCTTACCTGCTACGCAGAGTAGCGATATTCCACGATGATTGTCGCATTCCTGACGGTTGCCTTTTCTCTTGTACAGGCGAAAGATTGAGGCGTTCTTTAGATCCTGCGGAATTACAACTTCATCCCACATGTGGCAGAAGAGTTCAGTGATCCTCCTGGTGAGGGATGGGCCGGCACTCTTATATACCTCTGCTGGTATTGCATCAGCTCCTGGAGCTTTTCCTATAGATAGTGCACTAATTGCCCAGTCGATTTGCTCCTCAGTGGTGACTTCATCCAACGCCAAGTTCAGTTCCACCTGCCGCATTCACTGGATGGTCTCCTCATTTATGGACGATGGGTGGTTTAGTATTTTGCAGAAGTGGTCTGCCCATCTTTCTAGGATCTGAACCGTATCTGATAGCAGTGCCCCCATCCACATTGCGAACTGGGGAGTTACCAGAGGGCTGCGGGCCGTGGAGGACTTACAGTGCCTCGTAAACCCGTTTGGTGTCATGACGCTCGGCGAACATCTATATTTCGTCAGCTCTTTTGCTGAGCCAGGAGTCTTGCATCTCTCTTAGCCTGGTCTGGACAGCTTTGCGAGCAGTATTGAAGGCAGTTTTTGCTGCCGGAGATGGTGTGTCCCTTTGGTATTCTCTGTGCGCTTCATGTTTTGCATCGAGAAAGCCCTGTATTTCCAGATCGTTCTCATCAAACCAGTCCTTATGCTTGCGCGTGAGTGGGCCAATGTGTTCAACTGCTGTATTGTAGAGGATGTTTCTCAATGATGCCCAGTTATCTTTGATGTCGTTCTTTACAAAACGAAGCTCAGATAGTCTGCCCTTAAGCTCTTCCTGAAAGCCGCCTCTCGTGGACTCGCATTTCAGCTGAGCGACATTTAGCCTCCTCGGTGGTTTCTTTCCCTGGGGGCGCATCTTGGGCTGGATCTTGGTTTAGCTTGGCAATGACAAGTCGATTGTCGGTCCAGTATTCTGCACCACACATGCTTTTCATTATCCTTGGGTGCATCCACATGGTTCAATTTCGGATCATAAGTAGGAAAACTGTGTTTGTAATGAGTAGTTCATTTGCGGCATATATCCTTAGAAGGTGCAGTCCGTTACTGTTGCATTTTCCGATACCATGTCTGCCAATGGCCTCCCCGAGGCTGTATAGTCTGTGCCAACCCTAGCGTTAAATTCACAGAGGATAACCGTCAGATTTGGGGACTGTAGCGATGAGCGTCTCAAGGTCCTCATAAAACTGATCTTTTGTTTCATCAGGATTTTTCATTGTGGGTGCGTATCAACGGATAAGTGTGGCATGGCGTCCTCCTATTAGGGAGAGACGCGGTTTAATCAGGCAGTAATTTTTTCGCTTGGGCATGCTTGTGAGCTTGTCCACCATGTTGGTCTTGATGGCAAAGCCAACTCCAGCTACACAACGTTCTTCTTTGCTGCGGCCGCTCCAGAAGAAAGTATAACAAGCGCCTTCATCTGCCAGTCGTGTCTCCCTCAGGGAGGTATCTAGCCAGTTCACTGACGATCAGTGCTGTTCGTCGTTCGAGTCTATTTGCTTTGGCGTTGTCCAGTAGCGAGCGGACATTCCATGTTGCAAGCGTGATGGACAGTTTTTGTGATCGTTTTCTGCCCGTTCCTCCGCTGTAGTTTGGGATCCCTGCCCGTTCCTCCGCTGTAGTTTGGTATTCCTGCCCGTTACTCCAATGTAGTTTGGTATCCCTGCACATTCCTCCACTGTAGTTTGGGATCCCTGCCCGTTCCTCCGCTGTAGTTTGGTATTCCTGCCCGTTACTCCAATGTAGTTTGGTATCCCTGCACATTCCTCCACTGTAGTTTGGGATCCCTGCCCGTTCCTCTGCTGTAGTTTGGTATCCCTGCCCGTTCCTCCACTGTAGTTTGGTATCCCTGCCCGTTCCTCTGCTGTAGTTTGGTATTCTGCTCGTTCCTCCGCTGTAGTTTGGGATCTCTGCCCATTCCTCCGCTGTAGTTTGGTATCCCTGCCCGTCATCCGTTGTAGTTTGGGATCCCTGCCCGTTCCTCCTCTGTAGTTTGGTATCCCTGCCCGTTCCTCCGCTGTAGTTTGGGATCCCTGCCAGTTGCCATTTGCAGGTCAGGTTGTCATCTGTAGAGTGATGTCGTGAGTTGCGCAATTTGTTTATAGTGTGGAAGACGTGCGCAGGATCTTCCTCACGCTCTCGTCCGGACTCAACATGTTCTAGTGGCAAGACATTGTCAAGACTTCTAATGAAGGATTTAGATGCAGACAGTATGGTGTCAGTGTGTGCCTCATATATATATATATATTGGGGGGGGGGGGGAATTCCCTGGCGAAGTGGGCAAGCCGTCGGCCTCGTGATCAGGTGGTGTCGGTTCGACTCCGGACTCCGCCGTCTTTTCCACGGGTGCTTGATGCGGAGTCCCCTGCATCTCGTAGTCGCTCCCTAGTCGACTTGTCCTTGACTCGCCACTGGGGACGGGCGACACGAGACGAGAGAATGAGGATAAAGAGTCGCGCTAGCAAAATTAATTATGCCATTATCGGGTTCAATGGACGGCGGCCTTTGCCTTTTGTGTGTGTGTGTGTGCGCTCGCGTGCGTGCGCGCGTGCTTGTGTGTGAAAAACAACAGCCCGGTCATTCCAGCCATGGTATATGGCTGCGAGATGGGGACCCTGGAAAATAAGTGACATGCAGCGATTCCAAACTACTCAACGAGCGATGGAGCGTAGAAGCGTCACATTCATTACAAGATCATATCTTGAGCATCGCCATTAGGAGTCCGACCTGCTTCAATGACGTCATAGATAAGGCGTGGCGTAGAACCACGGTTTGGCAAGACATTACGTAGGACCACCATCAGAAGCGCCTCCATTGCTGAGGAGCGCCGGGTCTTCGATGCACAGAGAAAACGCACTTTGCGAAACGACAAAACAACTGACACTCACATGTCCAATTCTGAACTTAAATGCTGATTATGTGGAAGGAATGTCCGTGCCAGGATTGGACTATACAGCCACCTCCGGACTCACCTGGGAGGTGCAACACAACATGTCTGACTGCTGTTGTCATAACGTCTTGCGATGGACGGCTATTATTATATTTATATTATAGATACGGCGTTGCTCAGAAAGTACAGGTGGGCAGGTCACGTGATATTCTTGCCTGACCATAGATGTACACGCAAAGTGACGTCATGATGGTCCAACACCTATAATGCTCACCCCGGACGTCAACCAATGAAATGTAGAATTGGCGTGTGACAAAATCTTGGTCCGGCGTGGTACTCAAAGTCAAAACACAGAGATGAGTTTAGACGACATTTGGCCAACCTGGCATAAGGGACATAATGTGCCTGAAGGAACACCAGGATTACAGTACTATAGTACCATATATATATAAATATGCATGCACACATACATACATACATACATACATACACATAGTTAATGCCCATCGCGAAGCGATGATGGTCACAACATCAGACGGTTTTGTTTTAATAATGTGATGTGCGCTGTATTTGGATTATAGTGAGGAGGAAGCTGCGCTGGTCATCAATCTCACTCTTATCCCGAGTTACATTGGATCAGTGGCAAGACTATTGGTCGAGATGACTGGAGGTAACTCTGGATGCAGGCACTGTGGTCTTACCTCCCGTGAGACCAGGGGTTGCTTGAAATTTGCGGGATTCGATCGCCCACCGTTTCCGCTCATCACTGTGAGAGGCGAGTGGCTTAACCTCTTGACTACCGCGACCCCCCACATACATACATACATACACACTTACGTACATACATGCATACATACCGAACTGCACGCACGCACGCATACGCGCACACATACAAACACACATATATATAAATATCGTTCTATGACTGATTCATCATCAATGCATTGCTCATAACACACGCTCTGTTTGTAATGTTAAATGGCGTTAATTGGTTCTATAAAAAAACAACAAAGGAGCAACGCGTATCTAGTATGTCAAGCCCACTCATAATCTAATAATCTAATTTCAAAAGCGCCATGGGATATATAGACATGACTGTCATCTTCGCTTCAGACGATAGGATGTGACGTTACTAAATGTAAGTGTTTGCTGGGATGGACGGAAGTACGCCCCCTGCAGTGGCTTTTAAACTGGGGTGCAGGTCTCAAGTTTCACGTCAGGGTCGGCAGGTGCAATATACTCGCCCAGACCTCAGTTCATGTTCACGCAGTGCGCCTGTAAGCAGGCTGTGTTACAGTAGCCTGACCAACGAGGGGGTCATTGACACTTTGATCCTCGAAGTGATGAACCTGCTGAGAAACCATGCATCGTGTTACAGAGAGGAAGAAAACGTCTTCTTCTTCGTAGGCTGTCAGATGTCGACTTGAATTTGTTCAAAGAAAGCAGCGGCCATCCTGAGGCTATCGACACTGCCATAGAGCTTGTCTAGTGTTGCCACTGGTGATGGCCACATGTGCTGTCTTTGGTGCTCTTATGTGAAACAATTTTGCAGCAGATGTTCAGGGATGATTGTCCCAGTACCAAAGGTGCACTCGTCAGTAGCACTTATCTTCAGTTTATTGAATAGATGGTATCTCAGTCTGCTGTGGCCTGTGTGGATTCTAAAGACCACAACCTGCTCTCTTCTGTTCAACTGGTAATAAACATCATCTCTTGTGTAGCCAGTATGCTCTATTTCCCATTTGGTCATGTATCTGGCCCTAATAAACCTTTTGGACTCTTCGTAGGTCAGACTTAAATCTGGTTGTGGTAACCTTCCACCTTCTTTCGCCAGTCTGTCTGTCTCCTTGTTGCCTTGAATGTTACAGTGATACCCACTGTACTACGACTCTTCTGGCATAGTTCAGTACTGATCTCAGAGGAAGAAAACAAAACCACTAGTTCATCCACTGGAGAATTATATTCAAACTAATCGGCTGATATACAGGAATTAAACATTGCTGCATAAATATCAAACAACACAGCAGGCATATGTCATTAGGCTGTTTTTCTTACAGTGCATATGCCAGTTTTGCTAGCCTTCAAGAGTGCGAGTTGCCAAAGCTTTGGAAAGCCTTGGACTAGCTAAATAGCTAAAGGCAAAGATATTAATAGCTTTACAGAGGATAGTATCACACTGTTACTTATAAGGACACGAGAGAACAGACAAGTTAATAAACGAGGGAGCAGATAAGTTAATAAACGATACAACAGATAAGTTAATAAACGAGACAACAGACAAGTTAATAAACGAGAGAGCAGACAATTTAATAAACGAGCGAGCAGACAAGTTAATAAGCGAGGGAGCAGACAAGTTAATAAACGATACAACAGACAAGTTAATAAACGAGAGAACAGACAAGTTAATAAACGAGACAACAGACAAGTTAATAAACAAGGAAACAGACAAGTTAATAAACGAGGGAGCAGACAAGTTAATAAACGAGGGAGCAGACAAGTTAATAAACGAGGGAGCAGACAAGTTAATAAACAAGACAACAGACAAGTTAATGAACGAGACAGCAGACAAGTTAATGAACGAGACAGCAGACAAGTTAATAAACGAGGGAGCAGACAAGTTAATAAACGAGAGAGCAGACCAGTTAATTAACAGGCTGCAGCAGGGCAGACTGGCTAAGGAGAAGGGATCGAAGAGGGAATGCTAACCCGGTACTCTAAAAATGCTTGCTGAAGTCGGATGTGTTGGACCGAAAGGTGCAAGTATCGCAGCCAAGCTGTAAACTGCGACACAATGCATTCCGTTCTCTAGACTACATTCTGCTAATTACCCTTTCAGGGTTTAGTAGTGGGAGATTGAGAACGAAGAAGAAGAAGAAGAAGAAGTTGAAATATAAGTAAATACGTGTATTGCGTCTATACATACGTGAAGAGGCAGTGGGGAGAAAACACTTTTTCCACAATAAGGACATTTGCTTGTTTAGCTGCGACTCGGCCGGCCACTTGTAATCCATCACTTCTTCACGTGACAACTAGGGTAATTGATCGTGTCTTTACAGGTTCTTGGGTAATTGAGTCTGTCTTTACGGGTTCTTGGGTAATTTAGTGTGTCTTTACGGGTTCTTGTGTAATTGAGCCTGTCTTTACAGGTTCTTGGGTAATTGAGTGTCTTTACGGGTTCTTGGGTAATTGAGTGTGTTTTTACGGGTTCTTGGGTAATTGAGTGTGTCTTTACGTGTTCTTGGGTAATTGAGTGTGTCTTTACGTGTTCTTGGGTAATTGAGTGTGTCTTTACGTGTTCTTGGGTAATTGAGTGTGTCTTTACGGGTTCTTTAGTAATTGAGTGTGTCTTAACGAGTTCTTGGGTAATTGTGTCTTTACGGGTTCTTGGGTAATTGAGCGTGTCTTTACGGGTTCTTGGGTAATTGAGTGTGTCTTTACGGGTTCTTTAGTAATTGAGTGTGTCTTTACCGGTTCTTGGGTAATTGTGTCTTTACGCGGTTCTTGGGTAATTGAGCATGTTTCCAC
Organism: Ariolimax columbianus; assembly: GCA_036924085.1. NCBI lineage: Eukaryota > Metazoa > Mollusca > Gastropoda > Stylommatophora > Arionidae > Ariolimax > Ariolimax columbianus. The sequence goes on from JAVGWX010000020.1 coordinate 42,213,913, forward strand.
GTGGTCCTTGGGTAATTGAGCGTGTCTTTACGCGGTTCTTGGGTAATCGAGCATGTTTCTACGCGGTTCTTGGGTAATCGAGTGTGTCTTTACGCGGTTCTTTTGGTAATCGAGCATGTTTCCACGCGGTTATTTGGTAATTGAGCTATTCTTTACGAGGTTCTTGGGCAATCGAGCATGTTTCCACCCGGTTCTTGAGTAATCGAGTGTGTCTTTATGCGGTTCTTGGGTAATCGAGCATGTATTTATGCGGTTCTTGGGTAATCGAGCATGTCTTTACGTGGTTCTTGGGTAATCGAGTGTGTCTTCACGCGGTTCTTGTATAATCGATCGCGTCTTCACGCGGTTCTTGTATAATCGAGCATGTCTTTACGCGGTTCTTGGGTAATCGAGTGTGTCTTTGTGGTAACATCGAGGTTCAGTTCAAGTACCATCTCCGCATCTAAGGTCGGCTGCGATGGATCTCCAGTCTACTCTATATCTTTCTGAAAAACAGTTTCCAGTCCATCTCCTGATGATATCCATCCACCTGAAACGTTGTCGTCCTCTTGAACGACTGCATTCCACCCTACCCTTCAACAAAGTATGTCTTATTATATAACCAAAATAACGGAACTACCTAACCTCGATTTCGGTCATTAATTCTCTTTTCACCCCCAACCTTTTCAATACCTCCAAATTTGTTTTCTTCTCTTTCCAAGAAATGCGACCTAATCTTCTATATACCCACATCTCGAGGGCGGCAATACTCTTTTCCATCGTGTTATTCATTGCCCATGTTTCTGCGCCATAAAGAAGTTACAAATATACATTACACTGGGCAATTCTCATTTTCAAATTCTGATTTATCTGTTTGGATGTCAGTATGTGTCGGATGTTGTCGAATACCATCTTGACTATACCTATTCTCTTTCTGATTTCTTGTTCACATCTGCCTTCTTCCGTTATTACATGACCTAGATAGGGGAAACTTTGTACCTGTTCAAGTAGTTGATCTTTTATTTTTATCGGCATGTATGGTTTCTTGTCACTATTTTTAAAGTCTTTGTTTTAAAAAATAATTATATTTATGTAAAATCAAAAACTCTTGACTTATTGTGTATATTGTTGTTACAAGCTCCTGTAATTCTTGCTCATTTCTTGCATCACAACTCGTCTTAGATTGCTCATTGCCACTCCTCCAATGACAAGCCCTGGCATCCCCTCTATCTGTTTGAATATTTGTTCTGTGTAGAAATTAAAAAGACAAGGAGATAATACATATCCCTGTCTCACTCCTCTTTTTACATCCATACTTGGAGAGCATAACTTTCCTGATTTTACTGTAGCAGTTTGTTCCCAGTACAGATTACGGAGCAGTCTTATGTTCTTACCATCTAGACCTATTTCTTGGAGACATTTAATTAATGTCTCATGTTGGACTATCAAAAGCCTTCTGGTAGTGTATAAAGCAAATATAAATCTCATTATGTATTTCTATATATTTTTCTGTCAAAGTTCGCAAACAGAAAATTGCTTCCCTTGTTCCATTAAACTTTCGAAAACCAAATTGTTCTTCTAAAACTCCCCTCTCTATTTGACCTCTTATTCTCTCTTCTATGATCTTGAGTAGTATTTTAATTGTGTGACTCATTAGACTTATTGTTCTAAAGTCTGAATACATCGGTATATGAATTTGGAACCCCTATATCCAGTTTAACTACTACTGCCATCGCTATTACTAGTGTTATTAATACTGCTATTATTTCTAAAACTATTACTGGTACTACCACCACCACTACTACTACTAAAATTACTGCTACTATTGTTACTACCACTGTTATTATTATTACCACCACGACCACTACTTCTACTACTACTCCTCCTGCTACCATTGCTACTAATCCTCCTGCTGTTACTACTTACTGCTACCACTACTTTACTACGACTACTATTACAACTACTACTACTACCACTTCTACTACTATTGCAACTAGTGGTACTATTACCACTGCTACTACTACTACTACTACAATTATTATTACTGCCACTGCTAGTACAACTGCTACTACTACTACTACTACTACTACTACTACTACTACTACTACTACTGAAACTAATATTACTGCCACTACTAATACAACTACTTCTACTACTACTACTACTATTACTATTACTGCCACTACTAGTACAACTGTTACTACTACTACTACTACTACTACTGCCACTACTAGTACAACTGCTACTACTACTACTACTACTATTACTACCACTACTACTACAACTGCTACTCCTCCTACTACTACTACTACTACTATTACTGCCACTACTACTACACCTGCTGCTGCTACTACTACCACTACTACTACTACTTTTATTACTATAGAGCGAGACTTTTGCTATTACAATTTCACTTAGGAGAAATGTATTTTTAAAATCTCAGATCTAAGGCTAAAGAAATCAATAAGAAAACACAAACATGTCCCTGGGCTGTGCAAACTTTGCGGACAGGTCGTTCTGTTTAAGCTGAAAATTGCTACGTTGAAATCTTCTCCCCGGAACAATGGCCTGGCGCCACTGAATTAAGCTCTTGGGCCTTGCGCCGCAATCTCCCGATACATATCAAGTCTAGACCTGGGCTGGCAACGTTTATCAAATATGATACAAATCTAGATCTTGAACAGTACAGTTATTCCAGCTATGGCGTACGACTAGGAGGTGTGCTTTGAGTACTGTGAGCTAAATTAGACGACAGAATAACAGCTATAGTGAAAACATTGCAGACAGATACACACACGCATTCATACGTCGACTAATAGGTCCCACATTACAGATGCACGCATCCATACACCAGCCAATACGTCCACATTATAAACAGATACAAACACTCATCCATACACCAGCTAATACATCCACATTATAAACAGATACAAACACTCATCCATACACTGGTCAATACGTCCACATTACAAACAGATACAAACACTCATCCATACACTGGTCAATACGTCCACATTACAAACAGATACAAACACTCATCCATACACCAGCCAATACGTCCACATTACAAACAGATACAAACACTCATCCATACACCAGCCAATACGTCCACATTATAAACAGATACAAACACTCATCCATACACTGGTCAATACGTCCACATTACAAACAGATACAAACACTCATCCATACACTGGTCAATACGTCCACATTACAAACAGATACAAACACTCATCCATACACTGGTCAATACGTCCACATTATAAACAGATTCAAACACTCATCCATACACTGGTCAATACGTCCACATTATAAACAGATACAAACACTCATCCATACACTGGTCAATACGTCCACATTACAAACAGATACAAACACTCATCCATACACTGGTCAATACGTCCACATTACAAACAGATACAAACACTCATCCATACACCAGCCAATACGTCCACATTATAAACAGATACAAACACTCATCCATACACCAGCCAATACGTCCACATTACAAACAGATACAAACACTCATCCATACACCAGCCAATACGTCCACATTATAAACAGATACAAACACTCATCCATACACCAGCCAATACGTCCACATTACAAACAGATACAAACACTCATCCATACACTGGTCAGTACGTCCTGATATCACCCAAAGGATTAAGGTCTGTGGTGAGAAGAGTCGTTCCTTCACCAGTAGAATCCATAAAGGCAAACATTTAATCACACCTGTACAGAAAAATAAACCTCACTCAGTGACGTCATAGATCAGCCGTTCTCACACCTTTTTAAAAGCTTTTATTCAGCTTGGCATGGCCGTTGTCCGGCTCCGAGTAGGATCCGTGTACTTCTATTTCTCAAACTTTAACCAACTTCCCGATAACCAAAATAGCCTCCACTAGTTCAACATGTTAGTCTATAAAGTTGTGTTGTACATTGGACATGTAATTCAAACATTTCACCGGAAAACGTGTTTGTTTTTGGTTCTTGTATATATCCTTTCATTATTTGTCACAGTTGCTGATGTTGTAAGGACTGAGAACTGCAGATGCTGCAGTCATGCTGTCAAACAGCGCCAAGAACCTGGAACAACTGTCTATATCCGCCCAGAAGCACAGTGAAGCTCAGAACCTTTTCCTGAACATCAAGAAAACAAAGATAACGTTCACTGACAAAACAGGACTGCAACCCCAGATTGCTATTCTTCTTCTTCTTCTTCTTCTTCTTCTTCTTCTTCTTCTTCTTCTTCTTCTTCTTCTTCTTCTTCTTCGTACGCAGTCAGACAGTAACCATTATTTTTTCGAAAAAAGTGGCGGTCATCCTGAGGCTTTCGCCACTGCCATAGAGCTTGTCTTGCAGTTCCACTGGTGATGGCCACATCTGCTCTCTCTGATCCTCGTATGTCGGGCAGTTCTGCAGCAGATGTTCAGCGGTCATTTTACCGGTACCGCACGGGCATTCGTCGGTATCGCCTATCTTCAATTTGTTGAATAGGTGGTACCTCAGTCTATTGTGGCCAGTGCGAAGTCTGAAGACAACGACCTGCTCTCTTCGGTTCAACTGGTAATAGGCATCGTTTTTGGTGTAACCAGTATGTTCGGTTTCCCATTTGGTCATGTATCTGGCTTTGATAAGCCGTTTTGACTCTTCGTACGTCATACTAGTATCTGTTTGTGGTAGTCTTGCACCTTCTTTTGCCAGTCTGTCTGCCTCCTCGTTGCCGTGGATGTTGCAGTGTGATGGGACCCACTGTACCACTACCCTTTTTGGTGCGGACTGCTGGTACAGTTTGCAGAGTGCTGCTCTTAAGTCATTAAGCTCAGTGTTTTTCTAGCTTTTTAGCGCTGTGACTACGGCGAGAGCATCTGTAAGCAGGACTATATGGCTTTCATTTTCTTTGTGTGTCACCATTTCTTCCACTGCCGCCCTCAGTGCCTCTGCCTCCGCTCTGAAATTGCTTGTGTACTTACCAGTAGCGAATGACAGTGTTATTTTTCTGCCATTTGGTAGGTTCAGAAATGCTCCTGCCCCTCCGTTCTGTGTAGTGTTTGTTACAGAACCGTCGGTGTATGCATAACCCCAGATTGCTATTAATAATGAAGAAATGGAAAATGTCACAATTTTTGAATACCTTTGCTCTGCGTTATCCAACGACGGATACTGTTTAGAAGAAATTAGAAGACGTTTGACCATGGAGACGCAGACGCTTAACAACATGCACAATTTCTGGCATAATACTAACAAAGCAATTAAACTGAATATCCTGAGCACATGCATATTCCCTGTGGCAATGTACAGGTTCTAGACATGGACTATGGCACAAGCAACAAGGAAGAAAATTGGAGCGTTCGAAACAAAATGTTACAGAAGAATCCTAAAAATTCCTTGGATAAAGAAAGTAAGAAATAAAACCATCCTAGACGACCTGAATGTTGAAGATAACTGACTCATAAACAATGTTATGTTTTGGAAATTGAATTGTTTCGGCCAAGTCAAACGTCATCACGGACTAGAAAGAGCGGTCATGGATGGCATGGTACCTGGAAAGCTATGCAGGGATCTACCAATGCGAAGCTGGATACAAGATATCACGGATACTCTGAACATGAACATGGAGCAGGCGGGAAGATTGACTGCTGACCCAGATTCAAATCGGCTGGCTGTGATGAGAGCGACGCGCTACATGATGATGATGATGTATCCTTTGTTAGGTCCTCTGTCGCGGCTATTTGCCGCCCGTCGCAGCGTAACAGACGATTGTCCAAGCGAACAAGGTGCAAGTATTAAAACAATGCAAGAAACGTGTCATTTAGATATAAGGTTTGTTGACAAAATCTGTACATCAGTTCATTTCGTGACATCTCGTCTTTAGTGAAATTTTAAATAATTTTTGTTGAGCAGGAAAAGTCAATAACAGGGGTGTAATGTACACATATTTGTAGCTTTTCAAATGAGCAAACCCGAAACCAAAAGGGAAATTTATTGTTTCATTGAATTGTGAAATAACTAAATTTTAGTCCCAGAAATTAAAAAAAAAACAGGTCCATCAATAAATAAAAGCGTTTACCTACAACTTTTTTTTTTTTTAAATGTCCTTCGACTTTATTACCACTGCTGGGGTAGTCGAGAGGTGTTTTTAGGCTGAGGACTACATGTCACTTCTGGGGTAGTCGAGAGGGGTTTTTAGGCTGAGGACTACATGTCACTTCTGGAGTAGTCGAGATGGGTTTTTAGGCTGAGGACTACATGTCACTTCAGGGGTAGTCGAGGGGGGTTTTTAGGCTGAGGACTACATGTCACTTCAGGGGTAGTCGAGTGGTTTTTAGGCTGAGGACTATGTGTCACTTCAGGGGTAGTCGAGGGGGGTTTTTAGGCTGAGGACTACGTGTCACTTTAGGGGTAGTCGAGAGGAGTTTTTAGGCTGAGGTCTACATGTCACTACTGGGGTAGTCGAGGGGGTTTTTTAGGCTGAGGACTACGTGTCACTTCAGGGGTAGTCGAGTGGTTTTTAGGCTGAGGACTATGTGTCACTTCAGGGGTAGTCGAGTGGTTTTTAGGCTGAGGACTACGTGTCACTTCAGGGGTAGTCGAGGGGGGTTTTTAGGCTGAGGATTACGTGTCACTTCAGGGGTAGTCGAGTGGTTTTTAGGCTGAGGACTACATGTCACTTCAGGGGTAGTCGAGTGGTTTTTAGGCTGAGGACTACGTGTCACTTCAGGGGTAGTCGAGTGGTTTTTAGGCTGAGGACTACATGTTACTTCAGGGGTAGTCGAGTGGTTTTTAGGCTGAGGACTACATGCCACTTGGTCACTGCTGGGGTAGTCGCGGCGTTTTTAGGCTGAGGACTACATGCCACTGCTGGGGTAGTCGAGGGGGGTTTTTAGGCTGAGGACTACATGCCACTTTGTCATTGCTGGGGTAGTCGAGGGTTTTTTTTAGGCTGAGGACTACATATCACTTCGTCACTGCTGTTACCGCGTCTTGTGCTGGCTATGTTTGTTTATTTCAACTCCAACACAAAAACAACCAATGCCTCACCAGAGATAGATTCGCTGCCCTGCTTGTCAGGTGACATGCATCGAAACCATTCCCAACGCGCTTCTTTTTAATATTTACCTATTGTTCTTGTAGAACCATTGAAATAGTGGTCAGTTTTCGCATGATGCTTGCATCGAAATTATTATATTTGACCACACTTCACGTCAGTAAGCTGTCAATAGTTTACCTTCGCAAGCGAAAATGGAGACATCGCGATATTTGTTATGTGAGACGAGATCTCTCCTATCCTGGGGCGACAGCACGAAATTTGTTCTGTGAGACCAGATCTCTCCTATCCTGGGGCGACAGCACGAGATTTGTTCTGTGAGACGAGATATCTCCTATCCTGCGGCGACAGAACGAGATTTGTTCTGTGAGACGAGATCTCCTATCCTGGGTTGACAGCACGATATTTGTTCTGTGAGACGAGATCTCTCCTATTCCGCTATTGCCATGCAAAGTGTTCTATTTATCTAGCCACAGAGGAAGATGCATTTTCCTAAAATCATTGAGCACTAAAAGAGATGATGATCAACGGTTTCATATGGCCTCCGCCGATCATTAGGTTATCAAAGGTGCTGCTCGAGGCCATGAACCGACTTTGTTCCTTCCTGGTTGTAGCTGATAGAAACTACGCAATCAGAAAGTCTAGATTGTCGCATGATCATAACAAGTACTTGCGTGCCCGTTCTAATCTGTCCATATATCTACGCATTAGCTGACACGTCGGCAAACCGGGCTACTTAACTGAACTTTTCTTGTACTGATTTAGAAGGCTCCGCAGAGTCTATATACAACCCGTGTTTTTTTTAATACACAAACTTGTCTTTAACAAAAATTGTGTGCGTCCAATCTGTTTTTAAATGCATTAACTGACCTTGCCCCCATTATTTCACGTGGCAGTGCATTCACCGGTCTCTGGCTAAAAAAATTTCCTCATATCTTCTACTTCGTCGTTCGCTCTCGAATAATCGCATCCATTTCCCTTAAAAAAACCAGGTGGTCATTCTCAAGCTTCTCTCATCGCCATACTGGTTTAGAAGACTGCAGAGTCTGTGTACAACTAGTTTCATTTACATTTCCTTGCTCTAAAATCTAATGCGAATCCAACCTATTCTTAAATGCATTAACTGGGTTTGCCTCCATTACTTCCTGTGGCAATGCATTCCAAGTATTCACCACTCTCTAACTACAAAAATAGTTCTTAATATTTAATCTGGACCTTTCTTTAGTTAATTTGTAGCTATGCCCTCTTGTTCGCATGGGTGGTTGTACCACTTATTATAGTCTAATTTACCTTTTTCTGTGATTATCGTATAAACGTATCACTTCTCTTCTCTAGACAAAATATGCCGATATTGTTTAGTCTTTCCTCATAACTATAATGAAGGAATCGCACTATCAGTTTGGTCGCTTTTCTTTCCATTATGTTTAAATCCCCTCTACGTAGCTTTGATAACCCGAGAATGATATCAGCATTATCAATACATTGAATGCTGGCCAGTGATCAAAGTGTGTACCAAGAATATGTTTGTTATTACTTCGCTACCTCTCGCGGACATAAAACATCATCACCATCAGGTGCCCTGCCGGTTGGTGTTGGCGATCATGGACCTCCATCCATTTTCTATCACGTGTGTCGTTTACCAACTCTGTTGTTGGTTGTCGCTAGTGCCATTCTCTCTGGCTGTCCAGCACTTTCTCTCTCAGCCTTCCCCTGCCTCTCTTTCCTGCTATCTTTCCCGTTGTCGTGCCATGCTCCAAGCCACCTCTTCTCATAACATGCCCCAAAATGGAAGACCGTCTTGTTCTGATCCTCGCAATAAGTTGTCTTTGTGTTGGTGCCTCCTCGAGTACTGTATCATTAGTCTTCTTTGCAGTCCGTTGGATCCACAGCATTCTTTTGTAAAACCACATCTGAGGTGCTTCCAAAGATCTTGCTTATTAATTGTCTATGTTTCACTGCCATATGTCAGTACTGGTTAAACGTAGCACCCAAAGACTCTCTTTTTCAGTTCCAGCGACAAGATTTTGTACACAATATCCCTTCATGGTCTGGAAGACCGATTTTGCTTGGGCTATTCTGCATTCTATTTCGTAATTGCAACTTCGCATACAACATCACAAACGTCTTTTTCAGCACGATCTCCGAAGACGAAGAAGACAAATAAGAAGAAGAATAAGAGGATGCACACACACACACACACACACACATTTACGTACATGCCAGCATCCGCATGAAAACACACAGAAACATACATATAAATTTAACCGCCTATTCATGGAAGATAATATCGAAAGAAGTAATAAGAAAGGGGCGGTAATACACAAACAACGCTAGCAGTCACGAGACACCAGCTATCGGACCTAATATCGACAGCCGGACGGAAGCTCCAGTGTCGTGTTCCCTTGGAAGATTAGCCTTGTCTGATAACGTTCCGTGTGTTGGGCACAGAAGACACGCCCATGTGTAGGCATAACTGGGTCCTGAAAGGGGCATTTTTAAGTGACCTATTATTTTATGTACATATTTGCTTAGTTTTCTTTCCACTTGAGCGCCGAGGGGAACTGAAGTCGCCTGTCCTGCGCCAGGTGCGCTGCTTCGGTCATTGTGAGCCCGTGTCGTTACACAATCACTCTAATGTCATCTATCCACCTGCCTTGTGGACGCCCTCTTGCCCTGTAGCCAGATCTACCAGCGTTGTAAGTCATCAGTTGAAGTTGGCTTGGCTTCATTCGTTCTCAATCTCCCGCTACCAAACCTTGAAAGGGCTTAAGTTAGTAGTTTACAGCTTGACTGCGATATTTGCACCTTTCGGTCCAACACATCCGACTTCAGCAAGCATTTTTTATTACCGGGTTAGTATTCTCTCTTCGATCCCATCTCCTTAGCCAGTCTGTCCTGCTGCATCCTGTTACCCAGGATCACCGCGTGGAGGTGTAGAAGGGTCTTTTCAGTTCTAGTTCGCTGGTTCTGACGCTAGTTGTCAGGTATGGCTCGCTGACCGCTGCAGCTCAGCATCTTGATCCCGTCAGTCGAAGTTGATGAGGTTGCGTTCTCATGAGATGATCGAACCAACGTGTTTTCTGCCTGGAAATGTATTTCGCACAAGCCGTAGTGCCGACCATACTTCGAATGTCACCGTTTCGCATTGTCTTTCTAGGTAACACCGATGACTTTCCTCAAAAACTTCATTTCACACGTCAAAATTCTGCTCTCACGCTCTGAACAGAGGCTATGTTTGGCACGCACTGTAGCACAATCGGCATAAATATACTGTTTATCAGATGTTGCCTTGTCTCTTAATTAATACTCTGATGCCTAGGCAGTGGCTACAGTTGACAAATCACAGCAGATGCTTTCCGACACCTAGTCTAATTTCTCTTTGGAGCCTAAGTTCTTCTGAAAAAAATACTTTCCCTGTACTTGAACTAACGGGTCTGTTGAAGAGCAATATCATTTATGCTTTGAATATTATTTATTTATTTTTATTTTTATATTTCATTTATTTGTGCTGTTGTTTTATTTTTATGTGTTTCACTTATGTGCTGTCTTTATTTGTATGTGTTTTATATTATGTGCTGTTTTTATTGTTATGTGTTTCATTTATTTGTGCTTTTGTTTATTGTTGTCTCTATTTGCGTTAACTATCGTTTTTTGTATGATTGACATATAAAGACCATCTGCTTTTGCCATCCCCACGCAATGTACAGATTTGGTTTATTGTACCCCTGATATAAAACCACCAAAACAAACAAATCTGAGTTTTAAATCTGTCATTCCAAACTAAGGGGCCACAATAGACTGAGGTACCACCTATTCAATAAACTGAAGATAGGTGGCACTGACGAATGCACATGTGGTACAGGGAAAATGACCGCTGAACATCTGCTGCAAAATTGGCCGACATACGAGGACCAGAGAAAGCACATATGGCCATCACCAGTGGCAACACTAGACAAGCTCTATGGCAGTGTCGACAGCCTCAGGATGACAGCTGCTTTCTTCGAACAAATACAAGTTGACGTCTGATAGCGTAAGAAGAAGAAGAAGAAGAAGAAACTAAGGGGCTTGCATCCTAACTGTTCGACCACACTCTCCTCTCGAGGCATTGTTTCTTACAAAATGCAATCTTATCCCTCCTTCTTTTTCTGCGTTCGTTCCCAATCTCCCGCTACCAAGCCCTGAACAGTGCTTTACAAGTAGCAGGATGTAGTCCGGAGAACGGAATGCGTTGAGTCACTAGTTTACAGCTTGACTGCGATATTTGCACCTTTCGGTCCAACACATCCGTCTTTGGCAGCTTATCCCTCCTATTACTTGGGCAGTGAACAGTCTTAAGGAAAGGGTGGCTACGGAGTATTAGGTTCAGGGGTTTGAAAGGCAATCCGCCCATTAAAAGTTAGTTGTACACTTGGGGACAGCGTGGGCTAGTAACTTAATTTAATGTCTTTATACTGGTCTAGAAGACTCTACAGAGTGTGTATACAACCAGCTTCTTGGAGGGAGGTTTAATCGATGTGCGAGTCCATCTTAATAGACTCAAACACTAGAGCGGGATCAAGATGCTGAGCAGCGCATGAGCTGCAGTGGTCAGCGACCCATAGCTGACTGCTAGCGTCAGGGCCAGCGAACCAAAGCTGCCAAGACCCTTCTACACATCCACGCAGTGATCCTGGATAACAGGCTGCAGCAGGGCAGACTGGCTAAAGAGAAGGGATCGAAGAGGGAATGCTAACCCAGTACTAAAAAAATGCATGCTGAAGTTGGATGTGTTGGACTGAAAGGTGTAAATATCGCAGTCAAACTGTAAACTACGACACAACGCATTCCGTTCTCTGGACTACATTCTGCTACTTAAGCCTTTTCAGGTTTTGATAGTGGGAGATTGAGAACGAACGAAGCCAAGCCAAGCCAAACACTAGAGCTAAGTAGACCCGCAGCCAGTAAGGCACCATCTATAGCTGGTCTTAACAAACCACCTGGGGAAAGGTACAAATAACTCGGGTAGATTTCTAACTTGAATTTTGTTCGGGCAGCTCCCGTTAAGCCTACACTTTTTGATATCGAACTGCCAAGGGATTGTTAACGTGCTCGACACTGAACAAGTCAAGGAAATCACTATTGTTATGGTGTAGTTCAAGTCAAGGATATTACTATTGTTACGGTGAACATCAAGTCAAGAAAATCAATTTTGTTATGGTTTACATCAAGTCAAGAAAATCACTATTGTTATGGTGTTTATCAAGTCAGTCAGTTAAGTGACACAGCTCACAACGCAAAGGTGCTCGGTTCGTTCCCCAATCACAACACTGGCCATTACCCCGGAGAATCAAACCCTTAGAAAATGCAGGAGGAAGCAGACCCTTAAATAAAAAAAACATAGTGCAACGCACATTGCCTTAGGGAATAGAGAAATAAGGCGACCGGGGGAAAAACAGTCATGTGCTTGAGCTTTGTCCTACTTTATGTGAGTAAACAAAGGCAAATAAATATGATTGCACGTACAATGTCACAATAGTGATTTCTCTGACTTGACATACAATAAATATCACAATAGTGATTTCTATGACTTGAAGTACAATGTCATAATAGTGATTTCCCTGACTTGACATACAATAAATATCACAATAGGGATTTCCCTGACTTGACATACAATAAATATTACAATAGGGATTTCCCTGACTTGACGTATGTCACAATAGGGATTTCCCTGACTTGACATATGTCAAAATAGGGATTTTCCCTGATTTGACGTAAGTGACAATAGTGATTTCCCTGACTTGACATACAATAAATAATACAATAGTGATTTCCCTGACTTGACGTATGTAACAATAGTGATTTCCCTGACTTGACGTATGTCACAATAGTGATTTCCCTGACTTGACATTTGTCACAATAGTGATTTCCCTGACTTGACGTATGTCACAATAGTGATTTCCCTGACTTGACGTATGTCACAATAGTGATTTCCCTGACTTGACATACAATAAATATTACAATAGTGATTTCCTTGATTTGACATACAATAAATATCACAATAGTGTTTTCTTTGACTTGACATATGTCAAAATAGTGATTTCCCTGACTTGATGAATGACGTAAATAGTTTTACACCAGATGCCTGCATGGACACTAACTGTAGTGGTTACCCTATGCCCTATCATCTTCATCTCGCTCCTAATGAAGCATAGAATGACTAGTGTAGACGACTTCTTACAGGAAACTTACCCAAGCTATTTGACTGCTCGTTTACCTATGGTTTCTGTAGCAGTCTGTTTTAGATCATCAGTTTGCTGCTCCTATGCTCTATCCTTGTCCTTTAGGACATTTATAGAGGTGTGTGGGTCCTATTCTTTTCTTGTGATCTTGAGTGCTGGGACCCACCATGGAGCTCATGCTGCTGCTAGAGTATTGCTGTTCTAAAAGATCCAACAGTAGTCTTGCTTTTCCTCTTAGACCCCCCATGCCATGTAATGGTGTCTGTTAGTTCTTGTTTAGTTTCATACAAAGTGTTATATTTATCAGGCATCCGAGGAAGGATTAGTTCCATACAAAGTGTTATATTTATCAGGAATCTGAGGAAGGATTAGTTCCATACAAAGTGTTATGTTTATCTGGCATCTGAATGAGGATTAGTTCTGTAGAAAGTGTTAAATTTATCTGGCATCTGAATGAGGATTAGTTCCGTAGAAAGTGTTATATTTATATGGCATCTCAATGAAGATTATTTCCATACAATGTGTTCCATTTATCTGGCATCTGGATGAACATTAGTTCCGTACAAAGTGTTATATTTATTTGACCTCGTAGAGTTGAGCGTTTTCCTATCATCTTTGAGCATCGAGTACTCAAAGAGATGGTTATCAACTCTGATCCAGCAGAGCGATGAACTGAAGTGGTAAATGACATGTGGTCATGAATTGATGATGAAACACTAAATGCGTGGTCAACTTTTCTGTTCATTTCAGATCAACATACATTTTAGTGACACCAAAACAGAAAGCTTTGAGTATCCCAGCGAAGAAACAGCCTTGGAGAGGTACCTGGAAGAACATCCTCAAGAGAGGGACGAGATTCTCGTCCTGGAGGATTTCAGTGGGAGAGGCGATGAGTCATCCGATGACGTAGATATTGATATATTTGAGACTCCAGTGACTCCGAGAGGCAACACTGAGGATGACCTTCTGAAGGCTAACACTGGTCTGGCTCATACAGGTATAATGATTGTAGTTTTCTAGCCTCCTTGTCTGTTTTCTTCTGTATCAATGAGAAGTGGTTCCTTGTCTTCGGTGTTGGTTGTGTTTTTGTCGTGGTTTACTGTGAGGCTGCGATGATCTGCACTTTTCAGCCTGACACATTCGATTTCAGCTGGTGTTTTTTAGTGCTGGTTTTACCTTCTCACTGCAATCCATATCCCATGGCCAGACTGCACTAGTGGCTAGTGCAGCCTGTTTTTAGGGCCGTGGAGATGGAATAGAGTCTTGGTCAGCTATGGTTTGCATCCCTGATGTAAACAGCCAGCTATGAGTCTCTGGCTCCTGTTAGCTCATGCACTGCTACATATTTTCCCGATATGAAGTCCATTATGGGAAGGAAAGAATGGTACACCCTGTCTAGTATTGTGACAGGTCAATAGGAGGGTTGTCATTGTGGCTGGCAACTTATAATGTAAAAGATATTGCTGCAGGACCCTTCACTGCAATAACACATAATTGCTTCGGTGCAAGCTGCCTGGAAGGAGGCACTACGTTAATGATTCCATGCTTATTACTTGGTTGCTCCCTGACTACCCTTCGGTGTAGAGATTGTGCCGTGTTTTCTTAACTGTGAACCTTGTTTCTTCTTGTTGCTCGGACCACCTGTTTAGAAATCTCAATTTAAAGACTTGAGCTGGCTTTTTGGATTGCTGTCCTTAACTTAACTTAACTTCTTTATAATGGTTTAGAAGACTCTGAAGAGTATGTGTACAACCAGTTTCATTTACATTTCCTTGCTCTATAATCTGTGCGCATCCAACGTATTCTGAAATGCTTTAACTGGCCCTGCCTACACTACTTCCTGCGGCAATGCATTCCAAGCATTCATCACTCTCTAACTAAAAAATTATTTCACAATATTTAATCTGGACCTTTCTTAAGTAGATTTGTTGCTTGTTAATCGTGTTCTTGTAGGTGGTTGTATTTTGAAAAACTTCTTATAATCTATTTTACCCTTTCCTTTGGTTATCTAATAAACTTGTATTAAGTCACCTTGAATACTTCTCTTTTCTAAACATTGCCCATGATTTGCATCCATAAATCAAAACTGGTACATTAGTGGAGTGGTATACATCCCTCTTAGTTTTCGTACTCATTTCTATTTTACTTAGGAATCCTCTATTTATGGCTTGAAAAAGTTAACAGCTGCTGCCTTTCTAATATATTCTTATCAGCCAATATACTAAAAGAAAAACTGTAATTCTAATAGACTCCAGGAGCATACTTCGCCCCAAGCTCAATACAAGATAGACTGCAACACAAAATTTTGAAAAAAAACATTGGGTTGCTATCCCAAAGAACAGATTTTGTCCTGCAGTGAATTCTGGCCCACTGTGGTATCCGTGAAGCGAAAAAGCAGATGAGCTCGCTAAAGCTGGAAGTGGTGGCACGCATACTTGCCATCCACAGAGCTATAAATAAGCAAAGACACTCATAGAATGAGGATAGAATAGAGAGACCAGCACAAAGAATACAAGCCAGAAAATGACAGCACAGACAAACTTGGCAGAGATGGGCAGACAGAGGTCTTCAGACTCAGAATGAGTCATTTCAGACTCAAACCCCACCTCCACAGAAGGGGCCTGAGAGACACCGCCACTTGCGATTGCGGAGCACCCAAGCAAACACCAGAACATATCCTGCAGGACTGCCCTACATATTCAGACCAAAGAGAGGCAGTCTGGCCCGGGTGAGCAACCATGCTTGAAAAGCTGTGAAAGATCAACAAAGACCTGAAATGCTCAGTATCGTTTGTGAACCTCACCATGCTAGAAGCATAGCATCAGTTGATCCTAGAATAAGAAGAAGAAGAAGAAGCTGCTTTTCAAGTAGCCAACTCTTTTTTTGATATTTCCCTTCTGGTTTATAACAGCTCCAAGATATTTGAACTGCTTGTTCTGTTCCAGAGACTGTTAACCAAGAAAAATATGATATCTCTTCACTTCTCTCCAAACTGCCATTTTATGTGTTTGCCTCACGTTTCTTTTGGTGGAGGCGCGCCTATTCCACCCCAGACTGTAGTCAATTTGGGCGATATTAAGACGCAAAACCAGTCCTTGGATGCGTGTCTGTATCTGTTTGTACCTAGCCTAGTGTTGCTGTGATGTTCCTTTCTTAGGTATTTGGTTGCTATTTTCATTTTCTTCTATTCCTTGTTTTACCCAGTCGAGTTTCTGAGGCAAAATATGCACAATTGTTTTCCTGGGACCATTTTGGGAATGAGTATATTTATTTTCTTCCATAATTGATCCAGACCCACGATGCCTATTACCAGTTGAACCGAAGAGAGCAGGTAGTTGTCTTCAGACTTCGCACTGGCCACAACAGACTGAGGTACCACCTATTCTAGAAATTGAAGATAGGGTGTACCGACGAATGCCCGTGCGGTACTGGTAAAATGACCACTGAACATCTGCTGCAGAACTGCCCGACATACGAGGATCAGAGAGAGCAGATGTGGCCATTACCAGTGGAACTGCAAGACAAGCTCTATGGCAGTGGCGAGAGCCTCAGGATGACCGCCTCTTTTCTCGAAAAAATAATGGTTACTGTCTGACTGTGTACGCAGAAGAAGAAGAAGAAGAAGATCCAAACCCCCTTTATTTATTTCGTGATTTAAAAATATATATAAAATCCCCTTTTTTAAAAATATTTTTATTTTTAAAAAAATACTTTCCTTTAAATGTCAAATCATCATCATACATTTGATAAAACATCGTGAAGATGTAATGAGGTATACAACGAGGATGAATGAAATGGAATCATTATGAAAGATGACATAAAATATACTGGATACATAAGGATTAAGAGTACAATATTGAATAGATAAATTAAATGAAAAAGGTCTTCCTTCTGTGTTGACTTTCTTCCGTCTGGTCTTGGTGTTTCCGGTTTTCACTGCTCTCATATATTTTTCCATCACATCCATGTATTCCAACTTGTGAGCGATTTACTGACTTTCGTGGGCCACTTGTAGATACTCCGCTGCACCTGTGCCTCTAACTCTCGCAGATAATTAGGTGTTGAATGTGTGGTAGGCTCAGGAATAGAAATAAAAAATATAGATAATTAATTAAATAAATAACTAAGGTTGATGTAATATAAGATGGTCTATCCACACATGAGCTGGAACCCACATGACTCTCAGGTGGCATTTTCATAAGACTACCATTTTATAATCTATGTGAAGCTACATGGAGATGTCAGTCAAGCATCAACTATTTTTGTTGTCTCATTGGCAGGAGATTCATCCAAGTTGTCAGTTCTGGTTCGCTGACCTTGATGTAGGCAGCCAACTATCACACTAGTTGCTAAGTTATTCTTCTTCTTCTTTTATTCTTCTTATTTTTCTTCGTCGTTTATTCTCAAGCTCCTGCTACCAAGCCCTGAAAGGGGCTTTGCAAGTATCATAATGTTTTCCGGAAAACAGATTACATTGTATCGTAATTTACGGTTTGACTACGGTATTTGCACCTTTTCCGTTCGACACATCCGACTTCAACAGACATTTTTGGGTACTTGCTTAGCCTTACCTCTCCGATCCATTCTCTTTAGCCAGTCTGCTCTGTTACAACCTGTATCCAGGATCACCGCGTGGAGGTATAGAAGGGTCTTGGCAGCTCTAGTTTGCTTGCCCTGATGTTTGCCGTCAGCTATGGGTCGCTGACCGCGGCAGCTCATGCACTGCTCAGCATCTGCTGTTAGTTCATTCACTCTGCTGCATCTTTGCAATACGAGAAATTTGTTTAAATGTTGATAATAATTATGTTATTTTTTTTTAGACTAGAGTTCGTATGAATGTACTGTTCATCATTGTTTGCTGGTGTCTTTTCATTGGATGCTTTAGTAATATCCCACGTTCTCCCCACAGGCTCACTTCAGTCGTACCGTGGCCGCTTCCAAGAGGACTATGAGCTTGGCACCATCATCTTGGAGAAGCCAAACAAACAAGCGGATCCCGAACCAACAGTTGACCCTGACAAACTGATGCTGAGGCCAGCCGAGGAGGAGGATACTAACACATGGTCCACTAGCAGCTCGTCGGACATCTTGTTCTGAGCTTTCTATTTGTGATGGATTGACAAGATACAAAGGGTCCCATGCCTTGACGTAGTCAAATGTTGCAGAAAGCCCATGCTGTAGTGTGGATATTGCATTGTAGACTTATAACACATGTTTAATAATCCATTCTACAGAGCCCACCGTTTATTTGAAAGATCGCAGGGTGGAATTTATAATACATTGTTTATTTGGTAAACTATTGTAGAGAGCCCACCGTAGCATTTAAATATCACATTGTGGACCTGATGGTACATTATTTTTTGGGTAAACCATTTTAGAGAGCCCATCGTAGCATTTAAATATCACATTGTGGACCTAATGGTACATTGCTTTATGGGTAAACCATTTTTAGAGAACCCACCGTAGCATTTAAATATCACATTGTGGACCTAATGGTACATTGCTTTATGGGTAAACCATTCTTGAGAGACCACCTATTAGATAATTTATCTCTCGCAGCAGAGAAATGTGTCTATGCCCTGGTTGTGGCAGGCTCACGTGTACCCAGTCATTAATGAGTACCTGACTAATAGTTACTAACTGTTAGACAAGTGTAGACAATAATAAAGAGAACTAGTCATTGAATTCTTGTCTCTAACACTTAATCTTCAAGGACAGTAACTTGTGTGAGACTACCTTGACCTCTTGACCTCATATTGTACAAATATAGCCAGATTTTTCACAACTAGTGACTGTTTGTTTTTTATATTATTTCTGTTTGATTTGTTGCTCTTTTTTTAAAAATTTTTTTTCAGGATTCCAATCTAATTCAATTTGATGTTTGACAACAAAATGGAGGAATACACAAAAATTGTATACCTTATTAAAATCTTGGGGGACAAAATGTTCCTGTTCATAATTTAAATAGGATACTTATATTGTTGTGTGCTTGATTGCACTAAACAACGACAAATGGTTATAATTTGACAGTCTTCATCCAAAGGCAACCAAAATTAATCAATTTCCTCAATGATCGTGTCACTACTAGCTCTTGAGTCAGCTGTGGGCATTGTTCTAAATCAACATATTGCGTGCAGATAAAGAAGAGTGAGAAGGCTGATAGTGGTATTCTAGAATTATTGTTACAAGGAAAGACTCAGAAAAACCGGCCTACAATGTCTACAAAAGAGAAGAATTTGAGGTTGTTGTTGTTTACAAATGCCAATGATGAGTAGGTTGCTTTTTTGTGCGCCCTGAAAAGGACGCTAAGTGGCGGGTTGCAGTAGCTTTACTCATATCCCGAGCGTGCTGATGAACGTGAACTGGGTCCTACAGGCGGTTGTGCTATGCTTGGCATCATCTGCGCGTTACTCACTACTACGAGGATCGCCTCGATCCCTCATCTTGTTAACCAGGCTGTCATGAAAACAGCCCGTTTCCAGGGAGGGCTACTAGGAAGCCGAGGTGAGGGTCTTGGGAAGTATGTTTTGTCTGACTAGACGTCAGTCTTACACCCCAGAATTTGAGGTGATTTAATACATTCAATCGTTGGCCTTTTTCGTCTTGTCAGACAAAAGTAATTGTGCATTTAGCACAAAGCCCTGGCAGAAAAATAGAGACCATGTGTTGCCCGTGCAGTATGGTCCCTTCTCGGTCTGCCTTGTTTGTTCCAAGGGAAAGGTGATACTAATACATTTGGAACATGACAGACTGCAGAAGCTGCCAGATCAGCAGAGCAATACTCTATTTGTTCGCCTGTCAGGGCTTCACTCCTAGACCAGCCGCCAACCAAGGCTAAGGGTCTAGTCTGCCCTGTCACAACACTCAGCTGAGGTTGCCTCGCTCTAGGATAAGGCATTGTATCCTCTTCCATGTGCTCCTTCGCACATCGTCGGTTGTCAGGTTTCGTAGACGCTGACCAACTTTCAGAGTTATCAGAAAACAGGTTGTACAGCCATATCTTACAAAACCCGACAAGATACGCCAGTATCTTATCTGCAAGGCTTCAGATGGTTTCATCATCATCATCATCGTACGCAGTCAAACAGTAACCATTATTTTTTAGAAAAAAGCGGCGGTCATCCTGAGGCTGTCGCCGCTGCCATAGAGCTTGTCTTGCAGTTCCACTGGTGATGGCCACATCTGCTCTCTCTGATCCTCGTATGTCGGGCAGTTCTGCAGCAGATGTTCAGCGGTCATTTTACCTGTACCGCACGGGCATTCGTCGATACCACCTATCTTCAATTTGTTGAATAGGTGGTACCTCAGTCTATTGTGGCCAGTGCGAAGTCTAAAGACAACGACCTGTTCTCTTCGGTTCAACTGGTAATAGGCATCGTTTTTGGTGTAACCAGTAAGTTCGGTTTCCCATTTGGTCATGTATCTGGTTTTGATAAGCCGTTTTGACTCTTCGTACGCCATACTAGTATCCTTCAGATGGTTTGAAATCAGAGTTTTCCTTCTCCTAGATGAGCTACATTCTTCGGCTTTCAAGCCTCATCTGCCCAAAAACTACAACAGTTATTATTAACTACAATAATGAGCTCCAAAAAAGAATAATCGCTACAAATATTTCACGTCACATGGAATGGTGACTTTTGTCACATTTGTCACGGAAAAGATAAGTTAGACTATAACAAGTTTTTTAATAAAAATACAGCTGACTACATGAACAAGAGGCCACGGCTACAAATTTATGAAAGAAAGGTTCAGATTAGATACTAGGAAATATTTTATTAGTCAGAGAGTGGTGAAAGCTTGGAATGTATTGCCACAGGAAATAGTGGAGGCACCATCAATTAATGCATCCAAGAATAGATCAAATAAATAATATAAAATATAAATAATATATAATAGATCAAATACATTAGACTATTACAAGTTTTTCAAAATGCAACCACCTACAACAACAAGAGGGCATAGCTACAAATTAACTACAGGAAGTTCCAGATTATATATTGTTTTAGTCAGAGTGGTGAATGTTTGGAATGCATGGCCGAAGGAAGTAGTGGCGGCAAGGACAATTAATGCATTTAAGAATAGATTGTACATATATAGTATGCACATAGCTGTTAGATCAATTAAATGTAAATGAAACTGGTTGTACGCGGCCTCTGCAGAGTCTTCTAAACCAGTATAAAGATGTTAAGTTAAGATTGGATGCACATAGTTTTTAGATTAAGTGAAGTAAAATTAACTGGTTGTATACAGCCTCTGCAGAGTCTTCTAAACCAGTATAAAGATGTTAAGTTCGAACCCAGCACCTTTGGATTGTGCCCACGCCTTCCCTAAGTTAAGTTATAAAGTCAGATACTTGAGTCACATGAACTTTAAAAGATATGGACAGGTCAACATTTGATGACTTGACATGTAGTTGTTGAAGAACTATACACCACAGGGACATTAAAAGGTTTTTATTGATTAATTGAAAGTCAGATACTTAATTTTGACATCGTATTTGTCCATCACAATTTTCCATTATATTTGTTCATCTGTTGGCTGTGATTTATTAGAAAATTTCTAAGCTGCATTTTTATTTCCCGATTATTTTGTGTTGCTGTGTTCATGCAAACTTATGTGCCAGAATTGCATCGTATGCATGCATTATTTTAAAAAAATGTGCAAAGTTCACTTGCTGTGACTTTACACTTTTATTATTTTCGTGCAATGAAAACCTGATCATGACATTTAACTTCGCTGATCGGAATGAATACATAAAAATCATTTATATTTATGAAAGAACAACCAGTGGATAGTGGAGTCTTCTTCTTCTTCTTCCTCTTCATCTGCATTTGCCCTGAAAATAATGTTTCTGATGTTGTGTAGTAGTTGACAGCAAGACTGCGATATCTGTGCCATTTGGCCCGACTAATCAAATTTCAGCACAGCATTTTTGGAGAAGAAGTAAGATGGCCGCTCCTGACTGGCTGCGCTCTCGACTCGCTCCGGTGTTTGTGTCGTTTTCTGCTGTTTGCTAGTTCCTGTTCGGGTTATAATTCACGACTCCTTCACCAGGTGGTATCAAGGACTTTATTCTGTAGAATTCATGGGCTTTTGATTGGTTATCCTGTTTGTTATGCTGCATCTTGCTACAGCTGTGCCGGGTTTAAACCGTGAGAAAACAGTCCAGGATGGTGTTGAACATTCTGCTTGACTGCACCACAGAATTCAGCTCAGGTTTTCACTACTTAACGGCCTTCCTGCTTAAACTGAAACCGAATTCCCTCCACCGGAGGTTACACCATAGTCTCCAAACCCCGTATTCTCAGCACAGAAAGAGTCACGCTGACCCAAAGGTGGACACAATTCAGAGGCCACAGGGGCGGAACGGGAAGAAAAAGGGAGTCAGACACGGACAGACAAGGAAAACCAACACAAACATTGGTTCAAAACACACTCCTTCCGGCCCTCATCCTGAGACTGCGGAGTACTGGGCTTTATCTGGGGAGTGTAGGAATTTTGGTCGACACACTACGCATGAACAATCCTCAGTAGTTGGATTTGGTAGTGGTCGATCGTCGCAACGGCCTTTGACGCCTAAGCAAACGTGATTATTATTATTTTTGGAGACCAGGTTTGACTTCCATCTTCAACCCCTAATCTCTTGGCAAGACTGCATGGTTGCAGTTTGTTTTCAGGGCCACCACTTTGAAGCACAATAGGGTTTTGGTGAGTTACGGGTGACTGGTCCTGATTCAAGGAGCAGGCTAAGTGTCACTGACTGCTGTCAGATCATTTAAAAAAAATTTTTTTTATTTTTGCGTTCGCCTTATTTCTCTAATCCCCAAAGCGGTGTGCGTTCTACTGTGGTTTTTATTTTGCGCCTGTCGGCCCAGTGCATCCGACTTCAGCATGCATTTTATGTAAGGGTCTGCTTCCTCCTGCATTTTCTGAAGGTTTGCTTCCCCGGGGTAACGGCCGGTGCTGTGATGGGGATCGAACCCAGCACCTTCGAATTGTGAGCCGTGCCACTTAACCACTAGGCCACGCCGTCCCCGCTATGTTATGTCATTTAATGCTGCATCTTCCGTTCCTTACAGTGACTGATGATGACAGCCCTGGATCTAAAGGGTTAGAAGTTCAGACTACTGCTTGGAAAGGGAATGTACTGTAGTTTGCTGCATTGAGTTCGGTCTTCTTTCTCAAACTATTTCATTGCAACAGGCCATTGAGTGTTGTAATATTTAATTCACTTCAGTAAAGGTAGAAGTCAGTCCCATGGCAGCAATTGCTGTCGGGGATGAAGATAACTCTTCATGAACTAAGCCAAGCTGCAGCTTATGCGAGGTGGGGTGGCCAGTTCCCTACCTTGCTGTTTTTACCCTTTCTCAACTCGTACATCAAGTACAGTTATAAGCATGTAGGACTCACCCTGGGGGCAACTCTGCTCTCTCTTCTCACCTCACTCTGTTTCATTTGACTCTTTCCTACAGTCACACCCTTGCACAACTTTCACACGCGTCCTCGTGGTAAAGCCCTTGCATTGCACTTTGGTTGGGCTAGCTTCTGAGGGCGCACAAACCTAGTATAGGTACCTACAGATGCACACATGTATCCAAGCACTGGTTTATGCGTCCTGATATCGCCCAATTAACTACGGTCTGGGGTGGAAAATGGCGCGCCTCCGCCAGTAGAAACTAGTGAGGCAAACATCTAAGCAAAAAAAAAAAAATACAGTTATAACAGGATGCATGAAGTCAACGCCAATTGTAGAACTGGAAAAGGTTAAAAATCTGCAATCCATGACCGACAGAAGAGACTGCAAAGCCCAGCAGCAAGCAGAAAAACTCAGAAGACTTACTGACCATCCATTGCATAAGAGACTAAATAATTTTGGAAATAGGAAACTAAAGCGGAGAAACTTTGCAGAAATAGCCAAAGCAAAGATGAACTAAGACCATATGAACGCATTAACAACACCAAAGCCCATCCCTACTGTACGCAAACCTACCTGGAGGCAGCATATATTTCCAGAGGTGGCAGAAAATATACCAGGTATTGGAAAAAAGAACAGCCAGACTGAAAAAGAAAGAAGAGACATAACCCTTAGGTACATGACGGAAAACTACCCAAGCATGGAATGGACCCATGCATACACCGACGGTTCTGTAACAAACACTACACAGAACGGAGGGGCAGGGGCATTCCTGAGCCTACCAAATGGTAGAAAAACAACACTATCAGTGGAAACTGGAAAATACTCAAGCAATTTCAGAGCGGAGGCAGAGGCACTGAGGGCTGCAGTAGAAAAAATGGTGATATGCAAAAGAAATGAAAGTCATATAGTCCTGCTTACAGATGCCCTGGCCGTAGTCACAGCACTAAAGAGCCAGAAAATACTGAACTCAATGATTTAAGAGCAGTACTCTGTCAACTATGCCAGCAGTTCGCACCAAAAAGAGTAGTGGTACAGTGGGTTCCATCTCACTGTAACATCCAAGGCAACGAGGAGGCAGACAGACTGGCAAAAGAAGGTGCAAGACTACCACAACCAGATACTAGTGTGACATACAAAGAGTCAAAAAGGCTTATTAGAACTAGATACATGACCAAATGGGAAACAGAACATACTGGCTACACAAAAAACGATGAAGAGAGCAGGTCGTTGTCTTCAGACTTCGCACTGGCCACAATAGACTGAGGTATCACCTATTCAATAAATTGAAGATAGGTGCCACTGACGAATGCATGTGCGGTACTGGGAAAATGGCCGCTGAACATCTGCTGCAAAACTGCCCGACATACGAGGATCAGAGAAAGCAGATGTGGCCATCACCAGTGGCAACAGTAGACAAGCTCAATGGCAGTGTCGACAGCCTCAGGATGACCGCTGCTTTTTTCGAAAAAATAAAGGTTGATGTCTGACAGCGTACGAAGAAAAAGAAGATACGTCAGGTACCCATTTACAGTTGGTTCGACTGGAGGAGCAGTCGTACCAGACATAAGCCACGGCTCTGATTTTTATTCTGTCTGTCCATGATTTCGAATCACGGCACGCCTGTACATCCCAGTCTAGCAATCCAGCTCACTGTCGACTAGGCCACACACTTCACAACAGTACTTCTCTTGAAATTGAAAAAAACCTGGCGAGCAGTCAAATTTGAAATTGGCTGAATGTTTGGTTTTTTCTTCTTTGGCATTCGTCCTGAAAAGGACATTGTGTCATAGCTAACAGCAAGGCTGCGATATCTGCGCCTTTCAACCCGACACATCTGATTTCAGCTGGCTTTTTATAGTACCTGGCCTGCCTGACCACTGTGGTCCCTATTCCTTGGCCAGACTACATTTAGTGACTTAACTGTTTCCAGAGCCGCTACATGGAGGCGGAATAGGGTCTTGATCAGCTGTGGTTCGCTGACCCTGATGCAAACAACCAGCTTTGAGTCACTGGCTGCTGTCAGCTTATGCACTTCTGCATCTTGACCCCGAATAGTTGATTTAAAAGTCGTTCTCGGAAAATGTTTGTAAGACCAAAACGCCTATTTGCATGTAAGGGTTCTGGTTATAATTGAATACATTCGTATGACAGCTGTTCGTGAACGAGTATGTTCGTTTAGTGGGGCAATACTGTATTTAAGTTGTTCCCAGATTCAGATATATAGATCACTTTACTTTATTCATCATATAAGCCTTTTTTCTCAGTTGATCTCTTGGTCTGTTTTCTGTGTCTCATGAACAAATAAATATCGGATGCCATATTTTATATTGTCTATGTAAACATGTTTATATGAATATATTATTATTTCCAATGTATTTGCATGTTGAAATGATAGTGTTCTCTTTATTATTATGTTGATGTTGTGTTTTCCACATTTTCCAAAATTGAAATTTGTCCATCTTTGGCTGTTGTTTGCTGTTGGTGATCACAATGAAGTGTAATTTACTGGACTAATTTTGAGATTTATGTTAACATTTGTTGGAAGCTGTGTTTTTTATTATATTGTTCTATACTTCTTCTTCTTTGTTTATTCTCAAACTCCTGATACCAAGTCCTGAAAAGGGCTTTGCAAGTAGCAGGAGAATGGAATACGTTGTCGTAGTTTACAGCTTGACTGCGATATTTGCACCTTTTGGTCCGATACATCTGACTTCAGCATGGCATTTTTGGGTACTGGGTTAGCCTTCCCTCTTTGATCCCTTCTCCTGGGTTAGCCTTCCCTCTTCGATCCCTTCTCCTTAGCCAGTCTGCTCTGTTTGCAGCCTGTTATCCAGGATCACCACGTGGAGGTGTAGAAGGGTCTTGGCAGCTCTGGTTTACTGACCCTGATGCTAGCAGTCAGCTTTGGGTCATTGACAGCTGCAGCTCATGTACTGCTCAGCATCTTGATTGCTATTGGGTTTTTTTGGGTTTTTTTTCTTTCGTTTGCCTTATGTCTCTATTATGTATTATTTTTCAGCGCTTCATGTTTTTCCAGGTTGTTGAATTTGAGAGTTTGTACCTTTTTTGTTTGTTGTGTATATATGATTTGTTTGTGTGTAGAGACATAAACGAATAAAGAACTTGTTGGTGTTATTATTTTTGTTGTGTATGTGTTAGTTTTCTGAGATACAAGAAGATAAAGGTGAAAATGAAAAATAGCACAAACATTTCTGCTTTCAGTGTCCCAGGCGTGAAAAAAATAAAAAATTCCACAGAAAACAGATTATCAATTTTTACAAATAGCCATAACTGTCAGTTTCCACTATAAACGTAATCATTGTATCTATGTAAATAAACTAAACAGATCTACCTTTGAAAAATCTGTTGCAAAAGAGCTTCTTCATTCTAATAAATGGGTGAATCTTCAAATCCAAATGAAAAACAGAAGAAATCATTTCCAAAAGTCTAAAACAAATGTCAAAATCGCCATTGTCTTTAAACCAGGTAAGACGGAATTCAAACTCTCTGCAATCAGATGAATAGTATGTTCAGACGATTTCTACGTAGCCAGTTTAATTATATAGGATTAGAGTGGCCATCGCTATGCAGCTAAAGCGACTTTCGTAATGCAATTTACGTTGTTTCCGTCACTTTCGACCGACGGGTGTGCGGTAAAGGTTCTCGACCATTGTCTTGAGATCCTGTTTAGCTCCTGACAGTTTTGAGTTTAGTGTTGGATCGTTGGACCCGTGTATCTTTCTTAACCCTCTGAACCCTAGCCACCGATCTCTAAAATCCCATTCCCCAATGCTCCTGAGAAAATATGCACAAGGTAGACATTTGAGGAAAGTTATTCATTATGACCAAACTATTGCTCTAATTTCATTATTCTGTCTCAAATTGGCTGACCTGATCATCTCCAATGTTCCTCCTTGTTGTGCCAGTAAATTGTGGAATATATTTATTGAAGACCATTCTGTATCAAATGTACTTGATAGGTTACGTCTGCTACTGGGCCATAGTCTGATCCTCCGAGGGACAGGAACAGTTCTAGCTTGACCACACGTATCATTCAAATAATCACTTTGTCCTTTTCAAAATAACTACCATCTAAACCCCATTTATTGTCCTCCAAATCCATGAGATTGCTTTCAATGGCTTTCTTTGTTGTTAGTCTTTTTCAACGGTCATGTCCCGAATTTTCAAAACTACTTTCTGTCACGAAAGTCCCCAAATTCATCTGCAATATTTCTTATTTTGTGGATGCCACCATATTTGTTGTCTCGTGTCTACTGTGTAGACATTACGATATTATCACACCAAGTCATCGGGGAAGTGGGGTATTTACGCTGGTTAATCTGTGTCATGGGTTCAAGGAGTTAATTGGCTGTACAGGGGACATTTCTGTAAAACATGCTCCGCAGTTTGTTCGTTTGGTCCACGTGTGCAAGGTGAAGCAGTCAATCGAAACTTGTACATGTTTGTTCAGTCTGTTGTGCTGTGTCCTGATACAAAGTATGGTGATCTGTCCCTGCCAGTCAGTCAAGTATGTCGTAGTCATCGTTGTGTTGATTCTTTTCTCTGCTGTCAACCTGGGCAGCTCTCTTTTTCTGAAAGTGTGTGATTTCAATGTCTTCTTGTTCATTTTCTTCCCTTTTTGCAAGCTTTTTCATCCCCCAGTATGCCACATTGCAATTGTAACCACTGTAGTATGGTTCATTTTCTGACATCTAGCTTGCTTAATTCATTCCTCGGGTGCCGAGTTTGTCTCCCTTGAGAGCCTACATCATAGATAGTGCATCTGTCTTCTTCTTTGGCATTCATCCTGAAAAGGAAGTTTGTGACATCGTGTCGTAGTTTACAGCACAGCTGCGATTTCTGGGCCTTTCAGCCAGACACATCCGATTTCAGCATGATATTTTTGGGACCGAGTTTACTTTCCTACTACGATTTAAAATCTCTTATCCAGGCTGCATGGTTGCAGTATGTTTCCAGGGCCACCAATTAAAGGTTGAATGGCGTCGTGACCAGTTGTTAGTCACTGACCCGGATGCAAGCAGCCAGCTATGTGTTGCTGGCTGCTCCATACCTTTGACCCCATAGTGCAGCTGTGAAGATAACCTGGAGGTAGTGAGAATTGTTAAAAATCATGTCTCCAGCTTGTTAGTTCTTGAACCTCAGCTAAATACTTACACCAGAATCTACCAGTGGGATTACTCCTTGGGTCACAATGGTTGTTAGGATATGAGACAAGGATACCGACTCCACCATTCTTGACTGCAACTTTTCATATATCCAATTATGGACCGAAGCTCAATGCAAATCTTCTCAGTGGGCTTACTACTTCGGGGATCACAGTATCGATCCCGACCTTATTGGCAAGACTGCTGTAAAACAACTTTAATCCAGATGAAGGGCATAGATGTGATGTGGGCAATCTTGGTCAGGTATGTTTCACCTAAGCGTAACCCTGACCCTAGTCATCGAAACTTAGTATGAAAGATCTTCAAGAATAAAGCCAAAATTATTTTCATTTTCATCATCCTTTGCAGTTCAAGTAACAATCTGCTTTTTTTACAGGTCTGGGCCGTTAGCCGAACCATCGAAGCAAGAGTGTTAATAACCTAGTCTTTATAATTATTTTTTTAAAATTTGATATTTCATGTTGGTTGTCTCCCTTGTCATCCATGATGTAGGTGTCACTTTTTACTCACTAAACTTCCATGTAGCAAAGTGCCACTAAAATAGATTGTGCAAGAGGCCGGCAACCTCATCATGCAGAAGAAATTTCTGCAAAAACCACCATTGCATAAATATCACAGGTGGATAGCTGCAGTGGTGACCCTATATTTCAGATGCAGCAATAAGGAGACAAGAAGACATTATAGCAGCTAGAGCAATGCTTCCCAAACCTTTCACTAACTTGGACTGACACTGATTTTGTTCCATTGGACAGGTGTCCAATTGAATGAATATTGTTTTCTTTGGACCATCTTAAATGTGTATAATAATATGTTTAAATGCATTTTAATGTGTTTAAATGTAATACAATATGTTTAAATGCATTACAATATGTTTAAACGTAATAGAATATGTTTAAATGTAATACAATATGTTTAAATACATTACAATATGTTTAAACGTAATAGAATATGTTTAAATGTAATAAAATATGTTTAAATGCATTACAATATTTTTAAATATATTACAATATATTTTAATGTATTTGATATGTTTAAATGTATTACGATATGCTTAAATGTATTACAATATAATAATAATGTTCGTGTAGGCGTCAAAGGCCTGTTGCATCGATTGACCACTACCATATTCAACTGCTGAGGCTATGTCCATGCGTAGCGTGTCGAAGAAGTGGCTCCTACGTGTACTCTGCAGCCTTAGAATGAGCGCTGCGAGGAGTGTGTTAGACCAATGTTTGTGTCAAGCTTTCCGTGTCTTTCTGTGTCAAACTCCCTGTTTTCACATGTCCCGCAGCTGAGGCTTCTGACTATGTGTCCACCTGTTGGTCAGCGTGACCCTTGCTGTGCTGAGAATACATGATTGGGAGAGGTATTGTGTAACTTCTGGTGGAGGGAGGGGCAGGCAGGATGAAGTCGGCTTCAGTCTGAGCAGAAATGTCCTTTAGTGATAATCTGGACTGAATTCTGCTACGCAGTTAATCGGAACGTTGAGTTAATTTCCCACGTCTTGAGCCAGGCATAAAATGCAGCATAACAAACAGGTCACCGATCGAAAGCACATCAAATCCACAGAACAAAGTCCCTGATACCACCTGGTGAAGGAGTTGGGAAATATAATCCGGACAGGAACCACCAAACATTGGAAAACTCGACACAAACACCGGAGAGTCGAGAGCGAAGCCACTAAGGCGCGGCCATCTGACTTTTTTCAATATGCTCAGAAATTACAAAATGTTTAAATGTATTACAATATGTTTGAATGCTTTCTTAGTTAATTCTATTATGAAATCAGCTATAAGTATTTTTGTAATGACTGTTTACACAAATGTTAAATAGCTGTCTTGTTTTAAATTTTAATGAGACTTAATAAAGGAGAATATCAAACAAAGCTTGGAACTTTATACAAAATTATCTAGACCAATATCTATGTCACATCCGGTTTTCAGTTTCCTAATTAAACAACCTGAAATGTTACTATCAAAACTTCGTGCTGGTTGTTAGTACTGAATGCAGAATGTAATCATTTATTAAAATCTCATAGAATTTACAATTTGAAGTTTAATGATTTATATTTCGAAAGAGTTTCATTCTGTTTTAAGATGAAAAATATGGCAGATATCATATTTTGGTCAAGAGATAATTGTGTTATTTTGAAGACCATCTGAAGTCAGTGTCCAAGAAAACTCAATTATACAATACAATATCCTCGACTTCAGTCCGGCAGGTGTACCGTATGCGAGGTAGTCAACAATGTCCTGTAAGTAGTCCGATTTTTCGCCATGCCGTACCATTTCGGACCCAGGTCTCTCAGCAGACCATCTCGACATCATGTGGGTGGGCAGCCGCGTGGTGGTCGTGTATAATTATATGGCCACCAGAATGTCGTTCTGAGTGTCCATCTGTTATCTGGCATGTGCACCACATGGCCAGCCCAGGGGTATTTGCGAGACAATGCAGCCTCCACAGCATCTAGAAATAAAGTGCGTTCTCTAATTTCAGTATTGTGGATTCTGTCTCTGATCGAGATCCCAAAGACGCGTCTTTCCATCGCTCACTGAGTAACTCGTAGTTTCTCTGCATCTGCAGAAATTTATTTCTAATTTCTTTATGCGCTTTGCTGACTGGAGACTGTGGGTTCGCAGACCGGCACAGGTTCACAGACCACCACTTTGAGAACAACTGAGTTGGAGCATATGGCTCTCATGGCAAAACTGTCTCTGAACTTTCCCTGGCTATGTACTGTTCCAGTTTACCCAAATGTAAACAGATACTTATTTTGGATGTCAACTTGAGTGTACCTTTTAAACAAAGTTGTCATGCTGTGATTATTGGCATGTATCTCCTATTCTGTACATGTGTGTTACTTGGACATAGTAAGAAAATAAAGAGTACAAGCCTGTCAGACATGTAGTAAGAGATAACTAAGGATGGTTGGGCATGGGGGCTGGTTGTCCTGTCCTGATGAGACTATAAGCCATATGAACGAGCAGTGGCCAAGTTAAGTAGTGATCTTCCTCTTTCAAACATTAATTTAACCGTTTACATTCCAACCTAGTGGATTAGACACGAATCTAATCAGCTTGATAGGACTGTAAAGAGTTAAGACACAAATTTAATCAATTAGGGTGGACCATAAAGGGTGGACACAAATTTAATCAATTAGGGTGGACTGTAAAGAGTTAAAACACAAATTTAATCAATTAGGCTCGACTGTAGAGGGTTAAGACATAAATTTTATAAATTAGGCAGGACTGTAGAGCGTTAAGATATAAATTCTATCAATTAGACCAAACTTAAAGTGTTAAGACACAAATCTAATCAATTAGGCTGGACTGTAAAGCGTTAAGACACAAATCTAATCAGGCCGAACTGTAGAGAGTTAATTACGACTTCAATAAGTAGTGGCCAGCCTGAGGTTAAGTTAAGTTCTTTATATTAGTTTAGAAAACTCTGCAGGGTATGAATACAACCAGCTTTTTCAACTGAACTTGATCTTCTTCTTCTACTTCTTCTTCTACTTCTTCTTCTTCTGCATTCGTTCTCAATCTCCTACTACCAAGTCCTCAACAGGGCATTGCAAGTAGCAGAACGGAGAACGGAATGTATTGTGTCGCTAGTTTACAGCTTGACTGTGATGTTTGCACATTTTGGTCCGACACATCCGTCTTCGGCAGAGCCCACTTGATCTAAAAGTAACTATGCACATCCAATCTATTCATGAATGCATTAACTGAACCTGCCCCCATTAATTATTTCCCATGGCAATGACTTCCAAGCATTCACCACTCTCTGACTAAAAATAATTTTCTAATATGTCATCTGGAGTTTTCTTTAATTAATTTGTAGCTGTGCCCTCTTGTTCTTGTAGCCGGTTGTAGCTGTGCCCTCTTGTTCTTGTAGCCGGTTGTAGCTGTGCCCTCTTGTTCTTGTAGCCGGTTGTAGCTGTGCCCTCTTGTTCTTGTAGCCAACTGTCCTTTTAGAACTTGTTATAGCCTAATCTATCATTTCCCTTTATTATCTAATAAACCTCTATTAAATCACCTCGATTTTCATTTGTTCTTTTTTATATAGTCTTTTCTAATAACTATAATTCCAGAATCCCACGATCAGTTTTGTTGTGTTTTTTTGGGGGGGATACTCTCCAGCATGATTATATCCGATCTATGACAATGATTCCACACCTGAATACACTATCCGTATCTCTCCAATTTTAAACGTTGACAGATATATCCAAAGAAACCGATGGTCAGTCTCAGGTTAATGGTATCTCTCGAGTTTCAGGCATTTACTATATACCTAAAGAAACCGATGGTCTTCTTCTTCTTCTTCGTTCGTTCTCAATCTCCCGCTACCAAACCCTGAAAGGGCTTAAGTAGCAGAATGTAGTCCAGAGAACGGAATGCGTTGTGTCGTAGTTTACAGCTTGGCTGCGATATTTGCACCTTTCGGTCCAACACATCCGACTTCATCAAGCATTTTTTGAGTACCGGGTTAGCATTCCCTCTTCGATCCCTTCTCCTTAGCCAGTCTGCCCTGCTGCAGCCTGTTATCCAGGACCACCACATGGAGGTGTAGAAGGGTCTTGGCAGCTATGGTTGCTGGCCCTGACGCTAGCAGTCAGCTATGGGTCGCTGACCACTGCAGCATCTTGATCACAAACCGATGGTCAATCTGAGCTTATTGGTATCTAGCAAGTTTCCTATAAGGAGGAGGGCGGGGTGGGGGGAGGGATGCTGTAGCTGATTGGTAGGGTGTATTGAACAAAAGCACAATATGGCTGAATTTTCAAAATCTACAAGTTTTCAAGAGTTAATTTTTCTCAAAGGAGGTGAGATATACAAAGGTCTCAACAACCCTTAGGTACAAGAGGTGTCTTCTTCTTCGGTCGTTCTCTCTCTCTCTCTCTCTCTCCTGCTACAAAGCCCTGAAAAGGGCTTTGCAAGTAGCAGGATGTCTGGAGAACGGAATGCGTTATAGTTTACAGCTTGACTGCGATATGTGCACCTTTCAGTACAACACGTCTGATTTCAGCAGGTATTTTTAGGTACCGGGCTAGCCTTCCCTCTTCGATCCCTTCTACTTAGCCAGTTCGCTCTGTTGCAGCCTGTTATCCAAGATCACAGCGTGGAGGTGGAGGAGAATCTTGGCAGCTCTGGTTCCCTGACGCCTGCCGTCAGCTTTGAGCCGCGGACTGCAGCAATTCATGCATCGCTCAGCATCATGATCCCAGAAGATGTGTGAAGAGTTTCAGATGTCCTTGAAGTATCTAGAGAAAGTAGTGGCTAGTCTGATGTTGTTGGTATCTCTTGAGTTTCAGTGGTTGTTGCTGTTGTTGTTGAATGCCCACAATGAGTAATTTCACTCTTTTTGCACCCTGAAATGGGCGTTAAGTGACGAGTTGCAGTACCTTTTCTCACATCTTGAGCGTGCTAATGAAGGTGGGTTGATGTCCTCCAGGTGGTTGTACTATGCTTGGTTTTATCTGCATGTTGCTCACTACTGTGGGGATAACATTGATTCCCCCACGTCATTAGCCAGACTGTCGTGAAATAGCCTGTTTCCAATGAGAACTGCTAGTGGGTGTTAGTCAGTATATTTCGCCTGACTCCGACTAACATTGTCCGATCAGTTTGTTTCGCCTGACTCCGACTAACATTGTCCAATCAGTTTGTTTTGCCTGACCAGACTTTAGTCTCCTCTCCTAGAGTTTCAGGCGTCAATTTTATATATATCAAGACACCAGTTGTCAGTCTGAGACTATTTCTGTGTCTCTCATTTTATACGTCCAATGAAATGCATCTCAAGAAACCAGCATTCAGAAAGGAATTTTTTTTTTTTTTTTTTTGTGTGTTCGTCTTTTTCTTTATTCCCCAAAGTGGTGTGCGTTGCACTACGTTTTTATATTTGCGCCTGTCGGCCCAGTGCATCCGACTTCAGCATTCATTTTATGTAAGGGTCTTCTTCCTCCTGGATTTTCTAAGGGTTTGCTTCCCGGGGTAACGACCGGTACTGTGATTTGGGGAGCGAACCCAGCACCTTCGGATTGTGAGCCATGTCACTTAAAGACAGGAGATTATTTTTAACTCCTATTTCATGTACAAAACAATTATTTTTCATGTACATACTTTGAGGTCACGATAATTACATGTACTTATACTGTACCTGAAAGAAATATGATGCACACATCATCTG
This sequence comes from Ariolimax columbianus, assembly GCA_036924085.1. Taxonomy (NCBI): domain Eukaryota; kingdom Metazoa; phylum Mollusca; class Gastropoda; order Stylommatophora; family Arionidae; genus Ariolimax; species Ariolimax columbianus. The sequence continues at coordinate 42,248,953 of JAVGWX010000020.1, forward strand.
TACATAATTATAGGTAGCTGATTTGAAATTAACTGCGACACCTTGTCCTTTTATCTTGGATGTTACCTGTAAAATACTTTTGATGTCTCAAAAATGACTGATATTGTAAAATACCGTAAAAATCACTGTGTATTTTAAAATAGTTACAATTTTGTTTGCAAGAGCTGTGTATTCTCTGATAGAATTGTACAGTCATTTAGATGGATTGCCTGACATACTGTTACCAAATGAAAGGCACAGAGAAAGGGAAATGGCCTACCTCCTACAAGGAAGTCTCTAACACTTCATCCCCGACAGCAGTGTCTGCTATGAGACTACATTAACATTATATAGAGCTTCAGTACTTCTCAATGTAGCAACATAATAAAGAAGAAAAAAACAATAATACAGACAACATTTTTTATCGTGTGAAGCATCTTATTGCACTTCAGCCAGTAGGACTCCAGTCCACCTTCTTCTGTATACCTGTAGCTCTCTACCAAATAAATATCATATAAGGCAAAGAACTCTGGACTAAATAATTATCAGGTCTCAAATTTATGATACCAATAGATCAAATCATGTTATTATTATCAGTCAGCTATCATTAGCAGTAAGTTATCAATATCAGTAAAATTTATTAATATCAGTAATTCATCAATATCAGTAATTCATCAGTATCAATAGTCAATATCGCAAGTTATCAATATCATTAAGTAATCAATCCCTTCGCCTTAGCCAGTCTGCTCTGTTGCAGCCTGTTATCTAGGATCACCGCTTGATGGTGTAGGAGGGTCTTGGCAGCTCTGGTTCGCTGGCCCTGATGCTAGCAGTCAGCGATAGGTCACTGACTGCTGTAGCTCATACCCTGCTCAGCGTCTTGATCCCAAATAGAATATCTAATTTTTAGGTTTCTTTTTGTGTCCCCTTCATACAACATAACAATTGATTGTCAATGTTAAACAGTCAAGTTAATTTTAAAATTCTAGTCAAACAGTATAAGTGCCATCTCTGCATCGAAGGTCGACTGCAATGGATCTCCAGTGTACTCTATATCTTCCCGTAATTGTGCAATCTGACAGGCTTTTTGCAGTTCATCTTCGGATGTTGTCCACCCATTTATAACTTTGTCTGTCTCTTAAACAGCTGCGTTTCAACCTACCTTTAAGAAGGAATTTAAGAAGGAGGTATGCTTTGTTATATTACTATAAATAGAATTTTAATTAAAAGCTATAAATAATATAGTGTCATATAAGTCTGTTAGGTCTTGCCCACAACTGTGAGTTAAGTTTTTAACAAAAACTGCTTTAATTTTATTCAATCAAGATCTAGGCCAGAAACTCTAGAGACCTTTTGTGAAACCTCTAGAGACCTTTCACAGAACCTAAGAGACCTTTTATGGAACTCTAGAGGCTCAAGAACACGCAGAGACTTTACACTGAACACCCAGAGACGTTTTGCGGAATCCTGAGAGACTTTACACTGAACACCCAGAGACGTTTTGCGGGACGCGTAGAGACTTTACACTGAACACCCAGAAACTTTTTGCGGAATCCTGAGAGACTCTATACTGAACACACAGAGATGTTTTGCGGAACGCGTAGAGACTTTACACAGAATACCCAGAGATTTTTTGCGGAATCCTGAGAGACTCTATACTGAACACCCAGAGACGTTTTGTGGAACGCGTAGAGACTTTACACTGAACACCCAGAGACTTTTTGTGGAACCCTAGAGATTTTTCATTTTGCTGAACCCCTAGAGAGCTCTTGCAGAACATTGAGAGATCTTTTGTGGAGTCACTAGAAAAAGGGGTTCTCAAGCAGGGGGGGGGGGGGGGGAAGGGGGGGGGGGCAGATTAGTCTTTGAACCCAGGCTATCTCCCATTCCCCTGTGCTCCTTAGAAAATACATACAATGTAGACATTTGAATAAAGCTATTTACTATGACAAAATGTTTTGCTCTAATTGAGTTATTCTATCTACAATTGACTGACCTGCTCATCTCCAATGTTCCTACTTCGGGTAGAGTATGGAATGAACCCCTCCCCCCTCCTCTCCCCAGGACCACAGTCTGATCCTCCAAGGAACAGATCTAGCTTGATCTTCCTAATCAATGGACAAATAGTAATCCGAATCACACACCTGATGATGTTCAATCAACTGATTCTTTTCAGAATAATCATTATCTAAATCCAATTTATCAGCCTCAGAATTCTTGAAATTGCATTCAACTACCTGTTCTGTTGTTAGCGTTTTAGAATGACCATTTCCTGAATTTTCAACAAAAAAATACTTTTTCGTTAAGAAAATAAAAAAAGTCATCCTGAAGACATGCTTCGATATTTACGCTGCCATATTTGTTACTTCCGGAAATGTTTGTACTATGTAGACGTCACTATATTATGGCCAAAATCCAAGCAGTACAGCCCAAAATACGCCTTAAAATAATCGTCACACTGGCAAACAGCTAGCTCGGAGAATGGAGTATTTACACACAACCCGAAATATTTATGTCACGTGTTCAAAGGTAATTAGATATGATAGTTAGATAGGAATATTTTTGTAAGCAGCTTTTATTGAAGTTTTAAAATACATCAACTTTTTCTTTTGCTATTAAATTTGTAAAACCATATAAAAATTATATAAGTATATGTACTAATATTATATACATATGTCGACGGGTTGGCGGGTTCGGGTGCGGAGTTCCAGGGGTGGGTCGGGAGACTCGATGGGACAGCTCTTGGCTATGCTATGGAGATGGGCGCTGAAGGGACAAACAAGATTGATGACCAACAGCACTGGGGGCTTCAGCTGCGGGATAAGAGCTAACGGTTGGCAGCTCGAAGTGGTTGACCGTTTTAAATATCTTGGGTTGATTGTCAGTGAAAAGGGATCGGAGTGTGAGGTGTTGGCCAGAGTGGCACAGACGGTGGCGGCGCTTACACGGCTTGGCAAAATCTGGCAGGATAAATGGTTAGCACTGTGCATGAAAATGAGATTAATGCGTACACTGGTCCTGTCAATATTCCTCTATGCTTGTGAGACATGGACAGTTACAGTTGACCTTCAACGAAGGGTACAGGCCTTGGGGATGAGATGTTTCTGAAGACTTTTAAACGTCAACATACAAAGAACGAGTTACAAATGAGGAAATACGAGATAGAATTACAACAGCAATAGGGCCTTTGGAAGACCTCTTGGCAACTGTCAAAAGAAGGAAACTCGCTTGGTACGATCACATATCGAGATCAAATGGTCTTGCAAATACAATCCTCCGTGGAAAGGTGCATGGCAGACGACGAAGAGGCCGTCCCAAAAAGAGATGGGAGGACAACATAAAAGAATGGATCAATCTCCGACCAGAAGAGTCACAGGCAGCGGCATCTGACAGAGAAGGGTGGCGTGGCGTTGTGAGGATGTCTTCATGTGTGCGCCAATGACCTCACCGGTTACGGGATGACCTGACCTGATACATATTATGGTGATTGCATATTGAGTAAGACAACATTGGAAAGAGGAAATTATATTCTGGCGTAAGGTGAAAAGGGTTATGGGGGAAAAATAGATTGAAGACCCATGCCCAAGAGACATTTTGGGGACCAGTACTTGAGAAATTGTGTTGTACAATGTTGTTGTTGATGTTGTTGTTGTCAACGCTACTTATGCGGAGTTCTTCACTCTTAACTTAACGTCCTTATACTGGCTTAGAGGATGAATATGCTGAGCAGCGCAGGAGCTGCAGCGGTCAGCGACCCATAGCTGACTGCTAGCATCAGGGCCAGCAAACCAGAGCTACCATGACCCTTCTACACCTCCACTTGGTGATCTTGTATAACAGGCTGCAACTGAGCAGACTGGCTCAGGAGAGGGAATCGAAGAGGAAAGACTAACCCGATACTAAAAAATTCCTGCTGAAGTCAGATGTGTCAAACCGTAAGGTACAATTATTGCAGTCAAGCTGTAAACAACGACACAACACATTTCATTCTCCGGACAACAGGCTGTTACTTATTACTAGCGGGAGATTGTGAACGAACGAAGAAGAAGAAGATACTGGTTTAGAAGACTCTGCAGAGTCTGTATACAAGCAGTTTCTTTTACATTTACTTGATCTAGAAATACCTATGTGCATCCAATCTATTTTTTATTGCATTAATTGACTATACCTCAACTATTTCCTGTGGTAATGCATTCCAAACATTCACCACTCTCTGACTAAAAAAAATATTGCTGGGTATCTAATCTGGACCTTTCTTTAACTAGTTTGTAGCTGTGCCCTCTTGTTCTTACAGACGGCTGTACTTTGAAAAACTTGTTATAGTCTAATTTATCTTTTCTGTTATTTATAGATCTGCATTAAATCACCCCGAATTCTTGACAATGTTCTTTTGGAAGCAGGTTACAGGTGTACAAAAGAAGGTGTACCTGAGCGCTCCTGACTATATTGCAATGTGATGCTTCTCAATCAACTCATCACTATGGGCTCATCACAGTGCTGATCCCTACCTCATTATTCAGACTACTGTAACACAGCCCCCTTCCAGGAGTGATGTGTGGAAGACAGGGGGGGGTCTCGACAAAAATGAATCGTGATATTTTGTATTAACCATATTGCGGTTATTTTTTTTTTCACTTTCTGTTACCTGATTTGAGAAGTCCATGCTATCACTCTGCTCCCCTAGTGGAACCAACAGATTTAGAAAGCATGTTGTACAGATCTGTCTTTTACAACGTACTTAATCGGGCACATTAGTTCTTTGAATTCACACCAACGAAAAAGTCTCAATCACTGTACAATGTCAACTATGTAATGAATGTGTAATATGGTGGCTAGATTTATTGTGTTTATGCGGAAATGTGACTTAGTCTTACATTCGTTATTACTTTTGGCATTATTTTTTTGGTGTGCCAAATTTGTATTGCTGGTTATATTCTCAGTTCTGAGCAACCAAATTACTGAGTGATAAAGTCATAGATGTATTATGTATATGCATCAATGTACTGGAGCTTTATTCGTCAATAATTTCTATGGGTTTCACCCAAAAAACAGATAACAGTAAGATTCTCTTCTTTGGTGCATGTCAATAGTGGGGCGGTCATATTAAACTGCAACTATGGCATCATGTTGTTTGTCTGCACCGTCATGGTATGTGCAGGACACTCTTGATATCCTTAGCAACTATATTAACAAGTTACAATACAAAGGGAATTTTTATCCCACTTTTAAGGTTTTCATTTGAGGCCACCTCGTATATATATATATATATATATACACACACACAGACACACACACACACACACACACACAGACACAGACATATGTATGGATGTACATGTACGTGTATACATCAGGATAATAGGTCATATTAAGACATCCTCTTAGCATTACAAGACAGTCTCTGTTTTGGGTTCCTGGAAATGAGCGCTCGATTTGATAATTAAGAAAAGATGATCAGAGGCTCTGGCACTGTGGGCTCAGGATATCACAGTTTTGTCATTGTTTGTTGGAAGCTCATGCTCCTCTGGGAGTAGAAAGGTGATTGATTGATTGAGGATTGAAGTCAGGATGAAGTGTAAGGGTCTTCACGTGACCTAGTTTCCTCTTTGCTTCACTGCTTTTCCTCATGGTAAATCGGAAACCTATTTTACGGCTGGGTAGACCGGAGCATGTCACTAATAATTAGCGTACCCGTCCCCTTGGCAGAGTAGTTAAGAGTTTTTGTTTTATTCTTCTTGCATAGATACTGGGTCCACTTACAAAAAAGCTACAGTCCACCCGACTTTAAATCTATACCTGACTTATTGTTACAGGAAATTAGGGAAAGGAACTGGCCACCCCCAACTTACAAATCATAGGACCTAGTACACTGAAGCCCCTAACACTTCATCCTAGATGGCAGTGTGTATCGGATTAACCATGACATTATTCTATTTATAAAATTGATCAAATTCAAACTTTATTGTTCAATTAATACAAGGAGTGCCAAAATGAAAATCATGAATCAGAGTTAGGACCAAAATGAAAATCATGAATCAGAGTTGGGGCTCTGTACGAAGGATGGCTTCAGACCGGGTGAAGTGGAAGCAGTTTGTTGCTGCCCTTAAAGATGCCATTAGATGTGACAGTTACTGACCAAGGAACTGAGAAGAATAATACGAGGGACAGTCCTCTTCTTCGTCTTTCATTCGCTTGAAAATATAGTGTCTACATCTGCAATGTTGTCTCTTGTATAAACTTCACTGCCTTTTGTAGTTCACATATAGGTTCATAAAGTTTCTCTTCCAGTGTTGTTTCTATGGGCCGGTGGGTTTGTCTCTGTATATCGTATTCGGAGCAGTTCTGTATGTGTTCTGCAGTCTGGGATGCCTGTCTGCATGTACACGTTGCTGAGTTGTCAATCTTCAATTTTGTGTACATGTGGCTTCGGAGTCGGTTGTATTCTGTTCTGAGGCACAACACAACAGTTTGTTCATGTCTGTTTATCTTATGACAATTATCTTGTGTTAATGTTGGTAGCTTTCTGATTGATTTGATCATCCTTATCTTCTGTTGGTATGTGACTGGTACATCTGGTTGCTTGTCTGCAGCACCCTCCTTTGCCAGTCAATCTGCTCGAGGGACAGTCAAAAATAACCCTTTATACAGAATATTCTGTTAATTACAAATATTAATGCTACTTTTTAACTTCTACTTGTAACACTATGATTGTTTCTCATGTTGTCTCTTAATGTTTTTTGTTGTTTATTCATATTAAAGTTTTTGTCACTCGTATTAATGTTCTTTGTCAGAAATATTATTCCTCCTTTGAGCAAGACACTTACATAGGGGGAACTCAGTGGTATCGAGATAAGGTGTCCGCCTCAGGTGTCTGAGTTCGCGGATTTGAATCATGATGGAGACCGGGATTTTTGTATGTGGATCTTCTGGTAAAAATTCCCCTGATCTCTGGGTACCGAGATCGGACTCCCGTGTTCAGTGTCGAGCACGTTAAAAATCCCTTGGCAGTTAGAAATATAAAAAAGTAGACTTAAAGACAGCTGCCCAGACAAAATTGTAAAAATAATTCTAGCTAAAATAAATCTACCCAAAATTATTTTGTACCTTTCCCCCCAAGCAGTTTGTTAAGAGCAGCATAGATGGCGCCTAACTGGCTGCGGATCTACTTAGCTCTGTCTGAGTCTACTAAGATGAACTTGACCATCAGTTAACCACCCTCCAAGAAACTCGTTGTCTACAGACTGCAGAGTCTTCTAGACAAGGATAAAGACGTTTAGTTAAGTTACCTTTTGCCCACAGATATGTTTTTTTTTGTGTGGTTATCATGTACTTTGTACTTTATGTGTGTGTGTGTGCATGTGGCAGCCGGACTGGATTATACGGTTCTGTTGAATTCTGGTGTGCTTGATAGTTCAAGCCTATCCGATACCTGGTCTCCATTTGTCTTTGAAAAAGACAAATTGTTTCTTTGATTTTGTTTATTCCCATTCCGTTTCATTGTTTGACATTAATCCTTCTGTTTATGATTATTGCTTTCAAATGTATTTGCATGTGTTTGTTTGATCATACCCAGTTTATAACTGTTCCGAATTATTATTTTTATGTATTGTAATTTTTCGGTGTATTTTTAAATAGTTTAATTTGTATTCTAGTTGTCCATATTCTTTCTGCGCTGAATACGGTGCATACGGCAGAACTCACTGCTCTTCATGTAGATTTAGTCTAATGCCACTCATTGTGGTTCCTGTGTTTTATGACGGAAGGCCAATCCAAAAAATTCAATGCTGAAGTCGGATGTGTCAGACCGAAAGGTGCAAATATAAACTTTGACGTAATGCATTCTGTTCTCCTGATTACATCCTGCTACTTGCAAAGCACTTTTCAGTGCTTGGTAGCGGAAGTTTGAGAACGTTTAGGGCTTGGTAGCGGGAGTTTGAGGACGTTCAGGGCTTTGGTAGCGGTAGTTTGAGAACGTTCAGGGCTTGGTAGCAGGAGTTTGAGAACATTCAGGGCTTTATGCAGGAGTTTGAGAAAGGTCAGGGCTTGGTAGCAGGAGTTTGAGAACATTCAGGGCTTGGTAGTGGGAGTTTGAGAACGTTCAGGGCTTGGTAGTGGGAGTTTGAGAACGTTCAGGGCTTTGGTAGCGGGAGTTTGAGAACGTTCAGGACTTTGTAGCGGGATATTGAGAACGTTCAGGGCTTGGTAACGGGAATTTGAGAAAGAACGATCCAGAAGAAGAAATTCAAATTTATTAAGACAGTTTAAAAAAAAATATATATTTGGCTAATAATATGTTGATTTTCATTCACTTTTGTTATTCCTTCTGTTATTTTTATTCATTTTTAAAAGTTGTTCCATCTTTGTCATATCCACCTTGCACGGTTTTTATTTTAATTGGCTGCGCTTATGACTTGACTTAGTTGTTCCTCCTCTACCACGGAGTGTAGAGGTCTTTCTTTCTTTCTTATGACTTATAGACCCTCGTTAATCACCTCCAATGACATGCATGGCAGGTTACAGTATTGCTATTCATTGCTCTCCGTTCAGGCTCTGGAAAAACATGGATGATGTTGTTGTTTGCGAATGCCCACAGTGAGTAGGTTACTCTTATGTGCGCCCTGAAAAGGACGTTAAGTGGCGGGTTGCAGTAGCTTTCCTCACATCCCAAGCCCCGAGGAAGGTGGACTGGGATTCTCCAGGCGGTTGTTCTATGCTTGGCTTCATCTGTGTGTCGCTCACTACTACGAGGATCACATCGAACCTCACCTTGTTAGCCACACTGTTGTCCTCATCAACAACCCATTTCCAGGACGACCAACGAGGAGGTTAGCTGAGGGTCTTGGCCAGTATATTTCTCCTGTCCCTGGCTAACTTTGTCTCATCAGTGTGTTTTGCCTGACCAGACGTTAGCCTCATCATCCCAAACATGGATGATAGATATTATTAGTAGTTAGTTTTCTTTCCACTTAAGTTGCTGAGTGTCGTTAAGGAGATTAAGTCTTCTGTCCTCCGCCAAGTCTGCTGCATAGACCATCACGGACATGTGTTGCTGCACAATCACTCTAATGTCATCTATCCACCTGCCTTGCTGCCGCCTTCTTGCCCTGTAGCTAGATCTGCCAGAGTTGTAAGCCATCAGTGGAAGTTGATGAAAGTGCATTTTCCTGAGACGACCGAACCAGTGTTTATTTGACATTTAAATGTACTCAGCATAAGACGTAGTGCAGACCATACTTCGAATGTCTTCATTTAACATTCTGTCTTTCCTGGTAACACCGATGACCTTCCTCAGCTGTTTTATTTCACAAATCAAAATTCAGCTTTCACATACCTTATACATGGACCATATTTCACTGGTAGCACAGTCTACATAAATATACTGTTTATCAGCTGTTGCTTTGTTGCCAAACTAATCATCAGGTGCTCGAGCAGTGATGACATCATATTCTTCTTAGCGTTCATCCTGAAAAGGACGTTGTGTCATAGTTTGTAAACTTTCGGCCTGACCCATCCATTTTCAATCGACTTTTTTCGGTACCGGATTTCCATTCCCTCTGTTGCATTCACACACAAGAACAAGAGGGCATAGCAACAAGTTGACTAAAGAGAGGTCCAGATTAGATATTAGGAAATATTTATTTAGTCAGAGAGTGGTGAATGCTTGGAATGCATTGCCACAGGAGGTAGTGGAGGCAGGGACGGTTAATGCATTTAAGAATAAATTGGATGCGTTTAGCTTTAAGAGCAAGGTGATGTAAATGAAACTGGTTGTACAGATTCTGCAGGGTCTTCTAAACCAGTATAAAGACGTTAAGTTAAGTTATTCCCTATTCTCTTAGCTAGACTACTCTAGTGCAGCCTGTTTCCAGGGTCGCCACTAGAAGAACAGAGACGATCTTTGTCAGCTCTAGTTGCCTGGCCCTAATGAGTCACTGGCTGCTTTCAGTTCATTCACTGTGTTGCATCTTCAGCCTCCGTAGTGACATCTGATAAACCACAGCAAATATTTTCTGACACTTGTCACAATTCCCTGTCGACAAAATACTTCTCAAATACCTGAACTTCTGACCTGAGTCTGTTGAGGATTATTATCATTCTACTTGTCACAGGTTGTTGCTAGCACGTTTGTGTGATTGTTCAGTTTATTTTCATCATTGTACAACCAACATCTAATATCTGCAAAGTGTATTTCATGTATTGAGTTCAGTTCTGCTTCTGATGTCTCAATTAGATATTATGTCTCTGCTGTGATTTTGTCCATGTAGATGTTGAACATCAGAGGGGAAAACACATAACCCTGCCTCAGAACGGTCATCATCATCATGTAGCATGTCCTTTGCAGAACATCTCTTCCATCACAGTCTGTCTGAAAGAAACTCGTTCTCTGGCCAAAACTCCAGCCTCAGCCACAGTCATACCTAGGCATTCCTGGATATCTTGGTGCCATCGTTTTCTTGGTCTACCCCTTCCTCTTTTGCCTGCCACCATAACATCCATCACCGTTCTCTCAAGACCGTAGTGTCTGTTGATGTGACCAAAGTATTTGCAATTTCTAGCCAAAATGGAATTGATAAACCAGTTCTCCTCTATGCTCAACTCTTGCCGATTGTCTACATTTCCTCTGTTAAATAGCTGTGTTTCTTGTGCGACATTTGGGAATCATTTCTTTCGATGTCGAGATCAAAATATCCATTGCATACGATGTCAACTCCTCAGATGTCATCTCTTCCTATACCGCAAGCAACGCCTCAAATTTGTTTTCTACTTTGATGTTGTATTCAGTAGCTATTGCTGTTACATCGAAGCGTATTGGCTGACAGCCTTAGTTGATCATATCGGTAGTGATTTCAAAAGCATCTGTGACACCATTGGTCATTCTTATAACGTTTATGCTTGTACAATGCAGTGTTCTCACATTATCAAATAGCTAGCATTAACTTCATTTCCTATGGCAATGTATTCCAAGCATTCACCACTCTCTAGTTAAAAAAATATTTCCTGGTATCTAATCTGGACCTTTCTTTAATTAATTTGTAGCTGTGCCAACTTGTTCTGTTCACTGTATTTTGAAAAACTTGTTATAGTCTAATTTATTCTTTCCGTTGATTATGTTATAAACCTGAATTAAATTACCTCAAATTCTTCTCCCTTCTAGACACTACAGGCTGAATTTTCTGAGTATTTCCTCGTAACTATAATTTTGGAATCGAGCAATCACCTGATTTGTTGCTCTTCTTTGTGTCCTTTCCAGCATGTTTATATCTCCTCTATAATAAGGACTCCACACCTGTACACAGTACTCCAATCTAGGACTCACTAATGCTTTATACAGTTTGACTATCACTTCCATGCTCCTATTTTGTTTAATATTTCTTTTTATCATACCTAACATTGCATTTGCTTTTTTCAATGCTACCTGGACTTGCTCACTCACTTTACTTGTATGATCTATTATAACCCCTAGGTCCCTTTCATTTTCTATCTTTCTAATATTGTTCACTCCCATTCTATAATTATGTTTCATATTGGATCTAGGCCTATACCAAAACCCAAAAACCAAGTCCTGTGACAATCCACTTTTTACTTCACACCACTCATCTTATTTATGCCTACTCTCTGCCTTCTTTCCATAAACCAATTTTCAATTCAGTTGGCAACTTTGCTACCTATTCTATGGGATTTTAACTTCCTAAACAATCTTTGATGAGGTACTCTATCAAGGGCCTTTGAAAAATCTAGATAAATAACATCCACTGGCTCCCCTCCATTTATTATTTTAATAACCTCCTCAATGAATTCTAATAGATATTTTAAGCACGACCTGCCTTCAGTAAACCTATGCAGACTATTTCTAATTAGATTAAATTTGTCTAAATGCATTAAAATGTTTTAATTGATTATTGACTATTCTCGTTAAACTCACCGGCCTATAATTTACTGGATCTGATTTTTTTGCCATTTTTGAACAAGGGAATCTTGCATCTTTCAAATCCTCAGAAGAAGGGGACGGCGTGGCCTAGTGGTTAAGTGGCACGGCTCACAACCAGAAGGTGCTGGGTTCGATCCCCATCACAGCACCGGCCGTTACCCCGGGGAAGCAAACCCTTAGAAAATGCAGGAGGAAGCAGAACCTTACATAAAATGCATGCTGAAGTCGGATGCACTGGGCCGACAGGTGCAAAATAAAAACCACAGTGTAACGCACACACGCCTTGGGGATTAGATAAATAAGGCGAACGCAAAAAAAAAATCCTCAGAAGCAATCCTTTTTGCAAGTGATTGAGAACATAATATAACTAATGGTTTTGCTAACAGGTCTCTAATTTCAATGACATAACATCAGACACAGCATTTGCAAGAGTGTATCCTTACAGTGATTGAATCATTTGTGGTTTAAATATACCGTGATTGTCTCTTTCATATTTCTTAATATTTCAATAATAATTTTTTGTGTATTTTTTTTTTAGTCGTGTTCAGATCAAACAGTTTCTCCTATTAAATTGGCTATTACTTCTTTTTTTCTATTTTATTGCCAAAAAGTTAATTTTTTCTGAATTTTTTCATAATCACCTTGAACAGTTAAACAAAATATTATTGGTTATGGTTATTGCTTCTTTATATTGTGACTATTTTTATATGTGTGTTCTGCCTTCACATTCCTCTTACATCTTAACATCTTTTCTGATGAGCCACTTACTTACTGCTGTCTACAAAGAGCTAGCCATGTTGCACACCACTTATACCTCATATTGGGCCCTCTCCTGTTTCAGATAATGTTATGCAGAACGTGTTTTATATTTTGTCAGCAATGTACCTGAAATAATTTTTTTTACTTTACTTACAGCATTTGGGTCATTAGGCCACCTGATCACATTCCTGAATATATATTTCTTTCCGCATACATCTTGTTTCTTAACAGTGTTTTGCACTTATTGGCCCAGTGCATCCAACGTCATCACTCATTTTTAAGGAGTTTACTTCTTATAGAAGTATGACCTTGCCGATTTCTTCTTCTTCTTGACCCTTAGTATCTTGGGTTGCAAGGAGATCAGCCAACCCTCTTCAAACAGTCTGGTGCTATTTTCTCTGGTTATTTTCAACTTCTGTCTGTTTTCCTTGCGTTAGCCTCTAGGTCATGACCCATTTCTCCAAGTGCTGCAGGACAATGTATGAGCTGACCCGAGTCAACAACTCATAGCTGGTTGCTTGCATCAGTGTCAGAAAACCAGCGCCTACAAGTGGCGGCCCTGGAAAAAGGCTGCACTAGTGAAGTCTGGCTAACAGAAAAGTATCGCAGTGGGGATGCAAACACAGAACCCAAAAAAGCCACCTAAACAAGATGAGTAGGGCTGAAAGGTGCAGAAATCCCAGCTTAACTGTAAATTACGACACAACATCACAATGTTCTTTTCAGTACGAATGCTGAAGACGAAGAAGATATCTCCATGTATTCATGAGCCTTCCTTTGTCTCTTTTTCCTTGAGGATTCCATGACAGAGATTGCCTGGTAATACTGGATTGAGGATTTTGCAATGTATCACTATCCAAAGCAGGTGGAAAAATGGAACAATACACCATAAAGTACCATAAAAGGAGGATAAAACCATCATTCGTAGCCAGTATAAAATGGGAGAAAGAAATGGGAGAGAGTAACAGTTCAGACCCAATGTACCAGCTACAAAGACACCAGCAAACTGCAATCTTTCTCATGAGAATGTGCCACAGCAGACTACTGGGCCACCTATATCGGCTCAAATACTCCCAAACAAATGAATGTGCATGTGGGACAGGAGTCCAGATCCCTGAACACGCACTTCAAGAATGCCCGGCCTACGAAGAACTAAGATGCCAGGCCTGGCCAGATAGAGCAGAACTGAGACAAAAACTATGGGGTCACCGCTCAGGCCAGGAAAGGGCTGTGGACTTCATCCTGGCGATAGGACTGAAGATTTAACATGATCCAAAAGACGAGAATGCAGAAAAAGAAGAAGTAATGTATGGCCTATCCAACATCATCCTCCAAAGATTCCCTATTGCAAATGTCTGCCCTGTTCTCTCCCGTGAGCTTTCGTTAGTGACCTTGTCGAACAATTGCAGGGGCAGAATCTTTCTCTGGGATTTATTGATAAACCCCTGTAATCTCAGTAAGGCCTTGCTGCTTAATGGATCCAAACACAAGCAAGTTCGAGTTGGGAGCCACACCACTAACCGCCTCACTACTCCGTCATTATTCTGGAATATTGAAAGTTACAAGTTATCAAATTCCACACCAATTTATATTTCTTAAAACACTGCTGGGGTTTGTCTCTTGTTTTTATTTTTAATTCATTTTATTTTGAAGTCATCATTTCTTTTCCACTCCAATAGAACAATGGCTGAATGGTTAGGATACCAGTCTCATAATCAGGAGGTATGGATTTGAACCCATGCAAAATTTTTTTATCCCACTCGTCTGCTGCTCTTGTACCGTCAGATATGAAAAAGGTCTTTTCTTTTTCTTGCGACATATTGTTTCCACAGGATGGGGTGGCAGGCTCCACTCTCCATGGTTATTTGTTTCACTGGAACTACTGATATACAAGCAGGTTAGTTAGTACCTTATGCCAGGCATAGAAAAGCTATCATTTTGTCTCTACAAGTCCATCCAGTTGGACATTTGAAGGTGCCGTCCCATGTCTTCCTTGTTTACCCTTTAGATTTTGATTTGACTATTGGTAATAAAAATTTGTGCGTGGTTTCCTTTTTTTTCTATCCAGGATAAAATAAACACATCCTGCTGAACTCGGATGGGGCAGACCAAAAGGTACAAATATCGCAGAAAAGCTGTAAACTATGACACAACGCATTCCGTTCTCTGGAGAACATCTTGCTGCTTGCAAAGCCCTTTTCAGGGCTTGGTAGCGGGAGATTGAGAACGAAAGAAGAAACAAACACTTGCACTGGCAGCGAATGAGCTGCAACGATCAGCGACCCATAGCTGACTGCTAGCATCAGAGCCAGTAAACCAGAGCTGCCAAGACCCTCCAAGCGATGATCCTAGATAACAGGCCGCAACAGAGCAGACTGGCTAAGGAGAAGGGATCGAAGAGGGAAGGATAACCCAGTACTCAAAAAATGCTTGCTAAGCTCAGATATGTTGGACCGAAAGGTGCAAATATCACAGTCGAGCTGTAAACTATCACACAACACATTACGTTCTCTGGACTACATTTTGCCACTTAAGCCCTTTTCAGGGGTTGGTAGCGAGAGATAGAGAATGAACAAAGTCTAGTCAACACATACACTGCATGCAGCACTACTACTGCCAGGGCAAGCGGTTTTAATTTCTCAGCCCTGTAAAGACACGCCTCACCATTGGTATTAAATGCTGTAAAGTAGCGTGGGCTCAACATTGTAGGCAGCTTCCTTGCAGGAAGCCTGTATGAAAGTATTCATGTTCTCTGGCAGTGACAGTTTTTGAAAACACATGGGGAAGTCAAAAGTGTCCTTAATATGGCATATTCTGTTTAAAACAAAGGTGACTTTCTGTCTGCCCTTTGTGCTTACTTAACTTACTTATTTATCATCATTCTACTAGCTTAGAAGGCTCTGCAAAGTCTGTATACAACCAGTTTTTGTCTTGTCTTCACTGTAACTGCAAGAGGTTGTAGCGGCATCACTCAGCGTGTGAGTGATGTGTCTTGGGCATCTTGTTGACCGGGCAGGGCCCAATCTGTCCCGTGTGATGTGTTTTAGTTCATTACTGACTCATGTTTATATTTCACAGCCACACCAAAGCCGACACTGTATGCAAATAGGGCGAAGGGTGTTGATCTAGTGAAGTTTAGCTGTGTGCACTAGACAATGGAAAAATGGCACAGGGAAACTGCAATATTATTACATATAGCTGATGACCATGCCAGGACAATCAGACGGGGAAAACACCACAAAGGGAATTAATTAACTAGTCCAAATGGAAAACAGCAACACGTGGACAGAAGTGTAAGTCATCGGCTAGTGTGAATTCCAGTCAAGTTCATGACGGCATCTATGATGGACTAAAACACAGAGCAATGTTAGACACTTGGCCTGTTAGGCACTATCTTTTCTTACAATGAGACAAGTGTGCCAGCCACAATTACAACTTAAAGCCGGACTAACTTCAATGACTCTATAGATAAGACACTGCATTGTTAAAAAAAATGCAGATTAGCGGGACATGGGGTGCAGGGTATGTATGTCAACAGATGGGCACAAAAAGTGATGTGCTGGTGGTCCTACAACTTTAAGCACATGACCGGAAGTCCAACCATGAGATGGAGAGATGACCTGAGTAAATGTCTTGGTCCAATATGGTACCTCTAGACAAAAGACTGAAATAGTTTAAACAACATTTGGCTACCTGGCATCAAACACTTGATATGCCTGAATGAACACCAGGAGATTACAGAGAGTACAGTTACAAAATGACAACGGATGTTATAACGAGAATGTCTACGCCAAAGACATAGATCATATCCAAAGGTGGTTCTAACATTTAATATAGTTATATATAACAGTTCAGGGGACGGCGTGTCCTAGTGGTTAAGTGGCACGGCTCATAACCGGAAGGTGCTGCGTTCGATCCCCATCACAGCACCGGCCGTTACCCCGGGGAAGCAAACCCTTAGAAAATGCAGGAGGAAGCAGACCCTTACATAAAATACATGCTGAAGTTGGATGTACTGGGCCGACAGGCGCAAAATAAAAACCACAGTGCAACGCACACCACCTTGGGGTTTAGAGTAATAAGGCGAACGCAAAAAAAAAAAACCAAAAAATATATAACAGTTCGTAAATTAGCTTTTATTTATATATATATATATATATATATACATACACACACACATATACATGTATGTAGCATATCCTTTGCAGATTGTCATTCCTTACCACTGCTAACCTACTTGGCTGTCATACGTTTCTAGTCATGTTTGCAGTATGGCAGGGTGATACACACAGAGACGTTCCTAGAAAAAAACTCTGTCTGTCAAACTGGACACGGCAGGATTCGAATCCTATGTGTTGGAACTGTGAAACAGACATCTCACCACTATGTCATATATATATACACACACATATATATATATATATATATATATGCAGACAAGAATAATCAAAAAGTGACTTTAACATATTTTAACATATGCCAACTTAAGATTACGTTTGGATTTCTCCCCTCCCCTATATATATTAAAGAGCACTGAATAATAATATAGAAGTCAATAATTGCTTTGAGGAACAATCATTCATATGATATTGTTATTCGTTTTTTTGTTTTTGGTTATTTGACATTACAATATGAATTAATTTGTATGATTATAATTATTTATTACTGTTGTAAACATGTACTGTAGACATCACCTGTATCTATTAGGCTCATTAGCATATTTTGTACAGGTGCAAAACAAGCTTTAATTAATTATTACTTAATTTCTAAACTTTTTTGGATTTTGTATTGAAATATATATTTCAATTCATTCATTTATGATAGGCTGTGAATAGCCGAGCAATTAAGCAACCAGTCCCATAGCTTAGAGTGCACGTTCAAATCTCAGTATTTCCTATGGATGAAATAAAAACTGAAGTCTGTACACCCCATCGAGATCGCAAGAGCACTTGGCTTCTATTCCTGAACACTATAAATCATGGCTAGGGATAATATACGAAAACATAATCAGTATAAATTTGTTTGGGCTTTTTTTTGGTCTAATTTAGATATACTTAATTGTGTGTTCATGTGTATCTGTGTTTTTTGTAATGAATATTTGAGATTGTTATGTGTTGTATATTGCTTATTTGACAGTTTTTGTCATTATGACTTTCATGATTTTGTAATGCATTTGCAGCCAGAGCATGAATTTTTGTGTGCATTGTCTTAATAATTTTATAAATGAAATTAATGACTTAATAAAAGAAGTAATGAAAATGGACAGCAATGTTAGATTCCCGGTTTGTTATTGATAATGTTGAAATTGTGGTTGTAGAGATTGTGGTCTTCTGCTCCTCGTTCGCCATGCTTTTTCCTGTTACATCTACAGGTTGTCGTAGTGGAGAGTTTGGGGACTTCCAAACAGCTTTTTGTGGATATTCGTCTCAGTACGCAATTGGCTAAACATAAAACAGTCTTGCAGGGTATGTTTAGATGTCTGTGCTGCCTGCCCATACATACACATTGGCGATGGAGCCAATTTTAGCCAGTCTAAATGGCTATTCAATCTGTTATGTCTCATTCTGAAGCGGAACAGGATCACTTGTTCTTCCTCGGGGGCACCGCACTGCTGTTGACGTGCTCGTTAATCCTTTCTTCTGAGCATTACGCAATGTTTGTCTTTCTTGCCTTCTTCTTCTTCTTCTTCTTTATTGATCAACTGATGCTATGCTTCTAATACGGTGAGGCTCACGAAGGAGACTTCTGGTTGTTCAAGATGGTGGTGGAATCGAATTGAAAGTACAGAGATCTATATATTTTTCAGATAAGTATTAATATTGAGAATCAATTTGTGTAATAATAATGTAGTTGTAATTGTAGTTTACTGTAGCATACGTATTTTCAAATAAAGTAGTTTGGTTGTAACAGATAGTTAGTGACTTGACAGAATTAAATAGCATGATATAGTGAGCGGTAGTAACAGTCTGTAAGTTAGTGTACTGTGTAAATTTAGTGAAGGCCTAGTATTTAGCGATAAGTTGCAATAAGGTAAATACCTTGGTGTTGCTATAACAAGTATTCATTGAATTAGGTATTAGTATAACTTATTGGCTAACAGTAATAAATAGCATAGTCTAATTAGTATGGATGCTAAAACCAGGCAAAATGCGACGAAGAAAGGCCAGGACATATTAGGTGATTTGTATGGCAGCAATGTTTGTATTAATGTAGGGATAGATACAACGTTGGAAGAGGAAGTAAAAGTTATATGTAGGGTATGTCAAGTAGAAGAGAGGCATGCTCAAATGTAGTGCAATATTAGTACAAATGAGAAGAGATTGGAGGGGATAGAAAAGAGGCAGATCAAAATAGAAGTCTTCGTACGCTGTCAGACGTCAACTTGAATTTGTTAGAAGAAAGCAGCTGTCATCCTGAGGATGTCGACACTGCCATTGAGCTTATCTAGTGTTGCCACTGGTGATGGCCACATGTGCTTTCTCTGGTCCTCGTATGTCAGGCAATTTTGCAGCAGATGTTCAGCAGTCATTTTCCCTGTACCACAGATGCATTCGTCAGTGCCACCTATCTTCAGTTTATTGAATAGATGGTACCTCAGTCTGTTGAGGCCTGTGCGGAGTCTGAAGACTACGATCTGCTCTCTTCTGTTCATCTGGTAATAGGCATCATTTTTTGTGTAGCCAGTATGTTCTTTTTCCCATTTGGCCATGTATCTGGCTTTAATAAACCTTTTGGACTCTTCGTAGGACTGCTGGCATAGTTGACAGAGTACTGCTCTTAAATCATTAAGTTAAGTGTTTTTCTGGCTTTTAACCACGACCAGGGCATCTGTAAACAGGACTATCTGGCTTTCATTGCTTTCGCCTGTCAGCATTGCTTCTACTGCAGCCTTCAATGCCTCTGCCTCCGCTCTGAAATTGCTTGAGAATTTTCCAGTTCCCACTGACAGTGTTATTTTTCTACCATTTGTTAGGCTCAGGAATACCCCTGCCCCTCCATTATGTGTTGTGTTTGTTACAGAACCGTTGGTGTATGCATGGGTCCAGTCCATGCTTGGGTAGTTTTCCACTATGTACCTCAGGGTTATGTCTCTTCTTTCTTTTTCATTCTGGCTGTTCTTGTTTCCAATACCTGGTATATTTTCTACCACCTCCGGAATGATATACTGCTTCCATGTGGGTTTGTGTACAGTAGGGATGGGCTTTGGTGTTGTTATGGTGTTCATAAGGTCTTCGCTCATCTTTGCTTTGGCTATTTCTGCAAAGTTTCTCCGCTTTAGTTTCCCTTTTCCAAATCTATTTAGTCTCTGATGCATTTGATGGTCTGTCAGTCTTCTGAGTTTCTCTGCTTGCTGCTTGGCTCTGCAGTCTCTTCTGTCGGTCATGGATTGCAGATTTGTAATCTTTTCAAGTTCTACAATTGGCGTTGACTTCATGCCTCCTGTTATAACTCTCATGGCTTGGTTTTGAAGTTTGCTAACTTTATCGAAGTTCGCCTTTGCTGCTGTTGCCCATGTCACAATGCCATACTCGAGAACTGGTCTCACTCTTCCAGTGTACAGTTTCTTTAGTATTCTTTCGTCTGCTCCCCAGCTTGTGCCAGCAAGTTTCCTTATGATTGTGATTCTTTGTCTGGCTCTCATTCAGTTTCTCTTGGTCTGACTTTTCCATGTCATGCGCCGATCAAATGTGACGCCCAAGTAGTTTGGGTTGTCGTTTGGCCGCAGATATTTGCCGTTAAGACTTATTTTGGTGTTCTGTGGATTATTTGAAAGCGAGAATATCGTACATGTTGTTTTTTCTTCATTTATTTTGACCAGCCATGAGTTCACCCACTCCTCCAACGATGTTAGGGCCTGATGCATCCGATTGTTTGCTACGGTGAGATTTTTTTTCAGAGGTCCACATAGCCAGATCGTCTGCAAACATGGAGCTGTGGACTCTTCTTGGTATATTCTCTATGATGTTGTTTATATACACCAGAAGTGTGGGTGATAGTACTTCCCCTTGGGGTACTCCCTGCTCAAGTGTCACCTTTTTGCTCATCTGCCCTTGTACTTGAACTCTGGCTGTTCTGTTATCGAGGTAGTGGCTGATCCATCTGTACATTTTTCCAGATATTTCGCTTCTTTGTAGCCTGACTTTCCACACCTTGTCAAATGCCTTCTCTAGATCCACCCAAACCGCTACTGTATGCTTTTTCTCTTGATAAGCATCCTCCATTTCCTGTACTTTGAGAGTGATCTGGTCCTCAGTGGATCTGTGTTGTCTAAATCCTGCTTGCTGTAGAATTAATATGTGTTTTTCTTCCAGCTGCCACATCAGTCTGGTGTTTATCATACACTCCATCAGTTTACCTACACAGCTCAGTAGACTGATAGGCCTGTATCCATTTGGATCTGTTCTATCTTTTTTATTTCTTTGGTACGGGTATAAGAACAGCATCTTTCCATGCCTGCGGTACAATTCCCCTTTTCCAGCTTTGGTTCAGGACTGACAGTAACTTCCTCTTTGCTGTTTGGCCCAACCCCATCAGCATTCCGGGCGATTTCTTTTTCTTTAAAGTTCTCATGGACTCATTCATTTCATTCATCGTTAATTTTGCCATCATGTGCTCCCCTGGTGCAATCTTGATGTTGTCGTGGCTCTTTTTGTTCTTCACTAATGTCTGTATGCCTGTCTGTAGGGACATCAATGTGGTTTGCTCTGGCATAATGTTCTATAAAGGCGTTTTCTGCTTATTTTCCGGTAAGCATGTTGTCGCCCTGCTTGATGGTAATTTGTTTATTTGATGGTGTTTCGTCATTCATGTATCTGACTAAATTCCATAGTTTGCTCCCTTCTTTATCTTGATTGAGGCTTTCTATGTTTTTTTTTCCAACTGTCTCGTGTTATTTGGTTCAGTGTTCTTTTGTATTTCCAAAATAGAAGTGAAACAAGAGAAAATTGAGGAAGTTTTAAAGAAGCTGCAGTTGGGCAGTCACGGTGATAAAATAAAATCACTGTCAGTTATGGGTTAAAGAAGGAAATAGGAAGTAAGGGAGATACTAGTGAGGAAACAGTACACAGGGCAGAGAGCTTTGCAGAGAAAAAAGGAAATGTAGGTGAGGGTTCAGTATTGGTAGTAGGGAATTCAATGGTGAGGGAGGTTGGCAGACATTTTGTTTGAAAAAATGGATATTGGGGGAACACAAATGGAGGATAGAATAAAGAGGATAGATGACAGAGCAAACGGTCATGTTGTGGTATTGGTAGGAACTAATAATGTGAAGAGAGATGGCACATAAATAATTATGCAAAGATACAAGAGTCTTATGGGCACACTTAAGGAAAAAAAGTTCAGAAAGGTCACAATGATGGGCATTTTAGATAGAGCAGATGGGTCGGACTATTTAGATAGTAAGAAAATAGGTATCAATCTTAGGGTACATGTGATGTGTGCTGACATGGGAATGGAATTTATTGATGTGAAAATAGACAAAAGTAAAATGCTAGACAGGAGAAATTTACATCTAAATGAGATAGGACAGCATGCTGTAGCAAAGTATATGTTTAATCATTGTGTTACAAATTTAAACTTGTAAGGTCTATGAAGTATGAGACTAAAGATCGGCCTAAAACAGGATGCTATAGAAGATGCCATCAAAGGGGAGAGTTGGGGTCAGGGAAGTGTGAAAACAGTAGTGTAAAAAACAAAACAAAAACAACAAAATGATAAAATAAAAGCAAAAAATTGGAAAAACAACAAAATTACAAACTAAAATGTTTTTATGCAAATGTGAGAAGCATAGTAAATAAAAGAGAAGAATTTGAACTGTATGTAGAGGATGAAAAACCAGATATAATAGGGTTAACAGAATCATGGATATATGAGGACATTGCAGATAGTGAACTTGAAATAGAGGGATATACAATGTTAAGGAAAGATAGGGTAGTTGGAGACCCTAAGGGAGGTGGCATTTTATTATTCTGTACAAATTCAGTTAATATAATGATCAAAGATGATTTATCATGTGGTAACAAAAATGAAAGTTTATGGGGAGAAATAGAAAGAAGGGATGAAAAAACAGTGATTGGAGTGTGCTATAGATGTCCATCAAGTCAAAAAGAGGAAGATGATGAGCGGATGAGTAGGATAGAAAAGACAAGTACAGGGAATTTATTATTAATGGGAGATTTCAACTTTCCTGAAATAAAATGGGATATGGCAGAAGCACTTGTAGAGTCAAAACCTTTTGTTACGTGCATAACTGACAATTTTTTAATTCAACATGTAGAAGCAGCCACTAGAGACAAAAACACATTTGACAGTTTTTACTACAAAGGAAAATATGATTGAAAACTTTACCGTTGGGGAACTGTTTCGATCAAGTGACCATCAAATCATCTGTTGGGTTCTTATAGCAGAGAAAGAAGTAAACATGAACACGCGAACATATGACTACTCTAAGGCAGATGTTAAGAAGATGAAAAAGGTAGCGAGCCACATAATCTGGAAAGATATTGTCGGAGGACAGATGTTGAACAAGAGTGGAAGAGTTTTAAAACAGTTCTAGAAACGCTAAAAGAGTATTGTGTTTCATGTAGGGAGGTAAACCCCAAGCGTAAAAAGTGGATAACTAGATTTGGAGTTAAATGTAGAAGAGCTAAAAATAAAACATGGAAAAATATTTAGAGGCAGGTAAATCAAAAGAACGTATTAAAAATATTTGGACAAGCAAAACATAGCTGAGAAAGTGAATCATCATCATCATCTGGTTGATCAATCTGGAGACTGGTTGTAAGGTATGTCTCTCCATTTGACCCTATCCTCTGCAGTTCTCTTCATTGCAGCATAAGTTGGTACTTTAATGTCCCTGCATGCCTGAGACGTAAAGGTGAGTCTTGGTTGACCCGGTCCTCTCTTTCCTTGAATCTTTCCCTCTAGTATCTTCTGTAGAAGACTTTCCTATCTCATATTGTGACCCAGCCAATCTTTCCCTCTAGTATCTTCTGTAGAAGACTTTAATGTCTCATATTTTGACCCAGCCAACTCAACTGACGTGTTTGTATCATATGCAATATTTGTTTTTGTGCACCCACGTCATTGAGTACTTTGTCGTTGGATCATCTTTTTGTCCAACTCACTCTTTCCATTATAGGGTAGCACCACATTTCAAACGCTTCATAGTTTTTTTCATCCTTCTTTGCCAAAGTCCATGTTTCAGCCCCATACAGGGCAATTGGCCGTATATGAGTGGCGATTAGTCTTTTCCTCAGTTCTATCCTGATATTCTTTGAGCTTAACAATTTCTGTTTTTCTCTTAAGCAATTTTTTGCCATTGAAATCCTTGTCTTAATTTCTGTCTCATTGCGGGCATCTTTGTTATGGTTTGCCCCAAATATGTAAACTTCTGTACTTGTTCGATTATTTCTCCATTAATGGATATATTTATGTGCTTATGTTGCTTAGATGTTACCAAAGTCTTTGATGTTTTTATTTTCATGCCAAAATCTTTGGCAGTGCTATTAATTTATCAAGCAGCGTTTGCAACGTTCATACTGATCCTCCCATTATCGCTTGGACATCGACAAATTTGATGGCATTAACTTTCATAACATTAACTGTGACATTCATATTACAACTCCGCATAACCTTGGCCATCATCATCTCAGAAAATGCGTTATAGAGACTCGGTGAAAGCAATCAGCCTTGTCGTACCCCCTGTTTAATGGAACAGGATCCATGAGACCTTCTGTGATTGAAATAATCGCCTCTTGATTGTGATACA
Organism: Ariolimax columbianus; assembly: GCA_036924085.1. NCBI lineage: Eukaryota > Metazoa > Mollusca > Gastropoda > Stylommatophora > Arionidae > Ariolimax > Ariolimax columbianus. The sequence goes on from JAVGWX010000020.1 coordinate 42,273,390, forward strand.
GATTCTGGATAAACCTAATCAGATATCTTTCTATACTTGTTTGCTGCAAAATCTTAAATAGTTTGCTCCAGGGAACTCGATCAAAGGCTTTCTCGTAGTCAATAAAACAGATAAACAGTGTACGTCCTTGATCGATCATTCTTTATGCGAGAAACCGCAATGATTCGATGGCATCTCGTGAACCTCTGGCCTTTACGAAATCCAAATTGGTTATCTTTCAGTACCTTCTCCATCAATTCTCTTATGAATAATCTTCAAAAGAATTTTAGATGCACGTGTTATCAAACTTATTGTTTGGAATTGACCATATTCTTTAGCATTTGATTTTTTGGGCAAAATAATTAATATGGAAGTTGTGTGATCTTTTGGCCATATTCCCTTGTTATAAAATATCATTAACACGTTGAAAAAGTAAATCATGAAAAGTCTCCCCCGCTGCTTTCATTATCTCGATACTGTTGTTCGGGATTAAATAAAGTGCCTTATTAAATTCTTCTCTGGTTATAGTTAATCTCTCTTCTGTCAATGGTATGTCAGTGGTGTGTTATCTTGATACAGTCCCCCATCATCGTACAGTTCCTCAACATATTATCTCTATCTTACTTTGTTGTTTTCTGGGTCTGTTATTGGTTTCCCATTCTTATCATTAATCATCCGTAATTGTCTGCCCTTAGGTTTATGAAACGATTGTTTTACTTTCTTATGGACTAGATCAAATTTCCCTGATCTCTGCAGATCTTCAATTTCCTCACATTATTCTATCCACCATTTTCCTCTTGCCATCTTGTAATCACGACCCAGTTCATTCTTGATACGCTTATACGTTGCAATCCCACGCTTTGTATTAATGTTTTCCATTTATGTTTGTCCTCCATTTTTTGTCTAGCATTCCAGATATTACCCACGGTTTCTTGTTTTCTGCTTTCTTTTTACCCAATGTTATCTCTGCTGCCTCTTTTACGGCCTCGTTTATATTCTGCCACTCATGATCTATATCTTCAGAAACATGTTTTTTCCCCTAAAGCAGAAGTCACCGAGTTTTGGAATGTAACTCTTTTCTCCAACTCATTTAAAGCACTTAAATCCCACTTCGCAATTTTTTGCGATTTTCCTGGTTTCTTCAATCGTAGTCGGCATTTAATAATAAATAAATTATGATCTGAATCAGCATGCGCACTAGGGTAAGCAATTGATTTTTTAACTTGGTTTCTATATCTTGTTTCCACCATGATGTAATCTATTTGATTTCTCCTATTATTCCCAGGACTTTTCCATGTGTATTTCCTTCTATCAGGGACTGGATTCCAGGTGTTTGTTATTATGTAGTTTTCCTAGGGGCAGAAGTCTACTAGCCTTTGTCCTCTTTCATTTCTAATATTCAGTCCATTCTTCCAACTATGTCCCGCTCAGACCCCATGCCAACATTCCTAGTACCCAGCCCAACTATGTCCCGCTCAGAGCCCATGCCAACATTCCTAGTACCCAGCCCAACTATGTCCCGCTCAGACCCCATGCCAACATTCCTAGTACCCAGCCCAACTATGTCCCGCTCAGACCCCATGCCAACATTCCTAGTACCCAGCCCAACTATGTCCCGCTCAGACCCCATGCCAACATTCTTAGTACCCAGCCCAACTATGTCCCGCTCAGAGCCCATGCCAACATTCCTAGTACCCAGCCCAACTATGTCCCGCTCAGACCCCATGCCAACATTCCTAGTACCCAGCCCAACTATGTCCCGCTCAGAGCCCATGCCAACATTCCTAGTACCCAGCCCAACTATGTCCCGCTCAGACCCCATGCCAACATTCCTAGTACCCAGCCCAACTATGTCCCGCTCAGAGCCCATGCCAACATTCCTAGTACCCAGCCCAACTATGTCCCGCTCAGAGCCCATGCCAACATTCCTAGTACCCAGCCCAACTATGTCCCGCTCAGAGCCCATGCCAACATTCCTAGTACCCAGCCCAACTATGTCCCGCTCAGAGCCCATACCAACATTCCTAGTACCCAGCCCAACTATGTCCCGCTCAGACCCCATGCCAACATTCCTAGTACCCAGCCCAACTATGTCCCGCTCAGAGCCCATGCCAACATTCCTAGTACCCAGCCCAACTATGTCCCGCTCAGAGCCCATACCAACATTCCTAGTATCCAGCCCAACTATGTCCCGCTCAGACCCCATGCCAACATTCCTAGTACCCAGCCCAACTATGTCCCGCTCAGACCAAATGCCAACATTACTAGTACCCAGCCCAACTATGTCCCGCTCAGACCCCATGCCAACATTCTTAGTACCCAGCCCAACTATGTCCCGCTCAGACCCCATGCCAACATTCCTAGTACCCAACCCAACTATGTCCCGCTCAGAGCCCATGCCAACATTCCTAGTACCCATCCCATTCTTCCAAACTATGTCCAGAGCCCATGCCAACTTTCCTAGTACCCATCCCATTCTTCCCAACTATGTCCCGCTCAGACCCCATGCCAACATTTCTAGTACCCATCCCATTCTTCCAAACTATGTCCAGAGCCCATGCCGACAATCGCATTCCAATCTCTCTTTATCACGACATTATCTATGGCCTTTGTTGTCCTCAGTATTTGTTCTAGAGTACCATACATCTCTTCTATTTGTTCTAGAGTACCATACATCTCTTCTATTTGTTCTAGAGTACCATACATCTCTTCTATTTGTTCTATAGTACCATACATCTCTCCTATCTCAACTTCATCGTGTGCTGATGTGGGAATATGTATTTGTATTAGGACTGTGTCTACTGGACGAGAAGCCATTCACAACGACATTAATCTGGGGTTGTGTACGGTAACTTCTCTCAGTGCAGCAGTTGACTTTTCAATCTAGTATGGAGACTACTCCTCTTTGCCCTTTTGCACATCATGAGTGTATTATATTATATTCTTCACTTTGATATGCCCCCCCCCCTCATCTCTCCAACGGGTCTCACACAAACCAAGTATATTTATGTGTAGTCTTCTTATTTCCATTTTGATATTCTCCAACTTTCCCGTCTTCATCATTGTACGAACGTTCCACGTACGTGTATTGAAACAAGGATTTCGCTTGATGACGACCCGGGAGGCCTTGCTTTCTCTCTTGCCTGCACATGACACCTGTATCATCCAAGGTCCCGTATTTTCCGGTAGAGTTATTTGTATGTGACATATCATAAACATTTCTGGGGAATTTTATGTGGTGGTTTCCCTTTGACTTCCACATCTACCTGGGTGGTTTGTGACCGCAGTATTTTGTCAGCCATTTCTGGCCGACAGGGGAAGTGAGTGCCCTCCTCTGCTCATCCGCTGAGAAAGTAAATGACTTGGCTGGCTTGGCTTCGTCCGTTCTCAATCTCCCGCTACCAAACCCTGAAAGGGCTGAGGCTGCAGCAGGGCAGACTGGCTAAGGAGAAGGGATCGAAGAGGGAATGCTAACCCGGTACTCAGAAAATGCTTGCTGAAGTCGGATGTGTTGGACCGAAAAGTGCAAATATCGCAGTCAAGCTGTAAACTACGACGCAACACATTCCGTTCTCTGGACTACATTCTGCTACTTAAGCCGTTTCAGGGTTTGGTAGTGGGCGATTGAGAACGAACGAAGAAGAAGAAGAAGAAGAAGAAAGGGCTTAAGTAGCAGAATGTAGTCCAGAGAACGGAATGTGTTGTGTCGTAGTTTACAGCTTGACTGCGATATTTGCACCTTTCGGTCCAACACATCCGACTTCAGCAAGCATTTTTTTAGTACCGGGTTAGCATTCCCTCTTCGATCCCTTCTTCTTAGCCAGTCTGCCCTGCTGCAGCCTGTTATCCAGGATCACCTCGTGGAGGTGTAGAAGGGTATTGGCAGCTCTGGTTTGCTGGCCCTGACGCTAGCAGAAAGTAAATAAAACAGCAAGAATAGACTTTGAATAAAAAACTTGCTCATAGGATCAAGACTGACAGTAAAAGCTTCATTTCTTATGTTAGAAATAAACAAAGAACGAAAGACAAAGTAGGCCCTCTCAAAGACAGCACAGAAAAAATAATAAGTGAGAATAGGGAGGCAGCTAATCTACTCAATCATTACTTTGGCACAGTATACACAAAAGAGAACTGCTCCAAGATCCCAGAGCCTATAGATATTTTTCAAATAAACATGGATACAGCGGGATTAACATCAATCTGTATTACAGAGGAAATGTTTTTTTGTTTTTTTTAATTGCAGCGGTTGAAAGTGGATAAATCTCCAGGTCAAAGTGGCATTCCTCCAAAATTGTTGTTTGAAATTAGAGACCAACTAGCAAAACCATTGGCTATATTATGTTCTCAATCACTTGCAAAAGGGATTGTTCCACGGGATTGGAAAGATGCAGGAGTGATTCCCTTATTCAAAAAATCAGATCCAGCAAATTATAGACCGGTGAGTTTAACAAGCATAATCTGTAAATAGTTAGAGTCAATAATCAAAGAAAACATTGTAATGCATTTAGACAAGTGAAATATAATCAAAAATAGTCAGCATGGGTTTACTAAAGGGAGATCATGCTTAACAAATCTATTGGAATTCATGGAGAAGGTTACTAAAATGAGAAATGGAGGGGGCGGGCTGGGGGGGGGGGGGCAATGGACGTTATTTATCTAGATTTTGCAAAGGCCTTTGATAGAGTACCTTATCAAAGATTATTTAGACAGTTAAAATCACATGGAATTGGCGGGGAAGTTGCCAAATTGATTGATAATTAGTGAACGGGAAGAAGGCAGAGAGTGGGCATACTTCTTCTTCATCGTACGCTGTTTACAGCGATATTTACGTTGCACTGTTTAATTTTGTTAAGCCTGTGGATCAGTGCATCCGATTTCAACAGGCGTTTCTGTAGGGTTGCCCCCCTTAGCCTTTGGCTGTCCCCAGCCTAACTGCAAGGCAGCAGTTGTTTTTGGTCAGAGTTGTCTCTCTTAGGAAGTTGTCTTGCAGGACTATCGAGTCTTCCCTACTCGTGCTATAGGGTTTGGCAATGATATGATGGACTATGTACTAGTTTGTACTATCCCGGAAGAGAGGCAGTCCAGTGTGACTGTGTCCCAGGATCGTCACGTCCTGCCAGAAACGTAGCATATGCATGTGAGTGAGGTATCTCTTTGCTCCTTTTATTTTCTCGGCTCATCTGCAGTGATGGTACGCCTAGCATTCCCCGCCACCCGGGAGGTTGTCACAATAGGGCAGGAGGTGCAATGTCCGCTGGACTGCATCTCTTCTGCGTCCATTGGGATGACTGATAGCAGACAGAGGCAAAGAGCGAGGCAGGAGTGCATTTAACCAGGTGCATTTCTGCGGCTCGACCTAGCCGGGCTGAGACGCAAGCCCCAGCCATGTCGTAGCCTGCAATCACAGCGGTGCTGAGATTTGGGGCGGGATTCTGGCTTAGAGGCGTTCGGCCGTAGTCCCTCAGATGGTAGCTTCGCACCATTGGCTTATCAGCCAAGCACGTGGACCAAATGTCAGCGACCTGTGATTCCTCTCGAAGGAGTGCATTTGACCAGGGGACAAGGCTGGTCATGGCACGGAGATGTTGTTCGCCTGGTGTGCGGACATATCTCATGGTCAAGGGTTGAGTATCAGCAGTTCGCAGTGAGGTAGCTGATCTACTGCTTAAGATACCCCGACCAAGAACTAAGTCTTTTACTAGTGGTTTCATACCTCATCGCCGTATGGGGTGAGTACCGCGCAGCTTCCCGCCCGCTTTGTTCGGCGGACGGCAGAGATCTCTTTCTGCGGCTCGACCAGGTCGGACTAAGACGCGAGCCCCAGGTCCCAACCATATCGTAGCCTCCCATCACCGTGGTGCGGAGATTTAGGGCGGTATTCCGGCTTAGAGGCGTTCGGCCGTAATTCCTCACATGGTGGCCTAGCGCCATTGGATTATGGGCCTAGTACGTGGACAAATGTCTGCGACTCCTCTCGAATTGAGCAGGATTACCGTAGCAACGCCCTGTCATTTGTAGGGTAAGACTGCACTGTCTTCCGATGGTCTAATACCAGCACCCGTTCACTATTAGACCCAACGCATCAATATAGAGCATTTTAGTCAGTCAATGACCAAGTGTCTGGAACCTGCGATTTATGTAGGGTTAAGCAGGGTTACCGTAGCAAACGCTCTTTCATTAGGAGGGTACAACTGACTTGTCTTTCGTGGGTCTAATACCAGCACATATTCCCTATTAGACCCAACGAGAGTGCTCTCAGTCTGTCAGGCATTTTACAGTGTTGGCGTGTTGAGTCAAATTAAGCCGCAGGCTCCACTCCTGATGGTGCCCTTCCGTCAATTGAGTGGGCATACATAAGGAGTACTCTGAGTGGTGTGAAGTGAAAAGTGGAGTGCCACAGGGCTCCGTTTTAGGACCAAATTTGTTCTTGAAATATATAAATGATAATGGACATTAATATGGGATCCATGATTGAAAAATTCGCTGATGACACAAAACTATGCAGTAGTGTCTCATCTAAAGCAGAAGTGGATATATTGAGGTCGGATTTAGATAAAGTTTGAGAATGGTCTATAAGCTGGCAAATAGAGCTTAATGTAGATAAATGTACAGTCATCCACATGGGTAGATCCAACATGGAACATAATTACAGAATGGGCGAGGACAATATTAGAAAGATGGAAAAGGAAAGAGACCTAGGGGTTATAATAAATCATACAGGTAAGGTGAGTGAGCAAGTCCAGGTAGCAGTGAAAATGCAAATACAATGTTAGGTATGATAAAAAGAAATATTAAACATAGGAGCAAGGAAGTGTATAAAGCATTTGTTAGACCTAGATTGGAGTACTGTGTACAGGTGTGGAGTCCTTATCGTAGAGGAGATATAAACATGCTGGAAAGGAGCGACAAAACTGATAGTGGGATTCCAGAATTACAGTTCGAGGAAAGACTCAAGATGATAAAAGAACAAGAGGACAAAGCTACAAATTAACTAAAGAGAGGTCCAGATTAGATATTAGGAAATATTTTTTTAGTCAGAGAGTGGTGAATGCTTGGAATGCATTGCCACTGGAAGTAGTGAAGGCAGGGACAATTAGAATAAATTGGATGCGCATAGCTTTTAGAGCAAGGTAATACAAATAAAATTGGTTGTATAGAAACTCTGCAGAGTCTTCTAAACCAGTATAAAGACGTTAAGTTAAGATCTTGAGACGGAAATAGATGTCTTTCATTCGGTCAACTTTCCTTATTGCTTGGATAAGTGACTTCTTTTCTTGGAAGGTGATTGTTTGTTCATCTTGTTCTTATGAAACTTTGGTGGGTCTGGAGATGTTGAAACAGACTGCCATCAGGGACGAAGTGTTAAAGACACACATTTATTATACTAGATCTCATACCTTTTTTTTATTTTTAGGTGGGCTGATCTTGTTGGCTTCTATTTTCTAAGTAAGGTATTAGAGGAGCGGATGGCTGAGCGGCGTGGGTGTCAGTCTTTTACCACAAGAATATGCATTCAAATTCTCGGTAAGACATACTATTTTTTTTCTATCGAAGCTAACATTTAAAATATAGTCTTCACGGTGTGTGGACACTGAAGAGCTAAGCGACCTTTATTCCTCCGCCATTTTAAATCTTCAATCAGCAATGGGAATTTACATTGTAGTGTTAGGTTTCAGTAATTGTTGGCGCTGAATGCCCATTATGAGTAAGTTTACTCTTTTGTTAGTTAGTTAGTTAGTTTCCTTTCACTTGTGCCGTTTAGCGTCGTGTGGAGCTTGAGTCGTCTATCCTGCGCCAAGTGCGTTGCGTCGGTCAATGTGAGCCGTTGTCGTTGCACAATCACTCTAATGTCATCTATCCACCTACCTCGCAGCCGCCCCCTTGCCTGTAGCCAGATCTACCAACATTGTAAGCCATCAGTGGAAGATGATGAGGGTGCATTCTCATGAGATGACCAAACCAACTTATTTTCTGCCTGAAAATGTATTCGGCACAAGCCGTAGTGCCGACCATACTTCGAATGTCGTCATTCCGCATTCTGTCTCTTCTGGTAACACCGATGACTTTCCTCAAACACTTCATTTCACAAGTCCAAATTCTGCTCTCGCACGCCCTTGACAGAGGCCATGTTTGGCACTGGTAGCACAAAATCGGCATAAATATGCTGTTTATCAGCTGTTGCTTTGTTGCCAAACTAATGCTCGGGTGTCTAAGCAATGGGGACAGCTGATAAGTCACCGCAGATGCTTTCTGACACCTTGTCTCGATTTCCCTGTCGATCCTACCGTCTGTCGAAAAAATACTGCCCTATTTTGTGCGCACTGAAAAGGGTGTTAAGCGGGGGATAGCAGTAGCTTTCCTCACATCCCGAGCGTGCTGATGAAGGCGGACCAGGGTCCTCCATGCAGTTGGGCTATATTTGGCTTCATCTGCGTGTCGCTCACTGCGGTGATTACATCGATTCCCCACCTCGTTAACCAGGCTGCCATGAAAACAACCGGTTTCTAGAAAGTCTTGAGTGGAAGTGAGGTGGAGATCTTGGCCCGTATTGTTTTGCTTAACCCTAACATTTCCGATGAGTATGTTGTGGCTGACCAGACGTTAGTCTGCTCTTCCTATAGCTTACTTAGTAATATACATATTTTTATTTACCAAGGTAGACTGGAGCATAATCTCGATCGCAGATCTTTGCCGAGAGAAGAAATCCCTCTGAGCATTTGCTATTCAGATGCTCATAACATATAATGAGGCCAAGACCATAATTAAAGCTAACTTCAGGGTAAAATGGGCTGTTCAACACCCCGACTTCCGAAAAGATGACAGCTACTATAACTTAACTAGAGAAGAGCAAGTCATCATCTTCAGACTGAGAACTGGGCATAACAGACTCAGGGGTCATCTTTACAACAAAATGAGGATTGGGACGGAGGACAGGTGCCCATTTGGGAGGCATATCATGAGCGTGGGACACATCCTGCAAAGCTGCACGCTCGCGCAGGAAAAGAGAGAACAATACTGGCCTCGTGAGACAGATACGAGACAAAAGCTGTATGGAGATGAAACAGCCTTACAACCAACAGTGTGCTTTGTAAGAGAAACCGGAACCTTGATCTGAGGATGAAAGGAAGAAGAAGAAGAAGAAGAAGAAGAAGAAGAAGAAGAAGAAGAAGAAGAAGAAGAAGAAGAAGAAGAAGAAGAAGATGCTCACAAGGCTGTATAGAGAAGTAATAACGATTTGAGAAGATCGACCAGCATACCCATGTATCAATAAACAAAGCCACTAACTACTAGAACTATTAGAATTGACATGGCGTCAACGGACGTGTAGTCAGTCTCTTACAACTTGGCGCGATTGTAACTCAGAAACCATATACACGGAATAACAGAAAGCAAAGTGGACTAGTAGTGGTGGTCCTATGGTTCACATGGGACGAAAAGGTGAATGCAGAAGAAGATGACGATGAAGACAAAATGAAACAATCCGTACCGAAAACTAACTTGCGATGTTTTTAATTTTTCATTGTTTTATTTTATGTGTTTGTCTCTTACTTACTTACTTAGTCGCTCCTCTTCTACCGCGAGGTGTAGAGGTTTGCGAAAGAGAACGCCACCCTGCTCTATCCGCCGTCTTTTTCCTGGCCTCTTTCCAATCCAGCCCTCTATCACTTAGGGACTGTCGTATGTTGTCTTCCCAACGTACTTTGGGACTACCTCGGGGTCTGCGTCCTTGACTTTTGATCTCCCATGACCGCTTTGGTAACCGATCTTCTTCCATTCTACAGACATGGCCAAACCACTGTAGTTGGGACTGCTCCACTCGTGTCTGCAGGGGTTGAACTTCAAGATTGCTACGTATTGTCTGGTTACGGATCGTGTCCCTTTTCGTCACCTGGACCGCCTTTCTTAGGTACCTCATTTCTGAAGTTTGTAATTGCCTTTCTTGGGCTGTAGTCATTGCCCATGACTCACATCCATATGTCAGGACAGGCACATAGGTCGAGCAGTATACATCCATCTTTGTTTTCATGCTTATTTCTCTTCTACTGAGGAAACCTCTGTTTATTGCATGGAACAGTCTACCTGCTGCTGCCCTTCGTGCAGTTAACTCCTCTTTGATTCCTCCCCTGCTGTCTATTACCACTCCTAGATATTTAAAGTTGCTGACCCGCTCTAGTGCTCGTGTTCCCAGGGTTATCTGATGTCTCTTTTCATCTCTGGCGATCACCATGGTTTTTGTTTTGGAGTTGCTGATGTGCATTCCTCTCTTCTTCAACTCTTCTTCCCAGACCTGCAAGTTGATCTGGAGATGTGCTTCGGTTTTCGTGATCAGGGCCACATCGTCTGCAAATGCTAGTTCCGATATGTAACTTGGTCTCATCTTCCAGTACCCTACTTCATACTTTTTTGTCCGTTCCTTGCAGGCTTTGATGACTTCATCCATGATAAGTATGAAAAGGTACGGTGATAGAATGTCCCCCCTGTCTTACTCCACTAGTGGTCTTGAACTCTCCTGACTTTTGACTTGATTTTCGCACATAATTTCTGCATGTTTTATAGAAACTCTGTATGGCAGAGATCAGGGGTCCTGGGATGTTCTTCCTTGTCAGGCACTCCCAGAGTTTGTCCCAAGGAAGTTTATCAAATGCTTTCTCCAAATCCAAAAAGCAGAGATGCATCTCTTTATTATATTCAATATCCTTTTCACTTAGCTGTCTGAGTGTAAAGATAAGGTCTTGAGTACTTCTGTTTGCCCTGAACCCACATTGAGTTTCATCCATATTTGGCTCTGCTAGACCTCTTAATCGCCGTTCTAGAATCCTAGAGTAGACTTTCCCGGGGACACTGAGAAGGGAAATATCTCTGTGATTTTCACATTGTCGATTATCACCCTTTTTAAATATTGGTATTATTATTGCAACCTCCCAGTCTCTTGGTATCTTCTTGTGGCGCCAAGCTGCCTTGAGAATCTTCATGAATAGCATCTCTCCTGCCGCTCCCATGTATTTAACCATTTCTGGTGTTATACCATCATGTCCTGCTGCTTTACCAATCTTAATTTTCTCCAATGCTGCCTTTAGTTCTTCCATTGTGATATTATCGTTTCCCTCCATCGCTCGCTCTTCTTGAATTGGGACTGTTACTTCCAGAGCTTGGTTTTCCTCCACTGAAAGGAAATCTGAGAAATATTCTTTCCATCTGTTCATTACCTCTTCTGGGGCAGTCAACAGCGCACGTTGTTTATCTTTAACAAATTTCAGGGGGCATTCCTTTTCCTTCCTCATGTTCTTTAAGGTCCTGTAGAACAGTTTCTGGTTTTCTCCAGCATTATTTTCCAGTTTCTCTCCAAATTCTTCCCAGGATTTCTGTTTGGCCTTGAGCACAGTCTTCTTTGCTTCTGTTCTAAAATGTACATATTCTTTATATTTCTTTGTTTGTTCTTCTGTATTCCTAGCCCCTAGGTATTGCTTCCATGCCTTTTTCTTTTCTCGTATTATTGTTTTCACTTCTTCTGTCCACCACGGTGTACTCTTTCTCTTCCACTCTTCTTTGGTTTGACCGCATGCCTCTGCTGCAGCCTCTTTGATGTCTTTGAATTTTACCCAAAGCATTTCCATATCTTCTTCAGATTCCTCTATCCTTTCTATTGCTGTTGTTGTGAGCCCTTGGTATCTCCTCTTCACATCTGGTTCTCGTAGTTTGTAAGCCTTAATTTTATTTTCTCCTTGTGTGTTACGTTTCATGCTTGCTGATGGGTGTTGCCTGGCTGGATAGTGTTTTTCAATTTCTTTCTTTATTTTAACTAGGTAGTGGTCGCTTCCTATCTCTGGTCCTCTGAACACTCTAGCATCCTTTACATACTTGAAATCAGTTTTCCTCACTATTGCATAGTCAATTATGGATCTTTCATTTCTTGCCGGCTCACATCTTGTGTGGGCATGGATACCCTTGTGTGGAAACCTTGTATTTGTAATAACAAGGTTTTGTTCTCTGCAGAATCTGAGCAGTCGTTTTCCATTGTCATTTAAGACATCTTCTCCATACCTACCGATCACTCCATCCCATCTAGAATAGTCGTTTCCAACTCTTGCGTTGAAGTCTCCAAGGAGAAGTATTTCATTATGGCAATCGTCAATGGTCCTTTGAAGGAGCTCATACAATTCATCTTTTATGTCAGTGGTCTCATCTTCGTTTGGTGCATACACAGTGCCGATATCCATTTGACTATCCTCCTCTTGTAGACTTAGAACCATCAGTCCTTCTGAAATGAACTTCCATCCTTTAATGTTTGCTTTGTTGTTACCATCCACTATACAACCAACCCCTGCTCTGGCTCGTTCACTCATGGGAACTCCGCTGTAGTATAACATGTTGCCGTCATGGTCCAGAACGCCCTGTCCCTTTTTCTTTGTTTCTGTAAGTGCCAGGACCGTCAATTTTGCTCTCTTCATCTCCTCTATTAGTTCTTGTTCTTTTCCGTTTATACTTCGTTCATTCCATGTTCCGTAAATCGTGGTCCTTATTTCTCGCCTGTTCGTCGCCGTTGAGGTCAGCCCGGTTTTCTCTATGTTTTGACTTGTAATCATTTTTTAAGACAAACAGGTGATTAGCCTGTTGTGTCTTTGCATGGTGGAGGGGCTGCCTCCTTACGGCCTCTATGCCTGCCGACCCGTTTTTGTCCACGGCTGCTTATTTATTCGCAGCTAACCTCCAAATTAGGAGGCCGTTCAGCAATCCGCAACCCTGCTGACGCGCCTGGTAGGAGGTAGGTGCCTCCCCCAGGTGTGTTTGTCTCACTAGTTTCTATTGGCGGAGGCGCGCCTGTTTCACCCCAGGCCATAGTCAATTTTGGCGATATTAAGACGCATAAACCAGTCCTTGGATGCTTGTACTCTGGGGGTGTTTGACAAGGAAGAACAGCACAGGACCCCCTGATCTCGGCCATGCAGAGTTTCTAGAAAACATGCAGACATTATGTGCGGACATCAAATCAAAAGTCAGGAGAGTTCAAGACCACTAGCGGAGTAAGATAGGGGGACATTCTATCATCGTACCTTTTCATACTCTTCATGGATGAAATCATCAAAGCCTGCAAGGAACGGGAAAAAAGTTATGAAGTAGGGTACTGGAAGATGAGACCAAGTTACATATCGGAACTAGCATTTGTAGATGACGTGGCCCTGATCACGAAATCCGAGGCACATCTCCAGATCAACTTGCAGGTCTGAGAAGAAGAGAGGAATGCACATCAGCAACTCCAAAACAAAAACCGTGGTGATCGCCAGAGATGAAAAGAGACATCAGATAACCATGGCAACTGCACGAAGGGCAGCAGCAGGTAGACTGTTCCATGCAATAAACAGAGGTTTCCTCAGTAGAAGAGAAATAAGCATGAAAACAAAGATGGATGTATACCGCTCGAACTATGTGCCAGTCCTGACCTATGGATGTGAGTCATGGGCAATGACCACAGCCCAAGAATAGCAACTACAAACTTCAGAAATGAGGTACCTAAGAAAGGCGGTTCAGGTGACGAAAAGGGACAAGATCTGTAACCAGACAATATGTAGCAATCTCGAAGTTCAACCCCTGCAGACACGACTGGAGCAGTCCCAGGCATAGTGGTTTGGCCATGTCTGTAGAATGGAAGAAGATCGGATACCAAAGCGGTCATGGGAGATCAAAAGTCAAGGACGCAGACCCCCAGAACGTCCCAAAGTACGTTGGGAAGACAACATACGAAAGACTCTAAGCTATTTCTGAGGTCTGTGAATTCTTCCCCCAGGTCGTCTACCATTATTGTAAAGATAGTTGGGGAGATAACTGACCCCTGGGGTATGCCGTTTTCTTGTTTGAATTTTCCTGGTCGTTGGTCTTGAATTTGAACTATACAGTGTGATCAAGATGCTGCAGTGATCAGTGACCCATAGCTGACTGCTAGCGTCAGGGCCAGCGAACCATAGCTGCCAAGACCCTTCTACACCTTCACGCGGTGATCCTGGATAACAGGCTGCAGCAGGGCAGACTGGCTAAGGAGAAGGGATCGAAGAGGGAATGCTAAACCGGTACTAAAAAAATGCTTGCTGAAGTCGGATGTGTTGGACCGAAAGGTGCAAATATCGCAGCCCAGCTGTAAACTACGACACAACGCATTTCGTTCTCTGGACTACATTCTGCTACTTAAGTTTTCAGGGTTTGGTAGCGGGAGATTGAGAACGAACGAAGAAGAAGAATAACTACAAAATATATCTCTTCCATGAAGTTCTTTAAGTACTGGTAGGCTTTGCCTATTATTCCTATCTTCTGTATTTTATAAAGTGCCCTTTCCCTCCAACATTCATCAAATGCTCTTGCTAAGTCTAATAATATTGCAGCGGTTGTTTCTCCCTTTTGGAATCCTGCTTTTACTTCGTGTTCTAGTTTTAGGAGCTGGTCTACTGTACTTTTCCCTTTTCTAAATCCTGTTTGGGTGGGGCTGTAAAGATTGTTTTGTTCTAAGTGGTATTTAATACGATTATTTATTATTGTTTCTAAGATTGTCCCTATTTGAGAGGTTAGGGATGTCGATCTGTATGAGCTAGCATCATGGGCTTCTTTGCTTGGCTTCAGGACAGGAACAATCACCGCTATTTTTCATGATTTTGGGATATTTCCCGTGTTCCACATTAAATTAAAAAGCTGCACTATTTGAGTTATTTTAGTTATTGTTCTTTAGGGTTTCGTACCTTAGAATGTCTTGTCCGATTTGTTTTGGATTGTATTGCCTGTATTGTCTCCTCTATTGTTATTTGTGCGTTTAGGTTTGTTTGCGTGTCTGGGGGAGCCCCTTGACCTACTTTTAATTGTACCATTAGGTTTTCTCTTCTTTGGATTTCGTCCTTTTTAAGTGAGCTATTAGCGCTGATTTTATAGAATTGTGAGGCCAGTATATTTGCCTTTTGTTGATCAATTTCTCCTAGTTCCGGAATTCTGATTGCTAGGAAAGTGCTTTTGATATTGCCCTCTGTCATAGATTTTATTTTTTTCATACCTATGTTATTTTGGATGAGGGATTTAGAGTTTGGCAGAATGTCCTCCAGTGTTTTCTTTTCGCTTTTTCTATTACTTTCTCCAGAGAACTTCCGGTGTTTAACGAGATGGCTGCTTCCTCTGCTTACAGCAACGGTTCACCCGTCAAATACGCAAGGATATGAAGTTAGGTCACGCTCAAGGTCGGTTTAAGTGTGTTTGTGTAGCTCTTCCTCTACGCCTGGCGAGCTGCACGAAGTAAATTGACGTTATCTCTACTTTTAGCCAAATTTAACGTGTCCAATTGCAGTAGACTGAGTAGTATCCACTCTACACGTTCCAAATAACAACAGTACTCTCTAAACAGCTAATGACAGCGCGATAAAAATGGCGGAGACAACCGACCACAAACCGTGCAGAGAAGACTCGTTAGCCCCGCAGGCAACTCTTCTAGGAGAAGGACAACTCTGATGACAAACCACACATAAGAGTCATCGCGGGAGCTTCGGAGATCGTGCTCTGACGTCCATGTCTCCAGCAAATGGCGCTAAGGAAGGTGGATGCAGAAGGAGAGGAAGGGGAGACAAGAGAAGAGAGAGAAAGAAGAGAGGCGGAAAGAGAAAATGTCGAAGAAAGTCAGATAGACTTGGGTTTAAAAAAGTACGAATAGGCTACCAACGCGAAGTCATTCTCCAAAAATCGGTGTACAATTTCGACATCTTCATGATCCATGAGACCTGCTTGAAGGACAATGTTACGATCAAGTGTCCAAGATACAGGTGCTACAATAATCCATACGGGCCTGGCAAGCAGGGACTGGCGATGTATGTGAAATAAGAACTTCCCCATACATGGATAGATACTAGCACCTGTAAAATTGAGGATGTCGAGCTACAAGGGATTGTAGTAACAATCAACCACCAAGAATGGAGAATCTACAACATATACGCTCACGTAGATCACCTCTTCGAGAAAGTAAAGTGGTAATTTATGTCGGACTTGTCAGTGTCACAAAGCAAAAAGGGCCTCATTGCATGTGACTTTAATGCTAGGTCAAAGGAGTGGGGAAATGCCACTGAAAATAGGCAAGCGGTCGCCTTGAGCCAGGTATTAGTCCACAGAAATCTCACTGTCGTGAATGACGGACGTCCAACTAGAATAGCATCTCGACCGGGAGATACGGACGGGGTTATCGACCTGGCACGTATATCCAGTGATGTTGATCCATCCACACGCTGAGACGTATTAGGGGCGCAAGAGAGCGACCACCTGCCGTGTGTCGTACTTATATTTAGAGTGAGAAGAGAGGTCATTGCTGATCGCAGTAGGGCATACATGTCAACAACCTCCAGTATGAGAATGGAGACGGAAGCAGTGACCTCAGTACTGAAATGGATATCTGAGACTTCTATAACAAGGGCAGTCATCGTGACAGACGCGCAAGCCGTACTTCAGAAAGTACAGAAGGGATGGCTTAGGTACCAGTGGATAGCAGCTGTTGAGGCCTCAAACCTCCAGGGGTTGACCTGGATCTACTGTCCTGCTCATGCCGGGGTTCAGGGCAATGAAAGAGCTGACATTTTGGTTTCACAAGCTCCCATCATGAGCACATTAGTGATGGATAGAAGTGACATTTTGAAATCAATCAATGACCGCCTCCTAGATGAGGACACCGCAATAGATGAAGCAGCAATCCACAGACTGCAAAGCTTGGAAATTACACGAGGTTTGAGCGGAGTGGGGCGCATGAGAGGACTGCGCGTGAGATTGTACAACCAGCGAGCTGCAGGGACCATCAGCATCCATACAGTACGCCATTTGATGAGAGAGAATGAGCACCTATGGGTATTCCCGGAGTGCAGTGACGTCGATTCTTAGAAACAGAAACTATTACTTTCTCGGTTTCTATTTTAATTGTTTGGTAAGATTTTTGGTTGTCTTCCGTTTTGTATTTCCTGTATTTCTTTAAAGCTTTTTGTCTTTTTAAAAAAATTGGTTAGTGCATTCCTCATTCCACCAGGGTACCGGTGTTTTGTTCTTTTTATGGTTACCGTTTTGGCTTTTCTTTCCTGTGGTTTGTATTAAGTTAGCTGGCATGTTTTTGTTGGATATGTGCTTTATAGCATGATGTTGGTTGTTAGGTTATGGGTAAATACATCTACGTTATCTGAGATTAAGTCTTCTCTTTTGAGTCTAAGCAGATCTTCTTTGAATCCGTTCCAATCTGCCTTATGGTATTTAAAATAGGGTCTGATTGATCCAGTATTTCGCTTGTATTTTTCATTTAAATAAATTGTTATGGGCAGGTGGTCTGATCCTCATTATCGGGAACTTCCCATTTGATGGTTGTTAAGTTTGTCGTCATTATTGTGATGTCTATAGCCGTATCTGATCCATTTGGATTGGTATTTATTCTGGTCATAGACCCATCGTTTAATTTTATCAGATTGTTTTCTTCGCAGAAGGTCGTTATTTGTTTCACTGCCGTGTCTATGGCGCTTCCTCCCCGTGCTGGATGATGCGCGTTGAAATCCCCTACTATGGTTGTTCTATTGTTTATTTGTGCTTTGATTGTTTCCATGTCATTTGGGGTGAGTTTTCCTCTTAGGTTGTATATGTTTATTATTGTGATGCTCTCTGGGCTACTGTCTATTTTAATGGATATGCCTTCTAGGTTTTCGATATTAAATGTATCCATGTCCATTATTTTGTATTCTTCATTTACTATAAAGGTTACTCCTCCTTTCGCTCCTGTCTCTCTATCGTTCCTAACTACATTGTATTTTGAATATTGAGTCTTTTGGTTGGGTTGAGCATGGTTTCTTGAATTGCATATATTATTGCTTCTTGTCCCTGATTGGTTAGTCCTAAGTATGGCTTAAAGTTTTTGGTGTAGGCCTCTGCAGTACCATTGTATTATTTTAATTTTTATGTTCATTTTCACTTTGCTTGTGTTTCGTGGAACTAAGTCTTTTGTGAGGATCAGTGGTTAAATAAAGTCCAATTTTATAAAAGTATTGTCCTGATTTGAATGAACCTACTTATAGATTTCTTATTTTGGATTATCTATCTACCTTTGTGATTTTACTTGAGAGAGGTTTCTGTCTCGTTTGGCTGTTCTTCGCTGTTTTCCAAATCATATATAAATCATAAATCATATTACCTTGATTATTAATAGGCGGCGTTTTACAGATACTTTACACTGCTGCTTAGGCCTCCTGGTTTAGATCCTTTCAGAATATCCTCAAGAAATACAGATGATAATAATAGAACGTCTTGAACTTTTCAGAAAACACAATTTTATTCTGATAAAGTTAGTGTGGAATCCGTTGCTGCCTCTTTGTTAGAAAATTTGGTTTAGTTTGGCTTCGTTTGGCTTAGTTTGGCTTCGTTCGTTCTCAATCTCCCACTACCAAACCCTGAAAGAGCTTAAGTAGCAGAATGTAGTCCTGAGAACGGAATGCGTTGTGTCATACTTTACAGCTTGACTGTGATATTTGCACCTTTCGGTCAACACATCCGACTTCAGCAAGCATTTTAAGTACCGGGTTAGAATTCCCTCTTTGATTCCTTGTCCTTAGCCAGTCTGCCCTGCTGCAGCCTGTTATCCAGAATCGCCGCGTAGAGATGTAGATGGGTCGTGGCAGCTCTGTTTCGCTGGCCCTGACGCTAGCAGTCAGCTATGGGGCGCCGACCACTGCAGCTCATGCGCTCAGCGTTGTATCTGAGAGACGCAGCTCTGCATTGACACCCATTCAGTTTCTCTGATTTTGATCACTGACAGGTTGAAGTCTTCTCACATGAACAGGAAGTTCTTCCTTTTCTTCGTTCATCATCAGATCAAGGTCCGGGTTTTTTCTTACAAAGGTCACTATAGTTTGAAAGGCTGTTTTTTTTTCTCCATACAGCTTTTGTCTGGCTTGGCTTCGTCCATTCTCAATCTCCCACTACCAAACACTGAAAGGGCTTAAGTAGCAGAATGTAGTCCAGAGAACGGAATGCGTTGTGTCTTAGTTTACAGCTTGGCTGCGATATTTGCACCTTTAGGTCCCACACATCCGACTTCAGCAAGCATTTTAAGTACCGGGTTAGCATTCCCTCTTTGATCCCTCCTCCTCAGCCAGTCTGCCCTGCTGCAGACTGTTATCCAGGATCACCGCGTCGACGTGTAGAAGGGTCTTGGTCAGCTCTGGTTCACTGACCCTGATGTAAGCAGCCAGCTATGGTTCACTTACCCTGATGTAAGCAGTCAGCTCTCTGGTTCACTGACCCTGATGTAAGCAGTCAGCTCTGGTTCACTGACCCTGATGTAAACAGCCAGCTATGGTTCACTTACTCTGATGTAAGCAGTCAGCTCTCTGGTTCACTTACCCTGATGTAAGCAGTCAGCTCTGGTTCACTGACCCTGATGTAATCAGCCAGCTATGGTTCACTTATCCTGATGTAAGCAGTCAGCTCTCTGGTTCACTGACCCTGATGTAAGCAGCCAGGTATGGTTCACTGACCCTGATGTAAGCAGCCAGTTATGGTTCACTGACCCTGATGTAAGCAGCCAGCTGTAGTTCACTGACCCTGATTTAAGCAGCCAGCTATGGTTCACTGACCCTGATGTATGCAGCCAGCTGTGGTTCACTGACCCTGATGTAAGCAGCCAGTTATAATTCACTGACCCTGACGTAAGCAGCCAGCTGTGGTTCACTGACCCTGACATAAGCAGCCAGCTGTGGTTCACTGACCCTGACGTAAGCAGCCAGCTGTGGTTCACTGACCCTGACGTAAGCAGCCAGCTGTGGTTCACTGACCCTGACTTAAGCAGTCAGTTATACGTCTTTGGCTGCTGTCAGCTCATTCACTGCTGCATTTTGGCCCCACAGGACTTCTGATTGGTGTAGTGGTAGAGCCCTTGCTTTTCAAGACAAAGGTACGGTGTACAACTCCCGGTACCGGTATGTTTTAGTCAACCCAGCTGTATATGGTTACTTTTGTAAACTGGAATTAAAGGCATCGAATGAGGAAAGCTGGGCCTCAGTACAATGACGTCTCAAAGACGTCATCCCCAACGACGGAGACGGCGTGGGCTAGTAGATAAGAGACACGGCTCACAACCCGAAGGTGCTAGGTTCGCTCCCCAATCACTGGGCGTTACCCCGGGGAAGCCAACCCTTAGAAAATGCAGGAAGAAACATACCCTTACATAAAATAAATGCTGAAGTCGGACGCACTGAGCCGACAGGCGCAAAATAAAAACAGTGCAACGCACACCGCCTCGAGGAATGGAGAAATAAAGCGAACGCAAAATAAGAAAATTAAAATCCTTAATGACAGTTTCTGCTACAAAACAACATTTGTTTTCGATGGAACGCTCCAGTTTC
Source organism: Ariolimax columbianus (assembly GCA_036924085.1). Lineage (NCBI taxonomy): Eukaryota > Metazoa > Mollusca > Gastropoda > Stylommatophora > Arionidae > Ariolimax > Ariolimax columbianus. The sequence continues at coordinate 42,293,747 of JAVGWX010000020.1, forward strand.
AAGGGTATCCTCCTTTACTCGTTCTAATAGAAGCAAATGGTCACCACTGCAGGTACCATCTTCGCAGGAAGCCTGGGACATAACATATAGATGGTTTAGTTTTGTGTAGTTTAGTTTAGTTTAGTTCACTTTAGTTTTTTAGTTTTTTTGCGTTCGCCTTATATCTCTAATCCCCAAGGCGGTGTGCATTGCACTGTGGTTTTTATTTTGCGACCGTCGGCCCAGTGCATCCGACTTCAGCATGCATTTTATGTAAGGGTTTGCTTCCTCCTGCATTTTCTAAGGGTTAGCTTCCCCGGGGTAACGGCCGGTGTTGTGATGGGGATCGAACCCAGCACCTTCGAGTTGTGATCCGTGCCACTTAACTACTAGCCCACGTCGTCCCCTCACTTTAGTTTAGTTTAATTTAGTTTAGTTTAGTTTAATTTAGTTTAGTTTAGTCGAAGAATCAACATCTTTGCACACGGTTTAACCACAGCCTACTGTAGATCTAAAGTAGGCCATGGTTTAACTAACATGTGCTTTGTTCTTCTCTCTATGTTTTGAGAATCCTAGCACAATGGACGAACTCCGTAGGACCGGCGAGGATCCTGTAATAGACTGAATTTTCTACAATTGAAACATGTTTTTAAATTTTGCCCAGGCAGCGGCCGTTAAGCCTATATTTTATTCGATTTAGATGGAGTTTTCCGTAGTACTTGTTATTAGCATTAAGATTGCCAGCCTCGTGTGCAGGACTAGAGAACAAATTTAGAAATGAAATTGAACACGGAAGAATATCTTGGGAGAGCATACACAACATAAACGTCGATACACTTATATACATGTGGTTCTCTGTTTAGGACGGGTGTGTCGGACCGAAAGGTGCATTCCGTCCTCTGGACTATATCCTGCTACTTGCAAGACCCAGTTCACTGCTTGGTGGCGGGAGATTAAGAACGAACGCAGAAGAAGAAGAACACGTGGTTCAGCTAACAATGGCATTTTCAAAATGATGTGGAGGGGTCTATTACTTACTAAGGTAGGGGGGAAAAAAAGAAATAGAAATAACAACAGAAATAGACTTAAATAACATCCGCTCGTAAGTTGGGGCAATGAAGTCTGCTTCTGTGATTATAATCCAAGATGAAGATATCCAACAGGAAAACATAATATTCCTAACCGACGCCTCATCAACATTAGCAGCGCTAAAACAACACCAAGATGAAGATCTCGAGCGATGTACGTACTCCCTGACACAGCTCTCAGCAGTCCACTCAAGGTTCGTCATTCAGTCGATCATCCCCCACTACAGTGTGGGAGGCAATAAAGCTCCAGACAAACTAGCAAAGTGTGGAGCAGCTTCCCCGCAAACAGACCAGAGCATTACATATAATGAGACCAAGACCATAATTAAAGCCAACTTCCGAGAAAAACGGGCTGATCAACACCTCCACTTCCGAAAAGAAGACAACTACTATGATTTAACTAGAGAAGAGCAAGTCGCCATCTTCAGACTCATAACTGGTCATGGTAGACTCAATTGGCATCTTTACAACAAAATGAGGATTGATACAGACGACAGGTACCCATGTGGGGAGCAAACTATGACCGTGGAACAGGCTACAAACTTCTACGGTCACAAGAAGGAGAACAATACTGGCCTAGTGAGACAGACGAAAGACAACAGCTGTCCGGAGATAAAACAACCTTACAAACAGCGGTCTCTTTGCAACAGAAACCATGACCTTGACCTGCTAACAAACGGTGAAAAATAAAGTATTGATCATGGTTCTTCCTCCGATTCAGATAAAGACAGTAATAATCTGCCATCCTCATCATCATCATCATGTAGCATGTCCTTTGCAGAACGTCGCTCTCGTGACAGTATGTCTGTAGGAAACACTATCTTTCGCCAGTCTTCCGGCCTGCTCTAAGGTCAAATCCAGCGTCGCCTTGATGTCCTGTGTCCATTGTCTTCTCGTTCGGCCCCCGCCTCTCTTCCCAGCGACCATGCCTTCCATAACCACACTCCAGTCCTTTGTGTCGCTTGACGTGTCCAAAAGACCTCAGTTTTTTGGGTCATTACGTCATATATGAGCCAATTCTCCTCCACATTCCGGTCTTGCCGGTTTTCTTTCTTTGTCCACGGCATTTTTAAGACTTTTCTGTAGCACTGTGTTTTAAAAACACCGATTTTTGCTCTTATTGTTTTTGTAATCGTCCATATTTCACATCCATAGGTTGCGACAGGAAAAATACATGTTCTTAGGATCTTTAGTTTTAGTTCTCTGTTTGTATAATGCCAAAGGTTCTGCATACTCCTTATCTTCTGCATTGCCATAGTCGGTGCATTCTTACTTCCTTTGTACAGTCTCCATTGTTGTTCAGTATTGATCCCAGATATTCAAAATGAGCAACATTTTAGTTCTCTTCTCCAGCGATCTCGATTTTAGGTTGGAGTTTTGTCTTGTCAGTTGTCATTATCTTGGTTTTCTTTGTATTCAGTGAGAGATTCTGGGCTTCACTATGTTTCTGGACTGATGTAATTATTTGTTACAGGCCCCTGGCGCTGTTCGACAGCAAAACAGCGTCGTCGGCATATCGTATTTCCGGTATCTCCTTTCCTCCTATTATGAAAGGATCGAAGTCTGTTGAAATTGGATCTACCTTTACATTCCTGATAATGTTTTCTGCATAGATATTAAACAGGTATGGTGGAATAATGTACCACCCCCCCCCCCCCCTTGTGTATCTCAAACCAATCTGAGGTTTCACCATGTATACACGGCTCCCAAATACCTAGGCGTGAAATTAGACCGCACATTGTCTTACATAACGCACTACCAAGACAAAAAAGGGTAACATACACGCAAGAAATAATATCATCAGAAAACTGCCTCTCCACAACGTGGAGAGGGGGATGGGGGGTTACAGCCTTCAGTCCCTCTGACATCTACACTTGCCTTGTGTTTCTCCGTAGCTGAATACGCTGCGCCAGTCTGGAAAAACTCTGCCTATGCGAAATTAGTTGATACAGCAATAAATGAGGCGGGTCAGATAGTATCAGGGTGCATAAGACCCACCCCCATTGATAGAATATACCCCATAATTGGCATAGCACCCCCACCCCATCCCAACCCCTCCGAGATCCGAAGAAGCGTCGCAGCAGAAATCGATCGAGAAAAACAGGCGCACGACTCAAGGCACCCAATGTTTGGACATCAGGTGCAGAACACAAGACTCAAATCCAGACATAGCTTTCTAAAAACAACAAACCCCAAACATACAAATCCTGAAATTCGCGGCATCGAGAGGTGGCACGAATTGGTGCAGGCCCCAGAGATAGAACTTCGGGAAGAACCTGCTCCTGGACATCACCTTCCATACACAACATGGAAGTGGCTGAACAGACTCCGAACTGGTGTATCACGGTGCAAGAGGAATATGAAGCGATGGGGATACACAGATGGTGACACATGTGATTGCGACGCAATACAATACCCAGACCACCTGATGACCTGCCCCAACCTCCAGGAAACATGCAAAAGGTGCGACATGCTGGAGACAAATGACAAGGTAATCCATGTCGCTGGATACTGGATGCAAGATATATAACGTGGCGCTTAGACATGGAAAATAAGTACTATATATACTGACGACTGCTGGCTGCCCCCTGTAGAGAAATATATCATAAAATGTACAATCTTTGCAGAAATAAAATAATATAAACTACGATAAGGAGAGATGACGGATAACAGATTAACATTACGGGATGGATGAATGTTATTTAAACATTTAAAAAAAAAAATTGTTGCAAAGTACTATGGGCACAACGTTATTGGACATCATCATCACGCACCGCCTCGACAGGCGTCTGCGACCATTCCAACTTCCTGTACGTCTCGAGTGCTGTTTATAAATTATGCAGTTAACCATCTTCTGTGCTTTGATGTTGAACCTTCCAGAATTGTCTCGCTGAGCCATTTTTAACATCACTGGGGCCTGTTCTTACAGTATACTCTATCACTGCTCTTCCAAAAACATCTAACAAAACATGATTGCTTTGTTTTGATGTGTAATAAGTTGTCTACGCACGAACCACCACTTAGTGAGTCCTCATTATTTCCCTTTACTTCAATTGGATTCTTAACTTTCGACTGAACAAAAACCCAAATGTCATTGGCTCTCAGTGAGCCTATTGTTTGTTTCGTTATTTTCCATGATTCAATTCTAGTGAATGAGAACACTTTCGCTTTGGTACTTTAAATTACCGAGAATTGTTTCATAGAATTCGTTTTTCTTTCCTAATCAGCCGTGTTTGTTAGGATTGTAAATATATCTGCCTTAGATGATTTTTCCGTCTGATGTCATTAGAGTGCAGAGATATGTTTGATGGCATTAAAGTGCGAATATATTTTATGTTATTAGCACTCGAGCAGGGAGTACCCCAAGGGGGAGTACTGTCACCCACACTCTTCCTGGTATATATAAACGATATTACAGAGAATATACCAAGAAGAGTCCATAGCTCAATGTTTGCAGACGATCTGGCTATGTGGACCTCAGAAAAGAATCCCAACCTATCTGGGAGTCACATTTGATCGGCGCATGACATGGAAAAGTCAGATTGAGAGAAACCGAATCAAAGCCAGAGAAAGAATGGCAATCATGAGGAAACTTGCTGGCACAAGCTGGGGAGCAGACGAAGGCATACTAAAGAAACTGTACACTGGAAGAGTGAGACCAGTTCTCGAGTAGGGCATTGCGGCATGGACAACAGCAGCGAAGGCGAACTTCGATAAAGTTAGCAAACTTCAAAACCAAGCCATGAGAATTATAACAGGTGGCATGAAGTCAACGCCAATTGTAGAACTTGAAAAGATTACAAAACTGCAATCCATGACCGATAGAAGAGACTGCAGAGCCCAGCTGCAGTCAGAGAAACTCCGAAGACTGACCGACCATCCAATGCACCAGAGACTAAACAATTTGGGAAATGGGAAACTAAAGCGGAGAAACTTTGCAGAAATAGCCAAAGCAAAGATGCACGAAGATCCCATAAACGCACTAATAACACCAAAACCCACCACTACTGTACGAAAACCTACCTGGAGGCAGGATATATTTCCAGAGGTGGTAGAAAATATACCAGGTATTGCAAACAAAAACTGCCAGACTGAAAAAGAAAGGAGAGATACTACCCTAAGCTTCATAACGAAAAGCTACCCAAGCATGGATTGGACCCATGCATACACCGACGGTTCTGTAACAAATACTACACAGAACGGAGGGGCAGGAGAATTCCTGAACCTACCAAATGGCACAAAAATAACACTGTCATTCGCTATTGGTAAGTACACAAGCAATTTCAGAGTGGAGGCAGAGGCACTGAGGGCGGCAGTGGAAGAAATGGTGACACACAGTGAAAATGAAAGCCATATAGTCCTGTTTACAGATGCTCTCGCCGTAGTCACAGCGCTAAAAAGCCAGAAAAATACTGAGCTTACTGACTTAAGAGCAGCACTCTGCAAACTGTGCCAGCAGTCCGCACCAAAAAGGGTAGTGGTACAGTGGGTCCCATCACACTGCAACATCCAAGGCAACGAGGAGGCAGACAGACTGGCAAAAGAAGGTGCAAGACTACCACAAACAGATACTAGTATGACGTACGAAGAGTCAAAACGGCTTATCAAAGTCAGATACATGACCAAATGGGAAACCGAACATACTGGTTACACCAAAAACGATGCCTATTACCAGTTGAACAGAAGAGAGCAGGTCGTTGTCTTCAGACTTCGCACTGGCCACAATAGACTGAGGCACCACCTATTCAACAAATTGAAGATAGGGTGTACCGACGAATGCCCGTGCGGTACTGGTAAAATGACCGCTGAACATCTGCTGCAGAGCTGCCCGACATACGAGGATCAGAGAGAGCAGATGTGGCCATCACCAGTGGAACTGCAAGACAAGCTCTATGGCAGTGGCGACAGCCTCAGGATGACCGCCGCTTTTTTCGAAAAAATAATGGTTACTGTCTGACTGCGTACGCAGAAGAAGAAGAAGAAGAAGAAGAAGTATGTTATTAGAGTGTCGATGTGTTTGATGTCATTAGAGTGCCAATGCATTTTATGTCATTGGAGTGTTTGACGCCATAAGAGAACGACAGTGTTTGATGTCATTATAATTTCACGGTACTAATGTCATTAGAGTAACACGTTATTTGTTGCCAGTAAAAGGGCATGGTATTTGTTGTCATTAGAATGTCAATGTGTCTGATGTTGTTAGAGTTCCACAGTAATTGTTGGTTAACGCTACTCAAATGAGGCTTTTCACTAATAACCATATTTTCTCCGTTAGTGGGTTGGTTAAAGTGATTCTCCTTATATCCCGAGGCGTTGTCACCTAGCTGTAGTGTAATTATAGTGATCTCAGTAGGGTCACCACTACGGGGATCATAGTGTCAATCTCCACCTCGTTTGTCAGGTCGCTGCATCACAATCTGGTTCAAGACACAAGACGTGAGGTGAGGTCGTGAGGTGAGGTCGAGAGGTGATGTGAGGTCTTCGTGAGTATGTTGCCTTTAAACCCCCCCCCCCCCCCCCCACGCTACCAGCCTGACATCCACTCAGTGGCGTAGCGTGGACTGCCAGCGTCTGGGGTAAGCCAAGTATTACGTTCCCTAATCCGTAGACCGTTAGCACTCCCCTGCCTCCCTTCCACTAGTCCAGTTCTGAATATATTACCCCTCAAGCTAATGTATTGTATTTTTGTTTAAATACGGATGTAAATAAAATAAAATAAATTTAATGGCATTTCGCTGAAATTATATTGCGTTAGGCGAACTTCCTCACACAACAACCAGTTCGGCATTAAGTGAACGGATGATAAACCCATAGAGGACCTGGATTTCGCAGATGATCTGGTATTCTTGAATTCGAATATAGAAGATAGACCAACTATGTAGACTTGAGATAAATGCCTCCAAAACTAAAAGTAGGAATCTCCCACTCGCAGGTACCGATGTCCAGCTCAATGGTCAAGCGATGCAGAAAGTTGAGATTTCATCTATTTAGGCAGTAAAATGACGCAAAATGGGGATGATGCACGGGAAATTCTTACTCATATCGCCTTGGTCTCAAATGCCTTCGACTAATTAACGAAATTTTGGAGATCTACATCCCTGAGCTAATGAGTTAAACTCATGAATAGTAACTCTGTCCTCTCAGTGCTCACATATGGTGGTGAAAGTTGGAACATAACAAAGACGCTTTTTTTTTTTTTTTTTTTTTTTTTTGCGTTCGCCTTATTTCTCTAATCCCCAAGGCGGTGTGCGTTGCACTGTGGTTTTTTTATTTTACGCCTGTCGGCCCAGTGCATCCGACTTCAGCATTCATTTTATGTAAGGGTCTGCTTCCTCCTGCATTTTCTAAGGGTTAGCTTCCCCGGGGTAAAGGCCGGTGCTGTGATGGGGATCGAACCCAGCACCTTTCGGTTGTGAGCCGTGTCACTTAACCACTAGGCCACGCCGTCCCCCCAAAGACGCTTGAAAACAGCTTAAATATATTTGAAAATAAATGCTTTAGATGTCTGTTGGGCATTTGCCGGAAAAAATTCACGACTAATGGCCAACTACGAATACAACCCAACCAAAATTATGTTTCTAATGTCACCAGGAAGAGGCGCTTTACATGCGATCACGAGGAAACCTAGCGGCAAAAGGAAGCGGGGTAGACACAGTGACACTATGCAGAACTATCACGAGCGAGGGGGCAACCATGAGGCGAACATCCAAGAGCTATACGGAGTAGCGGGGGACTGATCGAACTGGAGAATTTAGAGTTTTGTTTTATGCGTCGTTTTTGGCGCAGAAAAACCAGTGATACTGAAATATATTTTGAATTGCCTGATTTTAATGTTGCTGTTTTTTCTATAACAGTTTTGAAATCTACATTGACGTCTCTCTCAATTGGCATTACTGCTAGTTTACTCAGTCTTTTTTAGATCATTGTTGATCTCTGTGGATTAATTTAACATTTGAGAGACTTTTTTTCACAAGTGACAATGGAAATAGTAATAGTTAAAAAGATTCTCAATGCCCCAAAACAGTTAGTTAAATTCTCTTGCAGCTTAACTCTGTACACCCACTGTAGCACATCTAAGACTGTCCAGCAATCTGCTCATAAGATTGTCTACATACAGCAGAACAGCCAGTTTGGTCATACAGTGAATCTCCTCCCATTGCGATTTTGAAGGCAGTTAAACTGCAGAAAAACTAGCAAAGTGTGAAGGAGCATCTCCACAAATAGACCTGAGCATCACATATAATGAGGTCAAGACCATAATTAAAGCCGACCTGAGAAGAGAATGGACGGAACAACACCCCGATTTCCGAAAAGAAGACATCTATTATAATTTAACTAAATAAAATCAAGTCATCATCTTCATACTAAGAAAGAACTGGCAGCGCATGAGCGGCAGCGGTCAGCGACCCATAGCTGACTGCTAGCGTCGGGGCCAGCGAACCAGAGCTGCCAAGACCCTTCTACACCTCCACGCGGTGATCCTGGATAACAGGCTGCAGCAGGGCAGACTGGCTAAGGAGAAGAGATCAAAGAGGGAATGCTAACCCGGTACTCCTAAAATGTTTGCTGGAGTCGGATGTATTGGACCGAAAGGTGCAAATATCGCAGTCAAGCTGTAAACTACGATACAGCGCATTCCGTTCTCTGGACTACATTCTGCTACTTAAGCCCTTTCAGGGTTTAGTAGAGGGAGATTGAGAACGAGCGAAGCCAAGCCAAGACTAAGAACTGGGTATAACAGACTCAACGAATATCGTTACAACAAATTGAGGATTGGGACAGATGTGAGGTACCCATGTGGGGAGCATACCCTGACCGTGGAACACATCCTACAAAGCTGCACACTCACGCAGGAAAAGAGAGAACAATACTAGCCTCACGAAACATGAGACAAAAGCTGTATGGGAGATCAAACAGCCTTACAAACAACGGTGTCCTTTGTAAGGGAAACCGGGACCTTGATCTGAGGATGAACGAAGAAGACAAGGAAGAAGATTGCATACCACGCTGACTACTGTATCTTCGATATGCATATATCAAATCACATTGGATAATCGGTTAGTGTGAGAGATATTCAGAGTGATATCAAATGTGGTAACAAAATGCTTGGCCGTGACGATTTTTTTAAAGATGGCTGTTCTAATGGGATCACTGAGCAGGCTGACGAACTCATTCTAGAGGGGAAGGGCGCCATGTTTTTTATTTATCATTCTTACTTTATTTATTATTTTTTGGACATTTTGCTCTTAGGGTAACCGCCATCACCCCCACCCCCTCCTTCTCTCCCTAAACGCGCTTTTCCACTGCATCCACACCAGATGCATTTTAAAATACCCATTCTCACATTTTGTAGTGTTTAGCTCAGAGCTATTTGAAACACTGGGATAGAGGAGGTCTACAGACATACGGCAAACCTCAATCCAAATGACAGTATAAATTAACCCAAAAGGAAGGATCAGAGAACCATTTCCCAACACATCCCACTAAACAAGCACCTGAACAGAATCCAACCCCAACGCACTCAAGAGAATTGAATGTAGGCACACCCATACGAAACCGCTGATCATCATCTCTTTGAGTGCTCAGCGCTCAACGATGTCACTAAAACACCTCTTCCTCCGAAGCCAGATAAATGGAACACTGTTCGGCACTAGACAACAACTGACATACACGTGCAGATACCATTACATGGCATTGGGCTGAAGGAGGAGAGCACGGATGCTGCTGGATCCGTAACAACAGCTCCAGGTGAAGCATGTTTAGCTGGTCCTTTACTTTATTTTGACCTAGATTCTCTAGCAGCTAATCAATATCTTCCTGCTATTTAACTTGACTTAGTCATTCTTCTTCTACTGAGGGACGGTGTTGTTGTTAAGTGTCTATGATGAGTAACTTTACTTTTTTGTGCTTTCCCGAAAAAGGCGTTGTGGTGGGTTGCAGTAGCTTTCCTCACATCTTGCTCATGCTGTTATTCAATACTTAGCTCCATCTACGTGTCCCTGACTATTGCGGTGATGTTTGTTATGTTTGTTTTTTTGTTTTGCGTTCGCCTTATTTCTCTATTCCCCAAGGTGGTGTGCATTGCACTGTGGTTTTTATTTTGCGCATGTCGGCCCAGTGCATCCGACTTCAGCATGGCTGTGGGGACGATGTCGATGTCCACCTCGTTACCCAGACTGCCATGAAACGGACTATTTTCATGGAGACCTACGGTGTAGTGATTTGTAGGTCTTACTTACTTACTTAGTCGCTCCTCTTCTACCGTGAGGTGTAGAGGTGTGATTTGTAGGTCCTGGCCAATATATTTTGCCTGACCCTGACTAACAGATCTGCCTTTCTTTAATTGCATATTAATATAAAAATAATAGTTTCTCTTCGCAAGCGAAGGTGACGACAGCGTCAGACTTGTGCTGCGAGATGTGATCTCATATGACTGTAAAGTCCAATCCTGGCATTGTATACTATTTGGGACGCATCTGAGAAGTCAGCTGAGGGATCGTCATGCATTATGTTCTATTGTCCGTCTCTCTTTCTCTGAGTATTATGACAAGCAAGGCAGAATCAAAGTGTTATTCGTTTGCTTGTAGAACTAGACATTCAAGGTAGACTATGATGTGGTTGGGCAGACAAAGAGTGTCCTCGTGATAGCTTTACAAAACAATCTTTGTTATGCATTTCACAAGACGCAGGCCATGGTATGCATGGACAACAGATATCGAATCGAACATGAATAAAATAGTGAAGACATGAATCAGCGTGACGGCTCTATTGGCTCACGATAAGTGAGTTTGGTGATTTGGATTTGAAGTACAGTGAAGGTGCTGACAGAAGCCAGTTGGCTTCTTGCATCATGGTCAGCAGCGAATGAGAGGTTATCAAGACCCTATTGCGCCTGAAAACGACGGCTCTGTAAACAGGCTGTATTAGTGTAGTCTGGATACGATACGAGAATAGAGATCGCAGTGGTAAGGCAAACCCGGATCACAAAAAAAAAAAAAAAAAAAAAAAAAGCCAGCTGGAATCAAATGTATCGGGCCGATAGGCACATATAACGCTTTAAACTACAACACAGCGCCGTTTTCAGGACGAACGCCTCTGGTAGTTGAAAGGTGTTATTGATTGATTGATGCTGCCCTTTTTTCCATTTGTGGTTTGCTTCCTTTCTCTTTCGCTAGCCGATCTGCCTCCTTATTTCTATTCTTTGTATTTTCAGCGGATCCACTGTATTTTAAATTCCTGAAATTATATTTGGTCTCCGTTGAGTGCTTCATCCAAGCTGTCGAAATCGTGTATTTTCATGTTTTCCAACTGCAATTGATAACACTGAAATATTCAAAGGCGTTAAAAAAATATAAAAGTTATTTCATGTTATGTGTTGGATTCGTACTTTATTGTGCAATGATACGTGAACGTTGACAATGACAAATTTCGTCTTTCGCATCCTGGCCTCGGTCGCAATGATTACACTTTTTGACTTGCTCACAATGTACAAAGACTGACCGCGTTCACTCGATATACATGCCCGACAGAAATTATGCCGCAAAAATAGTCAAAACCAGCAGTAGCCATTTAAAGCATAGTCTGTAACAATAATGCAAAACACAGATGAGCATGCACTGTAAAGAAAATTTGGGCATAAAATACACAAAAAATTGATTGTAAGCATGAGGAAACAGGGACATGTTTCGCGTACTTAGTGACAGGAAGTGGTTGTAATGCGTCTGCGCAAATGCTAGTTCTTTTTTTTACCCCGCTTCACGTTGAAAATGGCGACGCAAGCAAAAGTCAGTAAGCCCGACAGCAAAAATAACCACGATGCTGCTGACGAGCAAGCGGGTATGTTTTGTCTTACATAGAAGCGCAAACTTGAAACAATTGTTTGTAAAAACAGTTTCAAGATGTAATTAATTTATCACCATTCAGCTAATCAAAGAAACTGCCATAGCATTGTATCCGGCACAAGCCAGGCATGCTGACCTAAATTACTGAAGACCATGTGTTCTTCTTGTGTGAAAACTTTTTGTTTTGTTATTTACCGTAATATAATGATGAGTGTTGCACAGCTATTATATTTAGAAATGCCTTACAGTTTCATTTTTGCTAATTTATATAAAGTACACATTTTCTTTGCATTTATTGTCGTGTGACAAGGCGTGTGATAGAATACCCGAGTAGGCGCCAGTTTTCGATGATTTTTGAGTTATGTCCCGTGTTGAACATGTTCAAATATGATTTTAAGAACGATTGAAAATCAATCTTCGTGCAATATGTGGCTTTACAAATTTGGAACAGATTGTTTAATCAATATGAATATATTAAAAGTTTTCTCACAGAAATATAGGATTGGCAGGACAGTAGTAAGGCAAGAGCTGTAAATAATACAATATGTAAACGAGCCTAGGTCTACCTGACTAGTAATTTTTTTTTACTAAGATAACCCAGAGTGCAAGGAAGGAAGGAAACGGTCCTTCTACGATCTCTCCACCTGAGAACAATGTAGACCTAGTCTACATAAACTATAAAAGTTTACTGCGTCTCTTACTTACTACATGGCTCCTTTTTGTCGTTTGTTTTATTTTGTGTAGACTATATTACCTGGATTTGAAATACCTATATTTAGTTTCGCAGTCGCACAGCAGTGCTAAAATTATTTTGAAATTGAATTTGTCCATATAGTCTAGCGATAATGAATTATTCATTAAAATTAAATTAAACTACTTGTTTTAAAGCAATAATATACTTAGATCTACTTATATTGAGGACCATAATTTGTTTTTCAAGAAATGTAATTCACTTCTCGTCATTGGATTCCTGAAACATATCTACAGCCTATTTTAAATTGTATTTTTTTTTCTTTATTCCAGACAAGGAGCAGCAGGAGCTTATTGAACAAATAGATGAAGTTCAGAATGAAATTGACAAATTGAATGAAAATGCCAGCGAAGAGATTCTCAAAGTGGAACAGAAGTACAATACACTTAGGCAGCCTTATTTCAAGAAGAGATCCGACCTTATAGCAAGAATTCCAAACTTCTGGGTTACTGCTGTATCCTTTTCAAATTTAACATCATTCCCTTACTCTAATAGCAAAGACAAATGCTAACTTAGCGTATGTAAAAGTTTTTTCTCTCAAATACACAATGTAGTAGACCTAACTGAAATTGAGCTAAAATTAAACATCTAAAGACCCATATAATTAAGTTATTATTGGTATGAAGTAGACTATTGGTAATACAAAATTTCCAATAGAATGCAGCATTAAATTAACCTTTGGGACGTGAGCTGAAAACTGACACACTTGACCTAGAAATTTGAAATATAAATTTTATTTTTTTAACAAAGACCTTACCCATAGCCATTTTTTTAATGCCCAATACGTCACATACATCTACACAAGTTTTTTTGCCGGTTATATATTGTATGTTAGATTACAAATTGAACAATCTATCTTCTTAAATATTGTATGTTAGATTACAAATTGAACAATCTATCTTCTTAAATATTGTATGTTAGATTACAAATTGAACAATCTATCATCTTAAATATTGTATGTTAGATTACAAATGGATTTTGGACAATCTATCTTCTTATTACGCCTATTGGAGGCAGATTTCGATAAATTTTCACCTTCATCTTTTTTGTATCTCAGAAACTAACAAACATACAGCGAAAAGTTTTGCAAAAAAATGTAGTGTGCTTAAAGTTAATGTGGAAGAATAAAATTGTTGCTTCTTTACAATTGTGTATTTGTAGTCTAAATAAAAAATATTGAATTTCAACATGTAATCCAGATGTGTGATTAATAGGCTTATAAAATAATCCATTTCTCGACTCTTGTAGTCTAAATTTTCTCACAAAGAGCAAAACTTTACATTTTCAACAAATTATTCAAGTGTCCATTGATTGTCAGAAACTAAAATAAACGAAAGTGGCGCATGGGCTGGAAATTCCATTCATAAAATTTTTATCAAACCTGAACTAGTGTTAGATATTGATTTTGGTTGAATATGACTTAAATTATTCAATTTGCACACACTGAAAAATAAACTGTTGTACAGCACTTTTCACATTGCTGTGTTAGTTGAGGGGTTTTAACATCTACCAAGCCACTGGCATAAATTTTGTCTCAATTCGGCCTACAAAAACAGAATTTTTTTTTTTTTACAGAGCCACTCCCGACAGCCATTTAAAAAAATGCTGAATAGGTCACCATATATACACAATATTTTGCCGGTTAAAGTATCGTATGTTCGATTACAAATGGCTTTTGAACAGTTTTAATTTTGTATAGGCCGTTTTGGAGCAAGCCGACTTTTTGCGAAAGGTGAAGTAGGTTGTTGGGAACAATCTTTATCGAGTAGATCTGTTTATTTTGTTTGTTTAGATGAAAATAGTGTAAACACAGTATTGATATGTTGTTGTGGTTTCCATGGTTTTCTACTGGAGCGACTAGGCCTAGTTGGTCGAGTCAAAAATTTTAAAGAATTTTCATAAATTTTCAACTTCATCTTTTTTGTATCACAGAAACTAACAAACAAAAACAATAACATCCACATGTTCGTTATTCAATTGTGTCTCTACACACAAGAAAATCATATTTGTTTACAAACAGAAAAGTTAACAAATTTTAAAAGTCGACTACCATAGCGAGAAATTCAGAAATTAATTCGGTAAAATTTTCGTCAAAAAAAATGTACCGTGCTGAAGGTTAAATGCTTCGCCACTACTGTTGCAGCACACACAAAAAAGTGATATTTCTTTAAAATGACACGATTCATTAAAAATACGGCTTAACTGTCATTAACATGTACACTCACCGCAAGGTGAGACAAAATTACGCCACATCATGTTTTTCTATTCAATAGTTGAATGATATTCTTTGGCGGAAGGGATTTTATTTGTATGGAGCATAGAAAATACATATTATAAAACTCCTGCAGTGTTATTTTTCTACAATGCATTGCGAACTAACAATATGCATATAACTTACCAACTTTCTATTATCAGTGGATTAGGATTATACATTTTTGGACATTGTTTACTAACAACAATAAAAGTGTGTCCGTATTTCAGATTTCTGTGAACAAAATAAGAACATTACTTAGTATCGTCTCGATGCAATTCACATCAAAATGGATTAATGTAAGAAAGTTCCTTACTATATTGTAATTATGTGCCAAAAGAGACATGTATTTTTTCACTGACTCAACTAAAGTATGACATATGCTTGCTGTCAGTATTCATTTTATAAAATAATTTATCTGATATTTTTTTCCATATTTAAAGACATTTGAAATTTTACCATTTGTAATGACAACAAAATTCATCTTTTAACACGGATCATTTTTTTTTTTTTTTTTTGCGTTCGTCTTATTTTTCTAATCCCCAAGGCGGTGTGTGTTGCACTGTGTTTTTATTTTTGCGCCTGTCGGCCCAGTGCATTCGACTTCAGCATGCATGTTATGTAAGTGTCTGCTTCCTCCTGCATTTTCTAAGGGTTTGCTTCCCCGGGGTAACGGCCGGTGCTGCGATAGGGATCGAGCCCAGCACCTTCGGATTGTGAGCCGTGCCACTTAACCACTAGGCCACGCCGTCCCCTAACACGGATAATAACAATGGTCAGAATTGTATCCTCATGCTGTTTCTATTTCCACCGACAATGTTACAAATTTTGTTTTAAAATCTGCTTGGTGTGATTTCTGTAGTATTTTTCTTGGTTTTCCATTGCACTCTGAAAATGAAGTGGTATGTTTGTCCTAATTATATAATGTCTTTGTAATAGTGGTTTGTACAATCAAGCATTCCAGAACTTTCTATCCTCTACTTCCAATTGTAGTTCAAATTTTCTTTTTATACCAAATATTACTCACCTCACATCCTGCATGTAAATAAAAACGTGATCTGAATATTTTATAGCGCATTTTTTGTGAAACATTTTTCTAGTGAAATTGGGATGATTTTCTTAACACAGACCTAGTTTGTCAACCATCCTCAAGTGTCAGCCTTACTCAATGAAGATGATGAGGAGGCTTTGCAATATCTCACGAAAGTCGAGGTACAGGAATTTGAGGACATCAAGTCTGGTTATAAAATTAACTTTGTGAGTACCTTTTTGGGCCTTTTATATTCTTAAAATGTACACATGACTATGTCTATAAAACATTTTCACAAAATGTATTATGAGCTTTAATTTTATATACATTTCCAAATGATATGTTCTCCAATAGTTGATATGGCAAACATATTCCATGACAAGGGATGTGATTGTGATTAGTTTTTAAACATACTTAGGTATGAAAAATGAGAATATTGTATTTGACAGTAAAACAATTAAGAAAATAAACAATATAAAATGTGTGCAAGTTTATGGAACATGGTAAGAGACTGTAGACCAGAAAATGAATTTGATTCAAATTTGCTTTAGTCTTGATGGGTTTGATACAAGTGGTTTACCAAGGTCAAAGATTCCTCTAGAAAAAGTCTCTTGGTCATGTATATAGACCTCACAATTTGTTTCAATTCTGAAGTCTCCTGCTATGGCAATCGTGGACCATATGATGTGCTGAATCTTATGAGATGTCATGCAGTGTGGCTATTTCATTCAGTCACTCTGATTTTCCATCGGTATGTAATTGACTGGTGGGACTGACCTGGTGGAGAACTATCTGCCCCAGAACTCGCACCATCTCAGAACTTCCTACTTCACTTGTACACTTGCTGGAGTGACAGGCATATATCACAACACCGAACCTTCATTTGTTTCAATGAGTTTCAATTGGTTGCACCCCTTTGATTCTATAAAAACGTTCAACAGAACACTGCTCCTCATTGGTGCATATGATTCGTGCGTGGCCATCTTTTACGACTACTATGTCATCATGGGGCCCTTAGTCACCATATTGCCAACTTATATGACACTGGCATAGTGTTGAGAATTTTATATTGGAATTTTAAGGTTTAATTAAAGCTACGTCATAAATATTATCAAATATATCCATTTTCAACACAGGTAAATAAGATTATAGCCATTTCTGTTAGTTGCTAACTATTATTATGATTCAATTCTCCACAGTACTTTGACACAAATCCTTACTTCTCCAATGATATATTGACGAAAGAGTTCCACCTAAATGATACTGGTGACCCTTCATCTCAGTCGTCTCCGATCAAATGGAAAGAGGGAAAGGTCAGTATCACATTCATCTTCTGCCAAGTTAAAAAACCCTTCTAACATTAGTGGTTTGGGATACTAATAGACAATTGGCTAATTTCAGTTTATCATGTATTCTTCTGTACTCTTGGTAATTGTTTGTATTTTTGTTTTTGGTGTATAATGTAACATCCATGTCAGATTAGGGGGACCCAGTGAAATTCGTCGCCGAGGTCGTTGGGATCCGTTCTGCACAGAGCGCTGCCATCCCTCCTCGAGCGAGCCCGGTCGGTCGGTCGTCTGGTGCGTGTGGGAGGCCCCTGTCAGGCGGTCCTAGGTCGACGGAGTGAGGGACGGGTGGAACAACCGTTCGTCCGTCCCGTCAGTCGGTCCCTGCGGCCGTCCCAGTGAGGCTTTTTACACACCCTTCCTCCGCCGACCGGTGTGCGCAGTACGTACGTCTCCGACAGATATCTGGTTGATCCTGCCAGTAGTCATATGCTTGTCTCAAAGATTAAGCCATGCATGTCTAAGTTCACACTGTCTCACGGTGAAACCGCGAATGGCTCATTAAATCAGTCGAGGTTCCTTAGATGACACGATCCTACTTGGATAACTGTGGCAATTCTAGAGCTAATACATGCTTACCAAGCTCCGACCCTCGCGGAAAGAGCGCTTTTATTAGTTCAAAACCAATCGTCGTTTCCCCTCGCGGGGTTGCGGCGTCCCCACTGGTGACTCTGGATAACTTTGTGCTGATCGCATGGCCTCATGTGCCGGCGACGCATCTTTCAAATGTCTGCCCTATCAAATGTCGATGGTACGTGACATGCCTACCATGTTTGTAACGGGTAACGGGGAATCAGGGTTCGATTCCGGAGAGGGAGCATGAGAAACGGCTACCACATCCAAGGAAGGCAGCAGGCGCGCAACTTACCCACTCCCGGCACGGGGAGGTAGTGACGAAAAATAACAATACGGGACTCTTTCGAGGCCCCGTAATTGGAATGAGTACACTTTAAACCCTTTAACGAGGATCTATTGGAGGGCAAGTCTGGTGCCAGCAGCCGCGGTAATTCCAGCTCCAATAGCGTATATTAAAGTTGTTGCAGTTAAAAAGCTCGTAGTTGGATCTCAGGCGCAGGCGGGCGGTCCGGCTCGCGCCGGTTCACTGCCCGTTGTCTCCTGCCCTACCGTCTGCCGGCTCTCTCCCACGGGTGCTCTTCGCTGAGCGTCCTGGGTGGCCGGCGCGTTTACTTTGAAAAAATTAGAGTGTTCAAAGCAGGCCTCGGCTGCCTGAATAATGGTGCATGGAATAATGGAATAGGACCTCGGTTCTATTTTGTTGGTTTTCGGAACTGGAGGTAATGATTAACAGGGACAAACGGGGGCATTCGTATTGCGGCGTTAGAGGTGAAATTCTTGGATCGCCGCAAGACGAGCTACTGCGAAAGCATTTGTCAAGAATGTTTTCATTAATCAAGAACGAAAGTCAGAGGCGCGAAGACGATCAGATACCGTCGTAGTTCTGACCATAAACGATGCCGACTAGCGATCCGCAGGAGTTGCTTCGATGACTCTGCGGGCAGCTTCCGGGAAACCAAAGTGTTTGGGTTCCGGGGGAAGTATGGTTGCAAAGCTGAAACTTAAAGGAATTGACGGAAGGGCACCACCAGGAGTGGAGCCTGCGGCTTAATTTGACTCAACACGGCCAACACTGAAATGACTGACATGCCGAGACCACTTCTCTGGGGTCTGATATGGAACTGGTGCTGGATTTAGACCCTCAGAAATCTGGGGTTATGCCCTCTGTGGCTCGGTTGGTCTGCATCCAGTGTTTGATAAAGGAATTGACGGAAGAGCACTATCAGGAGTGGAGCCTGAGGCTAAAATTGACTGAACACGCCAATAGTGTAGAATGACTGTCAAAAGAGAGCACCTTCGTGGGGTCTAATAGTGAACATGTGCTGGTATTAGACCCACGGAAGACAGGTCAGTCTCCAAACCCCCAAATGAAAGAGCGCCTGCTACGGTAATCTGGTCTTTACCCTGCAGAAATCGCAGGCTCCAGAAACTGGGCCATTGACAAACTAAAAGCCCTCTATTGATACGGTCTGGCTAATATTGAACGGGTGCTGGAAATAGACCCTCTGAAGACAGGTCAGCTTTACCCTACAAATGACAATGCTCTGCTACGGTAATCCTGCTACGCCCGAGAGGAGCCGCAGACATTTTGGTTCACGTACTAGGCGGATAAGCCAACGGTTCGAGGTGAGGGATTACGGCCGAACGCCTCTAAGCCAAAAATCCCGCCCAAAAGCAGCCCAGCACGAATGCAAAGGGAGGCTTCGACATGGTGGGGACCTCGGGGTCACGCTCCAGCCCCGCCCGGTCAAGCCGCAGAATGAGGTCTCTGCCGTCCGCTGATAAAAGCGGGCGGGAAGCTGCTCGATATTCACCCCATACGACGATGAGGAATGCAATCATTTGTAGAAGACTTAGTTCTCGGTCGGGTTCCCTAAGCAGTAGATCAGCTACCTCACTGCGAACTGCTGAGACTCAACCCTTGACCATGTCCGCTCCCTAGGCGGACAACATCTCCGTGCAAGACTAGGCTTGTCACCTGGTCAAATGCACTATTTCGAGAGGAATCACAGGTCGCTGACATTTGGTCCACGTGCTTGGCTGATAAGCTACCATCTGAGGGATTACGGCCGAACGCCTCTAAGCCAGAATCCCACCCAAAATCTCAGCACCGCTAAGATGGGAGGCTACGACATGGCTGGGGCTGTGTCCCGGCCCGATCAAGCCGCAGGAATGCACCTGGTAAAATGCACTCCTTCCTCACTCTTTGCATCTGTCTGCTATCAGTCATTCCAATGGACGCAGAAGAGATGCAGTCCAGCGGACACTGGTGGCAAGCTCCCGGGTGGCGGGGAATGCTAGGCGTACCATCACTGCAGATGAGCCGAGAAAATAGAGCGAGCAAAAAGATACCTCACTCATATGCATATGCTACGTTTCTGGCAGGACGTGACGATCCTGGGAAAAAGTCACACTGGACTGCCTCTCTTCCGGGATAGTACAAACTAGTACATAGTCCATCATATCATTGCCAAACGCTATAGACACGAGTAGGGAAGACTCGATAGTCCTGCAAGACAACTTCCCAAGAGAGACAACTCTGACCAAAAACAACTGCTGCCTTGCAGTTAGGCTGGGGACAGCCAAAGGCTAAGGAGGGCAACCCTACAGAAACGCCTGTTGAAATCGGATGCACTGAGCCACTGGCTAACAAATTAAATCAGTGCAACGTAAATATCGCTGTAAACAGCGTACGAAGAAGAAGAAGAAGAAGATTAGGGGGACCAGCATGTAAAACAAATTCAAACACAGCTGTAGAATGATTTCATGAAATTTTATGGCAGACAGATAACAAGATAACATGAAATCTAGAACTTGTGGTAGACACTTTGAGCCCAGCGTTCCATACAGAACAAAAGAAATTAATTTTGTGAGTGCAAATAGTATTTAACAAATATTTGGTTGGTTGCTTTTTATTTACATGTTTATAACTTAAAACAGCATGTAAAAAGCTGTTTTATAATCCCAGCACAGTCGTACCCAGTTAACACTTCACTGAACTCTTTTCTATTATAGCCACAATCCATACAATTCACAGCATAACCTGGCTTCTCCGCCCTGTTCTGACAACCGTCTGCCTGCTCACTTCTTCTCTCATCATCTTAATTGTCTCTTTATAGAAATTGTTCACAGTACATTTCATATATTTGTTACCCATTGTGTCAGTGTATCACATTTTTTATCTTTCATGTGTGCTTGCAAGGGATGAATGTTAATTACTCTTTCTGGTGGTAAAAATATTGGCCACATGTCAAGATCAATCGGTCTTGCAGATACGATCCCGCATGGAAAGGTGCCAGGCAAACGAAGAAGAGGTCGTCTCAAAAAGAGAGGGGAGGACAACATAAAAGAATGGACCAATCTCCGACCAAAGACTAATTTTGTGTGCTTGTTGAGGTTAGGGTGACAAGTACCCTTCCTGATTGATTGCTATACCTTTGTTAACTGTTAATCAGGTGTCCTTTTACAACTGGGAAACACTTTTGGATAATTTGATCTTTTTCTGTGTAAAGATTTAGGATAATATGACCTTCTGGGAAAAGTTTTCGTATAATTTGATCTTCTGTTAAAAGATTTTGGGTAATTTGATCTTCGGTGTTCAGGAAACTATATTTAGTTTAAGCATATCTATGATTCCCAGTCTCCTAGCAAGACATTATTTCAGCCTGTTTACAGGGTAGGACCGTTGTTAGTTCTGGTTTGCTGCAAGCGACCAGCTACGAGTCCCTGGCTGCTATTAGCTCATTCAGCCCCTAACCTAATAATATACCAGGATTTCAGTATTCAGACAATGATACTTGGAGAATATAGTTGATACCTACATATTTGTAGAGATTGTTTATGGATGCTTACTGTGGTCTGTTTATAGTGCCATTTCTAGAAAACTTATTATTTGCCATATGCTTCTAAGTTATTGACCTGCAAATATAAAAGTAAAGTAAAGATCCCGTTATACGTCATGCAGCGTATGAGAAATATGGTGGTAGGCCCAAATTCCTTAGTGACCCGCGGCACATAATGGGTGATGTGGTCATTATCATACCGGCCATTGTTTTCCTCGTTCTATGCTATTTGACTTGCACTGCACTGCACAGATAAAGCTAAGATATTTTGGTCATATGAAAAGACACACTGGTCTGGAGAGTGATAGGGGAGAGCACAGTGCCTAGGAAGAGTGACCCTGACAAAGGTGGTATCAAAACGTTACTGAAACGTCTGAAGATGTTTCTTGTAAGAGTCGCAGAATAACTTTTCGTTCAATTCTGCCGTAACCGTTCTGGAGAGAATGTCATGATATTTGTCTGTATTGATTTATCTTCTTCTGTACTAGGGGAAACAAGGTGCTTTTAATACCTGTTTCATGACTAGTTATGTAATGATTTATAATTCATAAAATTTGATTAATGAATACTGACTGTTTATTGTGCAGGATCTAACAAAGAAAGGAAACACCAACAAAGGCAAAAAGAGAAACCATGATGAGCAGGAATCATTTTTCAGCTGGTTTGGTGACCATGGCGATGCAGGCGCTGATGAGCTTGGAGAGGTTATCAAGGATGATATCTGGCCTAATCCATTACAATACTATCTGGTGAGTTAATATTTTAGTGTTGCAGTTTATAATTGACTGTATGCTTTTGACACCCCTGGGGTGTCCCATAAGGAAAGAACAGGACTAATGTACCCTTCCAAGTCATAATAGAAAGCAAACTTTTACACTAAAGTCCGGCCAAACCCACCTGCCACATTGTCATATCCTAAGATACAATTACACTGAGAACCGCTGTTTTAAAATTGATAATTTTGCACAAAATCACACGTCTGCGTTTTTAACAGCCTCTTTGGAAATTGTAGTTTCATTTGAGATGGAAACAATGCGACTATTGTGTCTTTAAGGGTGTTTACAAGTTTCCAAATTATTCGATGTGAAAATCTTGTTTTCTGAAAACATTTCCTTGTGTGACCTACATGATCTGACGAAAATGTGCCGGGTGACAGAAATCCCGGTAGCGATACCAAATAGGACATCAATCTGCTGAAGATGGATGTGTCGGACCGAAAGGTGCAAAT
The DNA here is from genome assembly GCA_036924085.1 of Ariolimax columbianus. Lineage (NCBI taxonomy): Eukaryota > Metazoa > Mollusca > Gastropoda > Stylommatophora > Arionidae > Ariolimax > Ariolimax columbianus. The sequence continues at coordinate 42,316,679 of JAVGWX010000020.1, forward strand.
ATCGCAGTGATGCTGTAAACTAGCGACAACGCATTCCGTTCTTCGGACTATATCCTGCTACTTGCAAGCCCCATTCAGGGCTTGGAGATTGAGAATAAATGCAGGAGGAGGACATCAATATTATTGCGATCTAAAATGTTATGATGGGGATTATTAAGATATTGACGTTTTGACCGTTGCTAATGAGACTGAAATGACAGATTGACAGAAATCTATATTGAAATTTTCACATAATTTACTGGTCTTCTGTCCATGCTCTAGGCTTAGAAACTACAAGTTCTTTTATTTACAAGTAATATATTCATGGCAAGTTAACCCCCCATGGGAAATCAATGTCTGGTGATTTGCACAAGCCAAGACTGGCTTCGTGCTAAGGTCAACACTGGAAATGTAAATCAGCCATATAGTTACCAATAATGCTGATTAACCTCAATAAATATTACTATTTTTCTTCTGTAAAACTGCTGAAGATTTGCTCTGCATAAGATCTGCAGCTATGCAACTACTGTCAGCTCTGAAATATTGATATCATCCAAGTAGTAGTAGATGTGCACCCGCCTCTAACCATCTGTATTTGCCTATCATTACTGGAGAGCCTTAACAAGAGTAGAGCATGGCACAAAATACTGGAGACTCCAAACGGTAGACTGGAACCTGTTTCTATAATTACCTTTGAACCAAATGGTAGAAAAATAACACTGTCAGTGGCAACTGGAAAATACTCAGAGCGGAGGCAGAGGCACTGAGGGCTGCAGCAGAAGCAATGCTGACAGGCAAAAGAAATGAAAGCCAGATAGTCCTGTTCACAGATGCCCTGGCCGTAGTCACAGCACTAAAAAGCCAGAAAAATACTGAACTAAATGATTTAAGAGCAGAACTCTGTCAACTATGCCAGCAGTCCGCACCAAAATGAGTAGTGGTACAGTGGATTCCATCCCATTGTAACATCCAAGGCAATGAGGAGGCAGACAGACTGGCAAAAGAAGGTGCAAGATTACCACAACCAGATTCTAGTGTGACCTACGAAGAGTCAAAAAGGCTCATTAGAGCCAGATACATGGCCAAATGGGAAACAGAACATACTGGCTACACCAAAAATTATGCCTATTACCAATTGAACAGAAGAGAGCAGGTTGTGGTCTTCAGACTCCGCACAGGCCACAACAGACTGAGGTACCACCTATTCAATAAGCTGAAGATAGGTGGCACTGACGAATGCAGTTGGGTAACATTTGCCTTTCTGGCTATACCTTTCTCATTGCTCTCTTTCTTACAGCATTAGACTGGAGCTGTTTGTCTTCCTCAAGGCTCCACTGTGTCAATTCAACAGTTTTGCAGTTATTTTAAGTTAGTTTCCTCTTTTTGTTCCAATAGAAGCATCGCAGAAGACCTCTTTGCAGGAAAGATGTGCAGTAATGTTCTCTACATCATGACAGTCTACTCAATAAATGCTTGCTACAAGTAGAGGTTACAATAACTTGCTGTTTAGTCACATTTCTAGCAATAAGATTTTTTTGCCATACAATTTGTAAGTTATTTTATACTGATAAGAATTTGGTTTGGTTTTACAGGCTTCCGAAGTAGATGAGGAAACAGGTGGTGATGGAGCTGAAGGTAAGCACTCTTGTTAAAGATATAGAAAATTATTCTGTCTGCTCGTGGCGCGAATTTCTACGTTAAATTGCCTCATTAGCATTACCACAGTCTATTCTTTGTCCCAGTCTGAATCAAGACTTGTATTGAATTTGCACATATAATTCAGATGCACGATCATTGACATAACCAAATGTATCATTTTCCGGGTCTTTCGATTGAAATTCCATCACACAGAAAACACATCTTTTCACATGTGTAGATATCGATTGAGCAATAACTGCAGCTTCAAATGCACTGGACATAGTTAATTTTAAAATCTTGATTGGCCATAGATGAGCGATGCAACAAAGTAAAGCGTTAATAACAACAATTTCTTTTTGTCCGTACTTTGTAGTATGACTTTTTTTTTTTTTTTTTTTTTTTTTGGCGTTCGCCTTATTTCTCTATTCCCCAAGACGGTGTGAGTTGCACTGTTTTTTATTTTGCGCCTGTCGGCCCAGTGCATCCGACTTCAGCACGCATTTTATGTAAGGGTCTGCTTACAAGTTTATTTCCTAATATTATAGGTAATAATTAATAACAGTGGTACTTTAAGCGTTCTGTTACAATATTAAGAATGTTTATTAAATTATTTTAGCTTGCAGTGTATCTTGGACAATGAACTTGTAATATAAATTTTTGGTTGTGGTTTGTCATAAATATTTCTGCATGAAGGGTTAGAGTGTTTTAAAAAAAATATTTCTTTTGTCATCTTGCTGTCTACCTGGTTGGAGCCCAGTGTCGTATGTATTTGTCTTTCATCTCCCCCGTGGCCTGAGTGACAATTATTCACACTTTAGGGCAGGTCTTGTTTACTCATATGCCCTGCTTCCTGGTGTTCTCCCGTAGAAGGTTGCACGAACAAGGTGGTCTAGTTGCATTTAAAGGGGTCAAACCATTTAATTTTCCGTTGCTTGATATAATTTAGGCATGAAATTGTTCGAACCTTCTCCCAAATATTCACATTTGTGATTCTGTCTGTTCTAGTGTTTTTAACTAAACTAATTTAGTGGGTTGGAAGATTGTGTGCTGACATTTAAGATGTTGATGAAAGTAATGCTTGTATTTTGTATTCTATTTTACACATCTTAATTGGTTCATCATATACTTATCTTGTAGATGAGCTTGATGATGAAGGCAACTTTGAGGATGAGGAAGAACCAGAAGAGGTGAGGCAGTTTTTAACAATTTAGACATAAGAATTTAACCTTTACCACGCATACTGTCTGGACGTCATGTATATTGTGCAGCACATGACGAGTCTGGCTGACTTACATTGCCATTCCAAAGCAATCTGCCTTTCTAATTGTTAATTATAGGGATTTTAATCATCTTTAATCATATAGTCCGTTCTTCCGTAATGTACTTTGTTACCAGCAATGGCGATCATGCAATTAGTTTTAGGCGTTTGAAAATTTCTTCCATTTTTTTGGCTTGGATTTGACAATTGTTTAGAATGGAGTCCATGTTCCTGCAACATAATTTTCTGAGGTAGATCTATTTAGATATTTTTTCTTTAGATGCAATAATTACGTTTATAGTCGAAGTGACAGACTCAAAACTCACACACACAACAAACAATAACACCAACACATTCTTTATTCATTTATTTCTCTGCTAACAAACAAATCATATCCATAGACCATCAAATAAAAATGTTTAAAGCTCTACAAAGTAGCAACAATAATTAAACGACGTGACTTAACCTTTAGCACGCCCTTGTCCGTTCTCTTTGTGAACCAGTACGGCCTGCAAAAACGGTGTGCGGAAAAACAATATTTTTTTTTGAAATAGAAAAAATATTTTTTTTTACTGCTGACTGCGCCCTCCATATATACACGATATTTTGCCGGTTAAAGTATCGTGTGTTCGATTACAAATGGCTTTTGAACAGTTTGAATTTTGTTACGCCGTTTGGAGCAAGCCGACTTTTTGCGAAAGGGGAAGTAGGTTGTTGAGAAAGATTTTTATCGCGTAGATCTGTTTATTTTGTTTGTTTAAATGAAAGAACTACGTTTGAATTGGAAACTAACAGTTGTGTAGATATTGTAAACACAGTATCGATACGTTGTTGTGGTTTCCATGGTTTTCTATCGAAGCGACTAGGCCTAGTGGTCGAGTCCAAATTTTTCCCGAGATTTTCATAAATTTTCAACTTCATCTTTTTAAATCTCAAAAACTAACAAACATACAACAAAAACAATAACACCCACATGTTCGTTATGCTATTACGTGTGTATCTACACACCAGAAAATCATATTTATTGACAAACAAACATAAAAGTTACAAATTTTGAAAGACGACTACCACAGCGACTAATTAAGAAAATTAATTAGGTCAAATTTTTTCACAAATTATGTAGCGTGCCTAAGGTTAATGTAATGACAAATAATAACGTTGGCAGTGGAACTTGTGTGAATTTTGTATGTAGAGTGGTGAAGGTCAAATATTTTTATTTTGGTCACGTCAACAGACATGACAGTTTGCTGAAGGTTATATTGGAGGAAAAGGATGAAGGCAGGAGAGACAGATGGACATACATATGTGGTCTAGACACAGAGTGTAACCAACGTAGAACATGACAGACACAGCTGGAGACACATATTCCTTTATTACCTTGGCACCAACCGCCTATTTGTGTCCTCCTCCTTTGTTCGTTCTCAATCTCTCGCTACCAATTCCTGAACAGGAAGTAGTCCGGAGAATGGAATGTGCTGTCATTTGTGTCCTAATATGCTTGGTATGATCAAATACAATGAGATGTATGGATGAACAACTTTCTCGTTCTGTTGACTTGAAGGCAGTCAAGATGCAGCCAGACAAAAACTACTCACATAAGAACTCAATGCACATTGGCATCATGTCAGCACAGATTTAAAAAAAATATTTTTATTGCTCGTCCTACGGCTGTACTATCTCGCCAGGTGCTAGAGGCGATTCGCGCCCAATTGAAAGGTTTCAACTGCCATAATAATACTAACCATATTTTGTATAGTGTCTCGTATACAATTTCCCTGTCTGAATGTCAAGGATGACAGTATAGGATGACATTACGGTACTCCAATATGTTTATCGTAAGAGATACCCAAGATGGATTGTGGAGCATAAAGTGAAACAAAGCTCTTAGAAAACTGTTACTGCACAAGAACATTCTTCTTCGTTCGTTCTCAATCTGCCGCTACCAAACCCCGAAAGGGTAAGTAGCAGAATGTAGTCCAGAGAACGGAATGCATTGTGTTGTAGTTTACAGCTTGGTTGCGATATTTGCACCTTTCGGTCCAACACATCCGACTTCAGCAAGCATTTTTTGAGTACCGGGTTAGCATTCCCTCTTTGATCCCTTCTCCTTAGCCAGTCTGCCCTGCTGCAGCCTGTTATCCAGGATCACCGGAGGTCTAGAAGGGTCTTGGCAGCTATGGTTCGCTGTCCCCGACGCTAGCAGTCAGCTATGGGTCGCTGACCACTGCAGCTCATGTGCTGCTCAGCATCTTGATCCCACAAGAACATTCAACTCTACAGTTCCAAATTTTGCAGATTTGCAGCTCACGACAAGTGTCATAACTCTGTCAAATAGGTTTTTCAAAATAAAATAATGTTGAACCATATTGAGCTAAAAAATACTAATAGCGTACCCATTAGGTCTTGAAACAAAATACATATTCATAAGAGATGCTTATTTGTCTCACTCAATGTACTATTTGACTACAAATGAGATTTAAATGATATAGTATTATAAAATGTGAGTGAAAGATTGCATTGAACAGAATAGTTTCTGTTTCTGCAACAAACTGTATTGGGCATGTTAGAATGAAATAGACTCTAGCACATAATTAAACTATCTGTGACATGAAGTATTCATAATATAAATAGATATTAGTTCGAAACATGTCATTAATATAAGGAGGTAGGGAGACATTCATTAATTTGTTTACCCATCATGCATGTTGCAGTTGTTGCTCTATCTCTAAAGCATTGCTACTTCCGCTGTCGTCCGTTTCAAAGTGGACGCCTGAATCAACATGGAATTGAATATCTGTAGAATCCTATATCTCAAGGAAAGTTTGGCTTCAAGACCCCAGAAATGATTGATTATTTGATTAGTCCAATGATCACACATCTGGATTACTCATGGATATTCAACACACACCTGATTCAGACTTTAACATTGACACATAATGCGAAATGTACACAACGGAATTGACTGATGCATCAGTGAAACAGCGCGGCTAGTAAAAAAAAAGTTTTGCCTCTAGTTTCCATTAATGCCATCGCTGCATACGAATATATAAATTTATTCGAATGAATAGTTTATTTATATGTCTTACAATATTTAGATCACACCTTGTTCAATGTGTGAAGAATCTGCATTTGGTCCAAACTGGACAAAAAGCAAATCTGCAAAATATTCAGAGCTGGAAAAGGTGAAATGAAATCTGCACATGCACTACATGTTTGGAATCTTTAAAGTAAAAGTAAAGATCCCGGCACACCATTTGGTGTACAGGAAATATGGTGTTAGCCCCATATTATTTTGGTGCCCACGGCACATAGTGGGGCGGTCGTCTTTAGTTCTTAGATTTTGTTTTTCTGGTACCCAATTTCTGTGACTAGGGGATTGAACTTGGATTGCTTTTATTGGAAGGAGTGCACAAACCACTGTGCTACAGCTGCCCCCATTCAGGCATAGGGTCAGTCTAAATATGTAAATGTTTGCTCTAAACAATGAAACATTAGTGCCAGATAAGAAATCGACCAGAACTGATGTTTGCGCCACCCGTGCCTATCATATCAGCCGTGAGGAGACGGCGTGGCCTAGTTGTTAAGTGGCACGGCTCACAACCAGAAGGTGCTGGGTTCGATCCCCATCACAGCACCGGCCGTTACCCCGGGGAAGCAAACCCTTAGAAAATGCAGGAGGAAGCAGACCCTTACATAAAATGCATGCTGAAGTCGGATGCACTGGGCCGACAGGCGCAAAATAAAAACCACAGTGTAACGCACACACGCCTTGGGGAATAGATAAAATAAGGCGAACGCAAAAAAATTTTAAAAAAAATATCAGCCGTGAAGAGTTGCTGATCGCCAGCCATGGTGGCCAAATGTTTCTCAGTTCTGTTCTCACCATAAAGTAAAGACGATTGTATTCAATGCGCAGACATTATTTTGTATATCTGAGATACACATGTTTTGTTCTAAGCAGTCATTGATGTTTTACCCCTTAGTTTCTGCTGTAGGTAATTTATATTTGTTTCTCTCTTTCAGGAAGAAGCTGAGGAAGAAGGAGAAGGTGAAGAGGATGAAGAAGAAGAGGGTTAAACAGAATGTTTGACATTTTATTTTATGATGATTTTTTAAACATATTTTTCATGTTCAGTTTCCAATTGTCAACATGTAATGTTCATTGTCACGTGTGTTATATCAGTTGTAGTGTTATTGTCCCATCAGTAACAGTTGCATACTTGTGTGGTCTCACAGCCAGTTGTGTCAGCGCAGCAGGTGTGGATGTGAGTTTGACCGTTGCCAAGATATAAGCATACTATTCCAGAGAAAGCCTTGTCTAATGAATTCTGAGTTCTGTAATCCTGTTATTACCCCCATTAGTTCTGACTTGTTTTGTTTGTTTCTCTGTGTGTGTGTGTGTGTCTGACTCCGTTGGTCATCCATCATTGTAAATATACCCATTTCTCATTCCTAGCTCTTGAAGAATCTACATCATTCTTGTCATTCACAAGATCCTCATGATGTTTTTTGCTTTTCTAAGAAATCATAGCTTTGTCCGTGTTTGAGTGTCAATTACACTTCAAGAGGTTAATCAGATTGTTGTGTATAAACAAGGGATCATACTTATCCATGTCAGATAAGCTTCTTTTTGATTTCTGTGACATGTCCTCATTACATTTTTTTGTTGCTGTTTCTGTGTGTTGTTTCAAGCTGAGGTCTCTCATCCGAACCACCCTAAGAATGCTGATGTTGCATGAGGATTGCGATCCACAGAACAATCTCTCGGTTAGCTTTTTGCAATTCTATTTTTTGAGTTCTCAGTTTCCTATTAAGAAAGTTCAAGTATATTAGAACTAAGACATTGTCTCTCTTTTGGATATATTTAGATTGAGTATATGGTGTCACTCTGTGAGCAGCGGAGGGGCTAGGTGTTTGAGACCATAGGTTTGTTCTCATATCTTAGTCCCAGTTCCCTTAAGTAGTCACATAAAATAGACATATTTTAAAACAATCGCATATGTGTTGTCACAAATGGACCCCACCATCATGAATTTAATATTCAGATAAGCATTCTCATTTTGAAGTAGGGTTGGGTCGTTGTATGGGCCAGTTAATCTTACCGTGCATCATTTTTTCATTAATTAGTTTTTACATGTTTTATTCCAAACTCAATTTCATCAGACAAGGTTTTTTTTTGTTTTAAAAAGTAAAATAAATTGTTAAAAAATATTTCCTGGTAAATTGTAAAATCAAATAATTGCTACTCATCAATCAGTTCTTGTATTTTACGACAAAAATGACAGGATTTCTAACCTAGTTGTATCATACTTCAGTTCGCCCATTGTAGATTGGTGCCTGAGAAGTATTTAAAGCTAGGGAATCCAAGGCAGCGACAAAGAGGACACCCCTAACTTTACATCAGCTGATGTTCCCTCGCTGCGTCAAGTGAGGTCTCGGACATTTCATCTCTAATGGCCTGTTCTGGCATCTTCTATAGTATATGTCTGAATGACTAATGGTTTTCACTCTCTTCGTGCAGTAGTTGAAGGTTGATAGATCATCATCTCAGTTTGAATGATTTGTTCATGCAGGTGTTCTCGGCATGATAAGTTATCCATTGTGGCGTCGTTTTTATCTGGAAACCATAAGGCTTATTTCGTAAAATAAACGTTAACATTGTCCAAGGGCTCGTGTGTTTTGGTGTTTATATTGATGTTTTTGTTGGGTAGTGCCAGGAAAGGTTATCACGGATAAAAACAAAACACACCAATTCATTGAATATATATGTACGAGATTGGGGAGAGGAGACTAGCGTCCCTGGTCACGCAAAATATGCTGACCAAGAGAACTCATACTTCTCTCTGGAAACAGTGTTTCATGGCTGTCTCGCTAACAAAGTGGGCGGTTGACGTGATCCCCGCAGTAGTTAGTGATTTATATTACAATGAATAGCACAATAGCTTTGGAGTACCCCAGCCATCTTCATCAGTACACTCTGGAAGTGAGGGAAGCTATTGCAACTCACTATCTAACACCCTTTTTAGGGTACACAAAAGATTGTGAATGCTCATTGTAGGAGTTCAACAACATACAAAATGCTTAATCTGGTCCAGTAGGTGCGAGTGCATTGGCTACCGCCCAGTTGGTGACATTTGGTATCAGATGTTTATTCATTGTGATACGGTGGTCATGGTTACATATTTAGGTAAACCTAAAGAATATTGTTAGAAAACTAATATCGGGGCGATCACTAGAACAGGTAGACAAGTACTAGTCGATGTGAGAGGGATGTGACGAAGAGAATAGATATGGCCTAATCTGATGAGGAATATTGGCATTCAGACAAATAATACATTAAAAATGACTCATCATATGTTTACGCTCATACATGTATATATATATATACATACAAACATTATTATAGTGTGCAGAAACAAGGGCTATGACCATACGTGGGAAACAAAACATAGACCCTCGAAATGTGCATTATACATAAGAATGAGTCACAATTCGTGGAAAGAAACAACAAAATAGCGCTAGTCGTGACGAGAGTTAGCATGGGTAGATATCTTTTAACTGACATTAAAATAAGGCAAGTCAAAAAAGACAATACTTTCTTGAAAACCATACTGTATGAGAAGGTAAGCAGACAGCCCTATAAAAGTAACATTTTACAGACTAGTTCACACGGCTGATCTTTGCCAGATTGGTATTCTTCTCCTTAGATGCAAACTGTGTCAGTTTTGGTGTGTGAAATTTAGAAAACTAATGAACAGGTACGCAGCCCGGGAGAGATGCCCCTCCCTCTGACCTCTTGCGGTTATGTGAAAGGCATGACACGCAGCGTTGGATATCATCCCCCCTCCGTTACCTTGTGGGATACTTCTTCTTCGTTCGTTCTCAATCTCTCACTACCAGACCCTGAAAGGGTAAGTAGCAGAATGTAGTCCAGAGAACGGAAGGCGCTGTGTTGTAGTTTACAGCTTGACTGCGATATTTGCACCTGCGGTCCAACTTCAGCAAGCATTTTTTGAGTACCGGGTTAGCATTCCCTCTTCGATCCCTTCTCCTTAGCCAGTCTGCCCTGCTGCAGCCTGTAATCCAGGATCACCGCGTGGTGTAGAAGGGTCTTGGCAGCTATGGTTCGCTGGCCCTGATGCTAGCAGTCAGCTATGGGTTGCTGACCACTGCAGCTCACGTGCTGCTCAGCATCTTGATCCACCTTGTGGGATACCTGTTTACGGGAACGGCTTCGGGAGAAAATCTGCATACTGTGCTATTTCCAGTTGTCTCGATAAATATATAACCATTGGTAGCTCACAACCAGAGTGTGCGGTTGACAAAAGGGGCAGTTTTCTCCTCACTTTAATCCAAATCACTGCACCAGTCACCCATTTCAGTTGACACAAAAGGAAAGACTGTCCACACTGCTGAACAAAGAAAGTGGTCTTTATCACATGTGATGGATGAACATCAAGGGGGAGAGCAACATCAAATGATCGACTGGCAGCATGTACCGTCGAGACAGAGGATATTGGTCATTGCAGCCAACCTTTGTGGTGGAGACACTTGAATTGGCTGAGAGATGGACAATTTTCTAGTGCATGGGCAACTTTAAAAAATATTATTTCTTGATAGGTCTGTATTTATAAACGGGGAATTTTCTAACTTTTTCATTTTTCATGATGGGAATTTTCAAGACGAGAAATAATTTGTTCAATCTCAATACTCCTACTATCAAGTCTGGAAAAGGGCCTTGCAGGTAGCAGGGTGCTGTCCGGAGAATGGAATATGTTGCCGTAGTTTACAGCTTGATTACAATATTTGCACCTTTCGGTCTGGCACATCGGACTTCAGCGGGCATTTTTAGGTACCGGATTAGCCTTTCTCCTTAGCTAGTCTGCTCTGTTGCAGCTTGTACCGGATTAGCCTTTCTCCTTAGCTAGTCTGCTATGTTGCAGCTTGTACCGGATTAGCCTATCTCCCTAGCTAGTCTGCTATGTTGCAGCTTGTACCGGATTAGCCTTTCTCCTTAGCTAGTCTGCTATGTTGCAGCTTGTACCGGATTAGCCTTTCTCCTTAGCTAGTCTGCTATGTTACAGCAAGTTATCTGGAATCACTGTGTGGAGGTATAGAAGGATTTTGGCAGCTCTGGTTCTCTGCCCTTGACGCTAGCAATCAGTGATGGGTTCCTGGCCGCTGCAACTCATGCATTGCTCAGCATCTGGATCCCAAATAATTTATGTGATAGAACTAATCAATTATTCTTGTCTCACACCATTGCAAGCAAAAGCTCTTTACAAAAGTTTTAGAGTACCGTAAAAATCATGCTTTGTGGTTCATACACGACACCAACATGGATGGACTTTTTAAACAAGGAGAATATTCAGTTGTGGTAACACATGAATGATGCTCGAGGATGGACACCAAAAGCATTGAATAAAATATCTCTCAGGTCTAAGGATTACAGGGGAAACCCATTAGATGCAATAAGAGAAATCAGATGACTGAACAATTAGCTGCAATACCAATTGACAAAAACTAACAGCTTTCTGCGTCACGATTTTCTTCCGGGCACTTATGCTATTAATGTCAAAATGTGGACACTAACATCAAATGAAAAATAACGTCAGAAAAGAAATGCCTGCCAAAAATATTGAGTGCAACCAGGAGAGACATGATCAGAAACAATGACAGGACGGTAGTGGGAACAACAGCAATATTAGACTACATCAACAGGCAAGCAACTAAAATTGCTTGGCCACATAACACGCAAACTATTTTATATTTTTTTGGCGTTCGCCGTATTTCTCTATTCCCCAAGGCTGGTGTGCGTTACACTGTGGTTTTTATTTTGTGCCTGTCGGCCCAGTGCATCCGACTTCAGCATGCATTTTATGTAAGTGTCTGCTTCCCCGGGGTGATGGGGATCGAACCCAGCACCTTCTGGTTGTGAACTAGACCACGTCGTCCCCAAGCAAATTTAAAAACATGGTGCTGAAAGGAAAAACAGGTTAAGCCAACAAAAGAATCTTTTTTAAAAGCTGACAAGACAATAGAACCACCAGAGTCCGGAGGTTTATGGCAACCATGAACATTGCTGTTGGCAGGCTACTACACCCCCACCCCCTGTAGGTAAGAATTGTACTCTCCGACCTCTAATGGATTTGCTACCACCAATGCTGGAAAATGGGCAGTAATTAAATACCAAAATCTGGGGACGTCGTGGTTAAGTGGCACGGTTCACAACTCGAAGGTGCTGAGTTCGATCCCCATCACAGCACCGGGGAAGCAAACCCTTAGAAAATGCAGGAGGAAGCAGGCCCTTACATAAAATGCATGCTGAAGTCTGATGCACTGGGCTGACAAGCACAAAATAAAAACCACAGTGCAACGCACACCGCCTTGGGGATTAGAGTAAATAAGGCCTATGCAAAGGGAAAAAAACAAACCAAAATCTGCAAGAAGACCACTCCTGCATCTACAGCCCTTGTGGAGAATCCTGTTGCAACTACGATGGAGGAAATAATATTAGACAAAGCTGTGTGCCGAAGAATCTCAGATGTTGAAAGTTGCACCACTCAACCTGAAGTTACTAGGGGGCTTCAAATGGAAACTATGAAGGGGCCTAGTGGTTAATTGGCACGGCTCACAACCAGAAGGTGCTGGGTTCGATCCCCATCACAGCACCGGCCGTTACCCCGGGGAAACAAACCCTTAGAAAATGCAGGAGGAAGCAGACCCTTACATAAAATGCATGCTGAAGTTGGATGCACTGGGCTGACAGGCACAAAATAAAAACCACAGTGTAACGCACACACGCCTTGGAGAATAGATAAATATGGCGAACGCAAAAAAAATAAAAAAATGGGATAGAATTAAGAAAAACCATGCATGTAAATTGTAACTTGTTAATTTGGTTGCTAAGGATATGAACAGTGTCCTGCATGTACCATCACAGTGCAGACGAACAACACGGCATCCTAATTGCAGTTAAACGATGGTTGCCCCACTATTGACATGCACCAAAAAGAAGCGGCATTCTGTTGTCCGTGTCTTGAGCAGCAAAGAGGTGGAACCTATAGAAATTCGTTGCCAAATGAAGGTCCAGTACGGTGGTGTAGGTCTTTCACTCCAGCAAGTGTATGAGTGGAGTAGGAAGCTCTAAATTGTACGTGTTCTGTAACAGACTGTTTATGTCCAGGTCAGGCGCACCCGGTAATGATCCCAGAGTCAATTGCAGCCATTGACCAAAGTGTAAAGAAACATTTCCGATTGGCTACGTGTAAGGCATGCATCAGATACAGTGAGTCCCAGTATATGTATATGTGTGTATATATATATATATATATACACACACTGACACCCCTGAAGTACAGAAAGTGGAGGTGTAGAAGGGTCTTGGCAGCTCTGGTTTGCTGGCCCTGATGCTAGCAGTCAGCTATGGGTCGCTGACCACTGCAGCTGATGCACTGCTCAGCATCTTGATACCAAATTGTATTAATAGGATTGCTGAACTCAATGACATCCCCGACACCCCCCCCCCCTGTTATAAAAACATACGTTTTTCTGAACAAGTATTTATTCATACTAAGAAGTTTTTGGGGAGACTGCTGGAGTTTTATTATTTTATTTTTGTGTTTCTTTAATGTGTTGGCATTCTTTTTTCCCACTTGAGGATCCATCAAAATTTGATAGACTAACAGGTCGTAGTAGTAGATGCAGTGTACACAATTTCAGCCTTGTTTCTCTAATCCCCAAGGTGGTGTGTGTTGCACTATGGTTTTTATTTTGCGCCTGTCGGCCCAGTGCATCTGACTTCATCATGCATTTTATGTAAGGGTCTGCTTCCTCCTGCATTTTCTAAGGGTTCACTTCCCCGGGGTAACGGCCGGTGCTGTGATGGGGATCAAATCCAGCACCTTCGGCTTGTGAGCCATGCCACTTAACCACTAGGCCACGCCGTTCCCTAGGGAAGTTGGTTAAAATAGGAGAGATAGAAGTTGTCTAGTCATCCAGCGATGATCTCAGAATGATGGCAGCGTGTTTGGACTTTTCTCATACTGGTGTCGCGTGTTCCACTGCGGAAAAACACAGGGCACGTGCTGTTGTTCGGAGGATAGATGGATGAGCCCCACATGTTGTACGTTAGGTCTGCGAATGATGTTATTTTCTGACAGATTTTCTGTTTTGTTTTTAGGAAAAAGGCCTTCAAGGTCAGTGTGCAGTCTAGATTAAGACACGTGTATTTGAGGGCCACACTGAGGCGACTTCTAGGAACATTTCTGTGGTAGCGAGTTACATTCACTCTTCTTTCATTCCGAGACATACTTGAAGTGGATCATGGCTGTAGTGTAGTGTAGGCTTCTAAGTAAACTCATCACTATTCGGATTACAGTATCGATCCCTACCTCGTTGGCCAGACTGCTGTAACACAATCTGTTTTCAGAAGCATAAACAAGGAATTGAGCTTGGGGTCTCGATCAGTATGTTTCATCTGACCCTGATTACTCTTTACTCTCACCTAGATCAGTATGTTTCACCTGACCCTGATTACTCTTCTCTCCCACCTTCATCAGTATGTTTCACCTGACCCTGATTACTCTGCTCTTCTACCTAGATCAGGATATTTCACCTGACCCTGATTACTCTGCTCTCCCACCTTGATCAGTATATTTCACCTGACCCTGATTACTCTGCTCTCCCGCCTTGATCAGTATATTTCACCTGACCCTGATTACTCTTCTCTCCCACCTTCATCAGTATGTTTCACCTGACACTAATTACTCTTCGCTCTCACCTAGATCAGTATATTTCACCTGACCCTGATTACTCTTCGCTCTCACCTAGATCAGTATATTTCACCTGACCCTGATTACTCTGCTCTCCCGCCTTGATCAGTATATTTCACCTGACCCTGATTACTCTTCTCTCCCACCTTCATCAGTATGTTTCACCTGACACTAATTACTCTTCGCTCTCACCTAGATCAGTATATTTCACCTGACCCTGATTACTCTTCGCTCTCACCTAGATCAGTATATTTCACCTGACCTTGATTACTCTGCTCTCCCGGCTTGATCAGTATATTTCACCTGACCCTGATTACTCTTCTCTTCCACCTTCATCAGTATGTTTCACCTGACCCTAATTACTCTTGACTCCCACCTTAATCAATCTGTCTCTCCTGGCACCCATCCCAAAGTAGAAGAGCGGCAGGTTAACTAGGTAAAGTAATCGAACACATAGTATTGATACAAGGGTCGACAGGGAGGAATCGCATTAGGGAATGTATTGACTCGCACCGTCACATCAAATATTATCACAATGCACACGTCACTACAACTGAACAACGAATACACCACGTGCCATTGAACCGGTCGAGACGATCCAGAGGCAGACAACTCTTTGTCTAGATTGTTTATTAACTTGTGATGATTCAAACCTCGTTGTAACGGCAACGTAGACGTTTCGTTAGCTGCTTATGGCAAGCGAAGATGGCGATGTCATCAGACGGTTTTGGCTTGCTGATGAAATTGTATTTGGATTATAGTGACGAAGAAACTGCGCTGGTCATCAACCATACTCTCGGATCATGATGATGATGAGCTGCACCGGTCAGTGACCCAGAGTTGAGTGTTAGGATCAGGGTCAGCGAACCAGACCTGCCAAGACCCTTCTACACCTCTACGAATGATACTGAATAACAGGCTGCAACGTAGCAGGCTGGCTAAGGAGAAGGGATCGAAGAGAGAAGCCTAACCTGGTACTAAAAACATGCCTGCTGAAGTCGGATGTGTTGGACCGAAAGGTGCAAATATCGCAGTCAAGCTTTAAACTACGACACAACGCATTCCGTTCTCTGGACTAAATTCTGCTACTTAGGCCCTTTCAGGATTTGGTAATGGGAGATTTCCTATGTCCGTCCAGAAGCACAGTGAAGCTCAGAACCTTTTCCTGAACATCAAGAAAACAAAGATAACGTCCACTGATAAAACAGGACTGCAACCACAGATTGCTATTAATAATGAAGAAATGGAAAATGTCACACTTTTTGAATACCTTTGCTTTACGTTATCCAACGACTTAGACTGCTTAAAAGAAATTAGAAGACGTTTGACCATTGCGATGCAGACGCTAAACAGCACAATTTATGGCGTAATACTAACAAGCAACTACAACTGAAGATCCGGAGAACATGCATATTTTCTGTGCCAATGCACGGGTTCGAGACATGAACTATAACAAAAGCAGCAAGGAAGAAAATTGGAGCCTTCGAAACTTTTCTTCATCGTACGCAGTCAGACATCAACCTTTATTTTTTCGAAAAAAGCAGCGGTCATCCTGAGGCTGTCGACACTGCCATAGAGCTTGTCTAGTGTTACCACTGGTGATGGCCACATCTGCTCTCTCTGATCCTCGTATGTCGGGCAGTTTTGCAGCAAATGCTCAGCGGTCATTTTCCCGGTACCACACGGACATTCGTCGGTGCCACCTATCTTCAATTTGTTGAATAGGTGGTACCTCAGTCTATTGTGGCCAGTGCGAAGTCTGAAGACCACGACCTGCTCTCTTCTGTTCAACTGGTAATAGGCATCGTTTTTTGTGTAGCCAGTATGTTCGGTTTCCCATTTGGTCATGTATCTAGCTCTAATAAGCCGTTTTGACTCTTCGTATGTCATACTAGTATCTGGTTATGGTAGTCTTGCACCTTCTTTTGCCAGTCTGTCTGCCTCCTCGTTGCCTTGGATGTTGGAGCCTTCGAAACAAAACGTTACAGAAGAATCCTACAAATTCCTTGGATAAAGAAAGTGACAAATAAAACCATCCTAGAAAACCTGAATTTTGAAGATAACTGGTTCATAAACAATGTTATGTTTTGGAAATTGAATTGTTTCGCCCATGTCAACCTTCATGACGGACTAGAAGGACCGGTCATGAAGGGGATGGTGCCTGGAAGGTGACGCAGGGGTCGACCAAGACGAAGTTGGATACAATATATTAAAGACACTCTAAACATGAACATGGAGCAGGTGGGAAGATTGACTGCAGACCGAGATTCATATCGGCTGACCGGGACGGGGGCGACGTTCTACAAGGGGCATGCTACATGATGATGAATATTATTTATGGTTTGAAACATTTTATTTGTGTCCATTGACACGCAACCCGATTACAGTCAAAATGGGTATTGACAAATGTCCGGATTACAGTCAAAAGGGGCATTGACAAATGTCCGGATTACAGTCAAAAGGGGTATTGACAAATGTCCGGATTACAGTAAAAACGGCTTTGCTATGTTTTGATTGCGGACAAACATCTTTCTGAACACTCGATCCGACACCCGTTCCGATATGACCACATAGAGTATTTATAACGGCCAAATAGTCTGATAAGCACATTTCACTTGACCCTAACTAACATAGTCTAATCAGCACATTTCACTTGACCCTAACTAACATAGTCTAATCAGCACATTTCACTTGACCCTAACTAACATAGTCTTATCAGCACATTTCACTTGACCCTAACTAACATAGTCTAATCAGCACATTTCACTTGACCCTAACTAAAATAGTCTAATCAGCACATTTCACTTGACCCTAACTAACATAGTCTAATCAGCACATTTCACTTGACCCTAACTAAAATAGTCTAACCAGCAAATTTCATCTGCCCCCCCCCCCCCCCCCCTCCGACTAACATAGTCCAATCAGTAAATTTCACCTGTCTCCGGCTAACATAGTCTGATCAGTACCTGAACCTGACTAACGTAGTATGATTATTATACAGGATTAATTTGCGGCTATTAGGCTGTGAGAAAAAATAGCGCGCCAATGACCGTATCCAAGCTACCAGTTGACCTGATTCCTACGATGTGTTGAGCTAGACGAAATCAGCTTTGCCGCTTCGCCCGTTTGCTAACATAGCACTGCGACCAAACAAAAATGACCATTTCAATTTCTGTTTTATTCCACATCTGTTTTATGCAAAGTGACGTCTTCTAAAATTCTCCCCAAAATGTTGGGATAGCCTATTCTTTCTATTCTAACGCTTTGCTACTGGAGATCTATCCATTGTGCTGAATACATCTCCAGATGAATCGGCCGTCTCATGAGAATACTTATTCTTTTTCGTTCGCTCTCAAATAATCGCAATTACCTCCCTCATAAACCTGGCTATCCTTCTCAGCCTTGTCTCATCTCCATACAGTTTATCTCTCAATTGGGTTGGGTATGGCCATGTAGTCACTGTGCTCGTCTCCTGGAGCCAGCAGACTTGCAGAAAATGTTCCGCCGTTTGTTTGTTCTCCCCACATAGGCCCATATCTTTGTGTCTAATTTGGTAATTGTTGAATGGATGATTTTTCGGTCTCCAGTGACCCGTTCGCAGTCTGAATCTTGTCACTTGATCTCTTCTTGTCAAAGAGTAATATGAGTCTGCTATATCAGATCCTGGGTGTTCCCTGTGCCACTTGTCTCTGAAGTTAAGTGTTAAAATTGTCGTCATTTCTTCATATGTAGCATTGTAGTAAGTTTGGGGTTTATCGCCTCCTATGTGCCTTATAAGAATACAACCAGCAACTCAAGAATATCTTGCTGCAGTGCACGAAGAAGTCCGTGAGGTAGATGGATGGATTACGTCAGAGAATTCTTAAAACGCAAGATTACAACAACTCACGCAACACACTTTGCACAAAACAGATAATGTTATATCCCGACGTCACTTAAAAGTATAAGTGAAAGGACACAAAACAGGCAATTCTATATCCCAACATTACTTAAAAGTATAAGTGGATGGACACAAAACAGACAATTTCATTTTCCAACGTTACTTAAAAGTATAAGTGGATGGACACAAAACAGGCAATTTCATTTTCTAACGTCACTTAAAAGTATAAGTGGATGGACACAAAACAGACAATTTGATTTTCCAACGTTACTTAAAAGTATAAGTGGATGGACACAAAACAGACAATTTGATTTTCCAACGTTACTTAAAAGTATAAGTGGATGGACACAAAACAGGCAATTTCATTTTCCAACGTCACTTAAAAGTATAAGTGGATGGACACAAAACAGGGAATTTCATTTTCCAACGTCACTTAAAAGTATAAGTGGATGGACACAAAACAGGCAATTTCATTTTCCAACGTCCCTTAAAAGTATAAGTGGATGGACACAAAACAGGCAATTTTATTTTCCAACGTCACTTAAAAGTATAAGTGGATGGACACAAAACAGGCAAATTTATTTTCCAACGTCACTTAAAAGTATAAGTGGATGGACACAAAACAGGCAATTTTATTTTCCAACGTCACTTAAAAGTATAAGTGGATGGACACAAAACAGGCAATTTCATTTTCCAACGTCACTTAAAAGTATAAGTGGATGGACAAGAAAGTCAGAATGGAGAAGGGGCATATTCGTTCCTCCTGCGTAAGGTTTCCCGCGCAATCTACGGAGAGAACCGATTACCTGACACACCTTCCTTAGTACCTTAGTAATCTTTGTGTTCTGGTTTAAAGATTTTTAAAAATGCCGTTAGACCGTTCACTCCTTGCAACAAAGATTCCCTGTTCGATCCTCTTGATTAACAAGCTCCAGACTACTCGGATTTAAATCATTACATAGATAGCGTAAGACACAAATGTAATCAAATTAGGGCAGACTGTAAAAGGTTAAGACACGAATCTAATAAATTTAGGTTCTGGACTGTAAATGGTTAAGACACGAGTCTAATCAATTTAGGCTTTGGACTGTAAAGCGTTAAGACACGAATCTAATGAATTTAGGCCGAACTGTAAAGTGTTAAGACACGAATCTAATCTATTTAGGCCGAACTGTAAAGTGTTAAGACACGAATCTAATCAATTTAGACCGGACTGTAAAGTGTTAAGACACGAATCTAATCAATTTAGGCCGGACTCTAAAGTGTTAAGACACGAATCTAATCAATTTAGGCCGGACTGTAAAGTGTTAAGACACGAATCTAATCAATTTAGGCCGGACTGTAAAGTGTTAAGACACGAATCTAATCAATTTAGGCCAAACTGTAAAGTGTTTAGACACGAATCTAATCAATTTAGGCCGGACTGTAAAGTGTTAAGACACGAATCTAATCAATTTAGGCGGACTGTAAAGGGTTAAGACACGAATCTAATCAATTTAGGCGGACTGTAAAGGGTTAAGACACGAATCTAATCAATTTAAGCGAACTGTAAAGGGTTAAGACACGAATCTAATCAATTTAGGCCGGACTGTAAAGTGTTAAGACACGAATCTAATCAATTTAGGCCAAACTGTAAAGTGTTTAGACACGAATCTAATCAATTTAGGCCGGACTGTAACAGGTTAAGACACGAATCTAATCAATTTAGGCGGACTGTAAAGGGTTAAGACACGAATCTAATCAATTTAAGCGAACTGTAAAGGGTTAAGACACGAATCTAATCAATTTAGGCCGGAGTGTAAAGGGTTAAGACACGAATCTAATCAATTTAGGCCGGACTGTAAAGGGTTAAGACACGAATCTAATCAATTTAGGCGGACTGTAAAGTGTTAAGATAATTAAGCGGACGACCAATTCGGTATTACGAAAATCTGTAAATTGGTTTCATTGATCAAGACAAACTTTGTTATAGGGTACTCAGGATTCAACTGTAGACGATACTTAAAGATTATGGTGTAGAAGGCCAGTTACTTAATATTGTCGCTGCCGAAAACGGATGTGTCGGACCGAAAGGTGCAAATATCGCAGCCAGTCTGTAAACTAGCGTCACAACGCATTCAGTTCTCCGGACTACGTCTAGCTACTTGCAAAACCCTGTTCAGGACTTGGTAGTGAGAGATTGAGAACAAACGCAGAAGAAGAAGACTTAATAATGTCAGAGCACTCTACTACACGAGTACAAACATCGTAAGAATAACTGATGGTGTCACATATGCTTTTGAAATCACTACCGGCGTGAGACAAGGGGTGTATGCTTTCCCTTCCGCTGTTTAACATCTACTTGGACAAAATCAAACAAGACCAGTCAAATTGAGGCATCTGAAGAAGAACCGAACTCAATACACGATTTACTCTTTGCAGATGGTCAAAGTATGTTGTACGGCAATGTAAAATCACGTAGACGCGCTTGCGACAATCTTTGCAAAGTATAATATACAAATTAGGCAGACGAGAACAAAAACTATAAGGATCATCAGAGCATATGGGCTACTAACAATAAATGTAAATGATGATGATGATTGGGCCAAAGGGCAGAAGTCCATAGCCCGCTGGATCAATAACCAAGCAAGTGTAACTGATATTGCTATTCAACGGGACAAGTTCAAATACTTGCGTGGCAGCGCATGAGCTGCAGTGGTCAGCGACCCATAGCTGACTGCTAGCGTCAGGGCCAGCGAACCAGAGCTGCCAAGACTCTTCTACACCTCCACGCGGTGATCTTGGATAACAGGCTGTAGCAGGGCAGACTGGCTAAAGAGAAGGGATCGAACAGGGAATGCTAACCCTGTACTCAAAAAATGCTTGCTGAAGTCGGATGTGTTGGACCGAAAGGTGCAAATATTGCTGTAAACTACGACACAACACATTCCGTTCTCTGGACTACATTCTGATACTTAAGCCCTTTCGGGGTTTGGTTGCTGGAGATTGAGAACGAACGAAGAAGAAGTAGAAGAAGAAGAAATACTTGCGTGGTATTTTATCAATATACCTATCTGACTCAGACTTATTTAAGAGGTCGACAGGAAAACCAAGACGAGGTGCCAGCAAGCATCTCCTGTGACTTATCACCTTTCACCACTGATTAGAAACTCGATCATTTGTTTGGCAGCAAATCAACAGCTGATAAACAGTATATTTGTGCTACCAGTGCCAAACATGGCCCTTGCTAAAAGCGCGCGAGAGCAGAATTTCAACGTGTGAAATTAAGTTTTTGAGGAAGGTTATCTGTGTTACCAGGAAAGACAGAATTGAAAACGAATATATTACAAGTGTGGTCGGTACTACGTCTTGCGCGCAATACATTTCCTTGAGAGGCAGGTGGATAGATGACGTTAGAGTGATTGTGCAAATGACACGTACTCACATTGACCGACGCAACGCACTTGGCGCAAAATAGACAACAAGCTCCCCGCGGCCCTCAATGGCACACGGGGAGGGAAAACTAACTATATATTACTATTAAGGAAGAAAAGCCAGCGAGGAAATGTACTAGCGGCTGTACATCCTAACAAACTAATTTTTAGTACAATGGAGCCTCTATAACTTCATCCCCGATAGCAGATTCCAGCTTCAATTTTTGTTCACATTTTTAACTGCTACGGAATGGCAGGCTGCTGCTCTAACCGGCGTTGGTCTTCTGCAAATCGAAATTGCCAACTTGGATGTTATTTGTTCGAAGCCAAATTTACGGAATTTGGCTTTATTGATTGGTTGGCTTCAGATGATTCGTTCAAATTTTCGTGTGGTTTTTTTTCTTCCTTTTTGAAATTGCTTGGCATCAGACATTTTATTACGCCTTTCACTGCTTTGTTATTTTTTTCAAAATATCTTTATGTCACTGTTCCTTGCACATAATAAAGATAAACTATCTTTTTATGTTGAGGAAGGGAAAGAGCTGCAGTGGTCAGCGACCAAAAACTGACTGCTAGCGTCATGGCCAACAAATCAGAGCTGCCAAGACTTTTCTACACCTCCACGTAGTGATCCCGCATAACAGGCTCCAATAGAGCAAACTGGCTAAGGAGAAGGGTCTAAAGTGGGAAGGCCAACCTGTCAAAAATGCCTGCTGAAGTCGGATGTGTCTGACTGAAAGGTGCAAATATTAGAGTCAAGCTTGCACATAATAAAGATAAACTATCTTTTTTTATATTGAGGAAGAGCAAGAGCTTCAGTGGTCAGCGACTAACATCTGACTGCTAGCGCCATGGCCAACAAACCAGAGCTGCCAAGACTCTTCTACACCTCCACGTAGTGATCCCGGATAACAGGCTCCAATAGAGCAAACTGGCTAAGGGGAAGGGACTATAGTGGGAAAAATGCCTGCTGAAGTCGGATGTGTCTGACTGAAAGGTGCAAATATTAGAGTCAAGCTGTGCTGTCGAAGACGGATGTGTCGGACCGAAAGGTGCAAATATCGCAGTCAAGCTGTAAACTAGCGACACAACGCATTCCGTTCTCCGGACTTTATCCGGCTACTTGCAAAGCCCTGTTCATGGCTTGGTTGCGGGAGATTGAGAATGGACGCAGAAGAAGAAGAAGAATAATCAAGCTGTAAACTTCGACACAACGCATTCCGTTCTCCGGATAATATCCTGCTACTTGTAAACTCTTTTCAGGGCTTGATAGTGAGAGTATGAGAAAGAACGACGAAGAATAATAATTACAATGACAGACGTGCGTGTAGATCCGAATGATTTCCTCTACTGAAACAGTCATACCATTTAACGGAAGAAAGTATAGAGTTATCAGAATACGTTGTGTTTGATTTCTTGTCCTGACTTTGAAAAGCCATCATCTACTCGGTGGCTCGCGTATGAAAACGTTTTGTTTAATATGTTGTCATAACTGGAAGAAGCCAAACGTTCAATCTCTCATGAGACCACTCAAGCAAAAATGGATTCACAATTCAAATACAGGCCAACAAAGCAAGAGAATTGCAGGATTGTACAGACTCTGTAAAGATTTATAAACCAGTTAAGAAGTTAATAATAGAAAAATCAGAGCGAGACGTGCTTAAAAAAGGAGTTATTTAATAATAATTTTTTTTTCGTTCGCCTTATTTCTCTTTCCCCAAAGCGGTGTGCGTTACACTGTGGTTTTTATTTTGCGTCTGTAGGCCCAGTAGTGTATCCGACTTCAGCATGCATTTTTTGAAAGGGTCTACTTCCTTCTGCATTTTCTAAGGGTTTGCTTCCCCGGGGTAACGGCCGGTGCTGTGATGGGGATCGAACCCAGCACCTTTTGGTTGTGAGCCGTGTCACTTAACCACTAGCCCACGCCGTCCCCATTTAACAATTTAACTTCATCGCAATACATTCAGAAAAGCAGCATACAGTGTAAAGAAAAGAGAAGAATTCTAGGTGATTTAATCATCATCATGTAGCATGCCGTTTACAGAACGTCGCTCCCATCACAGTCTGTCTGAAAGACACTCATTCCCTTGCCAAAACTCCTGCCTCTGCTGCAGTCATACCCAAGCATTCCTGGATATCTTGGTGCCATCGTCTTCTTGGTCTAGCCCTTTCCCTTCTGCCCAGGACCATGCCTTCCATCACTGTCCTCTCAAGTTGTGATTTAATACAAGTTTATAACAAGATTTTCAAAATACAGCTGCCTACAAGAACAAGAGGGCACAGCCACAAATTAACTAAAGAAAGGTCCAGATTAGATACCAGGAATGGGGACAATGTGGGCTAGCGGTTAAGTGACACGGCTCACCATCCGACGGTGCTGGGTTCGATCACCGGCCGGTCGGTTGTTACCCCGGGGAAGCAAACTCTTAGAAAATGCAGGAGGAAGCAGACCCTTACATAAAATGCATGCTGAAGTCGGATACACTGGGCCGACAAGCGCAAAATAAAAATCACAGTGCAACGCACACCGCACCGGGGAATATAGAAATAAGGCGAACGAAAAGCAAACAAACAAACAAATAAATGCCAGAAATATTTTTTTGGTCAGAAAGTGATGAATGCTTGAAATGCATTGCCACAGGAAATAGTAACGGTGGGATTAATTAATGTATTCATGAAAAGATGGGATACGTATAGGTATTTTTAGATCAAGTGAGTGTAAAAGAAACTGGTTGTATACAGACTATGCAGAGTCTTCTAAACCAGTATAAAGAAGTTAAGTTATGTTATGTTCATAGACCAGAATGTGACAAACTTTCAGAAGGATGCCTCCTATCTTGCTGTAAATAAGCACTTGATTTTACAGTCACCTAAGGCGATGTATCGAGACAAAGATCTGGTCACTAAACTTTAAGAAAAATGCTTAATAAAATCAAATCTGTAACACTTCAACCACAACGACAGCGTCTGCTTTGAATTAAAATCTATACCAAGCTGCTATGTTTTCCACGCACAAAAGTATTTTACAAAAATGGTGTGGTTTTGTTTTTGCTTGATTTTTTTTCTGGTGGCTGTTTGGCTGTTTCTCCCAGTTGAAGTCTGGCCACCCTGAATACAAACATCCCGCAGACGAGATGAACGTTTCGTGTCCAACATTTGTTGTTTAATTCATTTGGTCTGTCGATTATTCCCGCTTGCTGCAGCGACGCGATATATTCGATCAAGATTGGCAAGTGTTAAGGTGATGAAAACAAACTGTTGCTAGTGGTTACCACATTGACATGTTATCCTGGACCGGTGAGCCAAAGTGGTAAACTCTGATGAGGACTAGAGAAGCTGCGAGCAGGCAGTAGGAACACAAAACTACCTTGTTTTCTGTGTGAGTATTTACATTTCATTAGTGTAAGCTGTTTAATTGTGTGATTCATTTGGCGTTCGTTATGGTTAATAACTGCGTGTATTATGTGTTAAATTATCCGTTCGATATATACCGCCCAGAACAACCGCTAAAATGGATAAGAAATGCAATTTTAACACAGTTGGTGAACATAATTTTTTGAAGAATGCATTTTGTCTCAGAATTTTCAAGATCTGCTTCGAAATCCCACAAGAACAAGTTATTCATTCTATGATACATACATCAATTATATGATATTGTTTCTAGAGCTTTCTCTCTAAACCATCTTACTGTAGAAGACTCTAAAACACATGTGTGTACACCATCAATCATTCACTCAAGCCACAAGCTTGCTGAGTGTGGAGTAACCTTTCAGATTTGAAAGACAGCCAAGTTGTTTCGAATGTCCAAAATGAGCAGGTTTACGCTTGTGTGTCTTGAATAGGACGTTAAGTGACTGGTTGCAGTAGCTTTCCTCACATCCCGAGCGTGCTGATGAAGGTAGACCGTACTCCTTGTGGTTGTGCTATGCTTGGATTCATCTGCGTGTCTCTCACTACTACGGAGATCACGTCGATTACTAACCTCGTTAGTCAGGATCCCACGAAAACAGTCAGTTTCCAGGAAGGGCTACGAGGTGATGGTTTTGGCCAGTATATGTTGCCTGAACAGACGTTATTCCTCCCCAAATGAAAGCAACAGTTACAAATCCATGTATTCGGGGGAGTAATAAAAGAATGAATGATTCGTGTTTGCTGGGAGGAAAGAGCAGAGGAAAGAGCTTTCTTCAAATCTAGAAAGATATTCCCCTTATTTACCAAGTCACTACTCCACCTACTTACCTAGTCACTACTCCACTTACCTAGTCACTACTCCACTTACTTACCTAGTCACTACTCTGATTACTTACCTAGTCACTACTCTGCTTATTTACCTAGTCACTACTCTGCTTACTTACCTATTCACTACTCCACTTACCTATTCACTACTCCACTTTCTTACCTAGTCACTACTCTGCTTACTTACCTATTCACTACTCCACTTACCTATTCACTACTCCACTTACTTACCTAGTCACTACTCTGCTTACTTACCTAGTCACTACTCCACTTACTTACCTATTCACTACTCCACTAACCTATTCACTACTCCACCTACTTACCTATTCACTACTCCACTTACCTAGTCACTACTCCACTTACCTACCTAGTCACTACTCCACTTACTTACCTATTCACTACTCCACTTACCTAGTCACTACTCCACCTACTTACCTATTCACTACTCCACTTACCTATTCACTACTCCACCTACTTACCTATTCACTACTACACTTACCTAGTCACTACTCCACTTACTTACCTAGTCACTACTCCACTTACTTACCTAGTCACTACTCCACCTACTTACCTATTCACTACTCCACTTACCTATTCACTACTTCACTTACCTAGTCATTACTCCACTTACTTAACTATTCACTACTCCACTTACCTATTCACTACTGCACTTACCTAGTCACTACTCTACCTACTTACCTAGTCACTACTCCACCTACTTACCTAGTCACTACTCCACCTACTTACCTAGTCACCTCTACTTACTTACCTAGTCACTACTTCACCTACTTACATATTCACTACTCAACCTACTTACCTAGTCACTACTCCACTTACTTACCTATTCACTACTCCACTTACTTACCTATTTACTACTCCACTTACCTACCTAGTCACTACTCCGCTTACTTACCTAGTCACTGCTCCACAACTTACCTAGTCACTACTCCACCTACTTACCTAGTCACTACTCCCCCTACTTACCTAGTCACTACTCCACCTACTTACCTAGTAAATTCTCCACCTACTTACCTAATCACTACTCCACCTACTTACCTAGTCACTACTGCACTTACCTAGTCACTACTCTACCTACTTACCTAGTCACTACTCCACCTACTTACCTAGTCACTACTCCACCTACTTACCTAGTCACCTCTACTTACTTACCTAGTCACTACTTCACCTACTTACATATTCACTACTCAACCTACTTACCTAGTCACTACTCCACTTACTTACCTATTCACTACTCCACTTACTTACCTATTTACTACTCCACTTACCTACCTAGTCACTACTCCGCTTACTTACCTAGTCACTGCTCCACAACTTACCTAGTCACTACTCCACCTACTTACCTAGTCACTACTCCCCCTACTTACCTAGTCACTACTCCACCTACTTACCTAGTAAATTCTCCACCTACTTACCTAATCACTACTCCACCTACTTACCTAGTCACTACTCCACCTACTTACATAGTCACTACTCTACTTACTTACCTATTTACTACTCCACCTACTTACCTAATCACTACTCCACTTACTTATTTATTACTCCACTTACCTAGTCACTACTCCACTTACCTAGTCACTACTTCACTTACTTATTTATTACTCCACTTACCTAGTCACTACTCCACTTACTTATTTATTACTCCACTTACCTAGTCACTACTCCACTTACTTATTTATTACTCCACTTACCTAGTCACTACTCTACCTACTTACCCAGTCACTACTCCACCTACTTACCCAGTCACTACTCCACTTACCCAGTCACTACTCCACCTACTTACCCAGTCACTACTCCACCTACTTACCCAGTCACTATTTCACTTACCCAGTCACTACTCCACCTACTTACCCAGTCACTACTCCACCTACTTACCCAGTCACTACTCCACTTACCTAGTCACTACTCCACCTACTTACCCAGTCACTACTCCACCTACTTACCTAGTCACTACTCCACTTACCTAGTCACTACTCCACCTGCTTACCTAGTCACTACTCCACCTACTTACCCAGTCACTACTCCACTTACCTAGTCATTACTCCACCTACTTATTTATTACTCCACTTACCTAGTCACTACTCCCCTTAATAATAATAGAAAACATGTCACTAAAACGTAATACAAGAGAAATGCATTTAGAAATAAAGAGAACAAACAAGGCACAGGTGGAGTGGAGGATGAATTCGAGATAAGAATGGTGCCATTTTGATGGATGAGAATGACATATCGAACGGATGAGCGGAATATACAAGGGAGCCTTTTGAGGACAGTCGCGGAGCCAAACCATCAACATATGATAAGTAAGGACCCAGTGTCCTAAGATTAGAGGTGGTAAAAACTATGAGAAAAGGGAAAGCAACAGGGCCGGACTCCATAAACACAGAAATTATAGAAACCCAAGAGGGGTTTGGTATAGATATACTTACTGGTCTGTGTAACGATATATACAATACTGGATGCACACCAATAGACCTGAAAAATTCCTACGTGTATAACACTCCAGAAAAAAACACCATCATGGAACAGAATGTTCAGACTTTAGAACAAAAAGTCTAATGAGTCTCACATGTATCTTTCTTACGTTTGTGTCTACATACTAGATAATTTGAGCTATACTGGGAATAAACTGCTACAGTAAAATAATGAAAGTTATGCTCTCCAAGTATAGATGTGCAAAGAGGAGTGAGACATATGTGTGTATTTTCTCCTTGTCTTTTCAATATCTACACAGAACAAATATTCAAACAGATAGAGGGGATGTCAGGGCTTGTCATTGGAGGAGTGGCAATGAACAGTCTAAGATGCAAACAGTGAGCAAGAATTACAGGAGCTTGTGACAACAATATACACAATAAGTCAAGAGTTTGGATTAGACATAAACATAAAGAAAATAAAGACTTTAATAATTGGGAAAAGTGACAAGAAACCATGTATGCAGGCAGACATAAAAGATCAACTACTTGAACAGGTACAGAGTATCTCATAACTAGGTCATATAATAACGGAAAAAGGGAGATGTGAAAAAGAAATCAGAAATAGGTATGGCCAAGATGGTATTCCACAACATGCGACACATCCTGACATCCAAACAGATCAATCAGAATTTGAAAATGAGAATTGTCAGGTGTTATGTATACTCGTCACTACTTTATGGCATAGAAACATGGACAATGAATAACACATTGGAAAATAGTATTGAATCCTTCGAAATGTGGGTATATAGAAGATTGGGTCGCATTTCTTGGAAAGAGAAGAAAACAAATGTGGAGGTATTGAAAAAAGTTGGGGGTGAAAAGAGAATTAATGTCCGAAATCAGGGTTAGACAGTTACGTTACTTTGGTCAAATATCAAGACATACCTTCTTGTTGAAGACCATACTGGATGGTAAGGTGGAAGACAGCCGTTCAAGAGGCAGACAACGTTTTAAGTGGGTGGATAACATCAAGAGATGGACTGGAAAAGGTCTCTCAGATTGCACAATTACGGCACGAGATAGTGTACACTGGATAACCATTGCAGCCGACCTATGATGCGGAGATGGTACCCGAACTGACCTGAACCGAACTGAATAGAGCTCTCTCCTGTGGGAGGTGTTGTATGGTTATTCCCTTGTCGTTTAGCTTCTACAGATTGTGTGTGTTGTTTGTCTATCACGAGTGACGAAGACCTTTTCTCTTTTCGTTCAACCAGTTCTTTCTATTCAGTCTTCTGTGAGACGAGGTTGTGGATGGGTGCGATGAACGCTGGCGGGAGATGGCACCTGAACTGAACACATTTTTACCTCGAGAGATTCAAGCTTGTAGGCAAGCAGGATTGACTTTCATTGCATGAGAATTAGGTCAGCCGTAGACATTGCTCTGTTTCTATATGTAAGTCTATGTGTCTTGTGTAAGGTTCTTTAGTGCGTCAAACCATACTTGGGGATTTATGAACTGCTGGTCTGATAATGAGTAAGTTAAATGTAGTCTCTTAATAGTATCTGTAGTCGGGGATGAAGTGTTGAATGTGTAATTGCACTAGGCCTCAAGTTTTGATGAGGTGGGCGTGGTCAGTCTCTTCTTGTCTCTCATTCCCTGACGACCTAGGTTATCCTTATATAAGCAAAAACCGGAATCGTGCGTCAGAGGATTATGTGTGTCGAGTCTATGTGGGTGTGTGTGTGCGTGTGGTATGGGTGTGTGTGGTTGTGTGTTGGTGCATGGGTGTGTGTGCAGCTGCGTGTGTAGGTGGGGGTGTGTATGTGTGTGTTTGTATATTATGTATGAATGTGCGTAAGTGTGGGTGTGTATGTTGGTGTAGGGTGTGTGCGTGTGTGGGTATATGCATGTGGAGGTGCGTATGTGTTTGCATGTGTGTGTATGCAAGTGCGTATGTGATTATGTGTGTGACTAATAAGATGCAAATATAAACACACGGTGCAGCACTCTTGGTCCAGCACGATTTTCCAGTACAAAAGTCTGGGGTGAATATAACCTGCTTTTGGCTACCTGGCATCAGGTACAAATCTGTCTGATTGACACATACCTACAGTAGTAGTCCATCTTTCCATAACTTATTCATGACTTTCTGGAAATCTTTCCACAGTGTACGGACGTTTTACTTTTCCTGGAAGACGTCTTGAACAATGTGGGACAAGTATGTTTGTTTTGTTTCGTGTTTTGTTTCTCTATTCCCCAAAGGCAATGTTCTTATTTTGCACGTTCGGTCCAGTGCATCCGACTTCGACATTTATTGTAGGTAAGGGTTTGCTTCCGCCTTCATTTTGTAAGGGTTTGCTTCCTCCTTCATTTTGTAAGGGTTTGCTTGCTCCTTCATTTTGTAAGGGTTTGCTTTCTCCTTCATTTTGTAAGGGTTTGCTTCCCCCTTCATTTTGTAAGGGTTTGCTTGCTCCTTCATTTTGTAAGGGTTTGCTTTCTTCTTCAGTTTGTAAGGGTCTGCTTCCTCCTTCATTTTGTAAGGGTTTGCTTCCTCCTTCATTTTTTAAGGGTCTACTTCTTCCTTCATTTTTTAAGGGTTTGCTTCCTCGTTCATTTTGTAAGGGTCTGCTTCCTCCTTCATTTTGTAAGGGTTTGCTTCCTCCTTCATTTTTTAAGGGTTTGCTTCCTCCTTCATTTTGTAAGGGTCTGCTTCCTCCTTCATGTTGTAAGGGTTTGCTTCCTCCTTCATTTTGTACGGGTTTGCTTCCTCCTTCATTTTGTAAGGGTCTGCTTCCTCCTTCATTTTGCAAGGGCTTGCTTCCTCCTTCATTTTGTAAGGGTTTGCTTCTTCTTTCACTTTGTAAGGGTTTGCTTCCTCCTTCATTTTGTAAGGGTTTGCTTCCTCCTTCATTTTGTAAGGGTTTGCTTCCTCCTTCATTTTGTAAGGGTTTGCTTCCTCCTTCATTTTGCAAGGGCTTGCTTTCTCCTTCATTTTGTAAGGGTTTGCTTCCTCTTTCACTTTGTAAGGGTTTGCTTCCTCCTTCATTTTGTAAGGGTTTGCTTCCCTGGGGGAAACGGCTGGTGCTGTGATTGGGGAACGAACCCAGCACTCATTATCTAAAACGCCTTCCACTGAGGCCAGATAAATGGAACACTTTGTGTAGCACTAAACAATAACTAACAAACTCGAGCAGATACAATTACACGACACTTGGCCAAAGGACGAGAGCCCTAATGCTGCTGGATCTCGAAATAGCAACAATCTCGCAACACACACAGTGCTACAACAGCCATAAATTTATTGAAGCATGCTTCTATAATGAGAATAACATCAGTTTCAACCCCTATTTTCCAGATAAAATAATGACGAAAGCGATGCTAATAATACCAAATGCACATCTCCTGTGGGTGGCCCATACACAAATGTTGCATGTCTCTGCCGTGTTCACACTGTTAGTGGACCGTACATTTATTACAGCCCACGTTAATCGTTAGGATTCGTGGTTTCTGGCTCCAGTGAAGATAAACACTAAGGAGAAATTGGAATCTATGTGGCTTCCTCGGCTATTCTCTGTGTGACGCGTCATTTACATGAACGCTATATCACCGTCCGGTCTAGTGCGTCGGTTGGATTGTGTAATCTATGTCGGGAAGGGGCGGTCTCGTTTATTCTAGATTGATAGGTTGTGATTGAGTGAAATGATCGTAGGCAGTTGGTGTTTATATGTGTGTGTGTCTGCCTGCCTGTTTGTGCTTATGTTTTTCTTTTGTCATATGGGACAGGGTTGATATCGAGGGTTTTGGCAGTAGTGAATTATCTGTCTCTCTCTGCGTAAGTCTGTCAGTTTACTTGATTGCGTTTCTGTCTGTGCATTTACCAGTCTGTGTCTGCGTGATATGTTGTAGGGACGAATTAACGAGTTATGGGCAACTAGTTTTTTTTGTACAATGTGACCCGAAGAAATCCACATAAAAACCATAAAAAGGCTATTACTTTGTGAGTTAAAAAAAAATTAAAATACTGTGAAACTTTGTAATAATGTTGATCAAATATTGATATTCAAACATGGACATAATGGCCGAATATAATGGGACAAATGCAAGCTCAACGGTAAGGTTATACAAAAGTATGGCGTTTTTTGTCGGGTCACCGTGTTTGTCTGTCTGTTCCTATGTTAGTGTATCAGTCTTTTTGTCTGTTTGTCTTATGTGTGCATAGATGGATCGGCCTGGTTGACAAAAAAGGATAGGCAGTGGAAACTACATAGAACTCTTCAAGGGCGACATAGAAAGTCACTTCATACCAGCAGAAGAGACCTGTACCAATTTCAGAGCTGATGCAACAGCTGTTCGTGTAGTAATGAGGATTCTTATCAGCGAAAACATAACTACAAGGAAAACGGTAATTCAAACAGATACCAGGAGCAAACTGAAAGTCACTTCAAACTTCAAACAAGATATACTCTCACACGAAATAAAATACAACATCGGATTGCTGTATCAAAACACTATACGGCAGCGCATGAGCTGCAGTGGTCAGCGACCCATAGCTGACTGCTAACGTAAGGGCCAGCAAACCAGAGCTGCCAAGACCCTTCTACACCTCCACGCGGTGATCTTGGATAACAGTAACAGGCTGCAGCAGGGCAGACTGGCTAAGGAGAAGGAATCGAAGAAAGAATGTTAACCCGGTACTCAAAATATGAAGTCAGATGTGTTGGACCGAAAGGTGGAAATATCGCAGTCAAGCTGTAAACTACAACACAGCGCATTCCGTTCTCTGGACTACATTCTGCTACTTAAGCCCTTTTAGGGTTTGGTAGAGGGAGATTGAGAACGAACGAAGCCAAGCCGAAGCCAGCCACATCAAACTTCAAACAAGATATACTCTCACACGAAATAAAATACAACATCGGATTGCTGTATCAAAACACTATACTTGCCATCCACAGAGGTATAAAGAAGCAAAGACACTCAACAAACGATCTACGAGGACAGAATTGAGAGACCAGCACAAAGAATACAAGCCAGAGAATGACAGCATAGACACGCAGACAAAGATCTTTAGACTCAGTATCTATTTACAGCAGGGTCAACTAGATCGTGTCGATAACGAGGTTTGAACCAGGCAGCCACTCCATCAAGATAGTGGCCATGCTCTGATATAACAAAAAACTATTTGGTCTGTCATCTTTCTTTGACATTATCTTACAAAATGAGGTAATAAATAGCTAACGATCACCAACAACCCTGTACCTTTTAGATGAGAGACAGGGATCAAGATACTGAGCAGCACATGAGCTGCAGCGGTCAGCTACCCATAGCTGACTGCTAGCGTCAGGGCCAGCGAACCGGAGCTGCCAAGACCCTTCTACACCTCCACGCGGTGATCCTGGATAACAGGCTGCAGCAGGGCAGACTGGCTAAGGAGAAGGGACCGAAGAGGGAATGCTAACCCGGTACTAAAAAAATGCTTGCTGAAGTCGGAGTGTTGGACCGAAAGGTGCAAATATCGCATCCAAGCTGTAAACTACGACACAACGCATTCCGTTCTTTGGACTACATTCTGCTACTAACACTTTCAGGGTTTGGTAGTGGGAGATTGAGAACGTTCAGGGTTTGGTAGTGGGAGATTGAGAACGTTCAGGGTTTGGTAGTGGGAGATTGAGAACGTTCAGGGTTTGGTAGTGGGAGATTGAGAACGAACGAAGAAGAAGAAGAAGAAGATGAGATACAAGCTCTCTACCACTTGGCTACTCGGTCTCTCACCACAATGATGTTACAAACTCTCAACATCCCATTTCATCTAATTTCATCGCATCCCGTCT
Source organism: Ariolimax columbianus (assembly GCA_036924085.1). Lineage (NCBI taxonomy): Eukaryota > Metazoa > Mollusca > Gastropoda > Stylommatophora > Arionidae > Ariolimax > Ariolimax columbianus. Next base: position 42,351,124 of record JAVGWX010000020.1, read on the forward strand.
AATCTACTTCCATCTCATCTAATATCATCTCATCTTATCTCATTGCTTCTCATCTGATCTGATAAAATGTAATCCCATGCATCTCATCTCATCTCGATCATCTTACCTAATCTCATCTAATTTTATCGAATTTCATCCAATCTCATCTCATGTAAATAAAAATAGTCTAATCCCAGGTAATCTCATCTCATCTAATCCTTCTGCTATCTTATCAGTTCATGTTATTTATCACATCTTATCTTGCCTCCTCTGATCTTGTCTCCTCTCTTTCTGTCTCCTCTCATCCTGCCTCCTTCTATCTTGTCTCATCTCATCCTGTCGCATCTCACCCTATTCTCTCACCCTATCCTGTCTCATCCTATCGTGTCTCATCTCTTTTTGTCTCATCTCATCCTGTCTTCTCACATCCTGTCTCATCCTATCTTGTCTCATCTCCTCCTGTCTCATCTCATCCTGCCACATCTCATCCTGTCTCATCTCATCCTGCTCATCTCATCCTGTCTTCTCTCATCCTGTCTCATCCTATCTTGTCTCATCTCATCCTGTCTTCTCTCATCCTGTCTCATCCTATCTTGTCTCATCTCCTCCTGTCTCATCTCATCCTGTCTTCTCTCATCCTGTCTCATCCTATCTTGTCTCATCTCCTCCTGTCTCATCTCATCCTGTCTTCTCTCATCCTGTCTCATCCTATCTTGTCTCATCTCCTCCTGTCTCATCTCATCCTGCCACATCTCATCCTGCCACATCTCATCCTGTCTCATCTCATCCTGTCTTCTCTCATCCTGTCTCATCCTATCTTGTCTCATCTCATCCTGTCTCCTCTCATCCTGTCTCATCCTATCTTGTCTCATCTCATCCTGTCTTCTCTCATCCTGTCTCATCCTATCTTGTCTCATCTCCTCCTGTCTCATCTCATCCTGTCTTCTCTCATCCTGTCTCATCCTATCTTGTCTCATCTCCTCCTGTCTCATCTCATCCTGTCTTCTCTCATCCTGTCTCATCCTATCTTGTCTCATCTCCTCCTGTCTCATCTCATCCTGCCACATCTCATCCTGCCACATCTCATCCTGTCTCATCTCATCCTGTCTTCTCTCATCCTGTCTCATCCTATCTTGTCTCATCTCCTCCTGTCTCATCTCATCCTGCCACATCTCATCCTGTCTCATCTCATCCTGCTCATCTCATCCTGTCTTCTCTCATCCTGTCTCATCTCATCCTATCTTGTCTCATCTCATCCTGTCTTCTCTCATCCTGTCTCATCCTATCTTGTCTCATCTCATCCTGTCTTCTCTCATCCTGTCTCATCCTATCTTGTCTCATCTCATCCTGTCTTCTCTCATCCTGTCTCATCCTATCTTGTCTCATCTCATCCTGTCTTCTCTCATCCTGTCTCATCCTATCTTGTCTCATCTCCTCCTGTCTCATCTCATCCTGCCACATCTCATCCTGCTCATCTCATCCTGTCTTCTCTCATCCTGTCTCATCCTATCTTGTCTCATCTCATCCTGTCTCCTCTCATCCTGCTCATGTCATCCTGTCTCCTCTCATCCTGCTCATCTCATCCTGTCTCATCTCATCCTGCTCATCTCATCCTGTCTCCTCTCATCCTGCTCATCTCATCCTGTCTCATCTCATCCTGTCTCATCTCATCCTGCTCATCTCATCCTCCGCTACCAAACCATGAAAAGGGCAAGTAGCAGAATGTAGTCCAGAGAACGAAATGCGCTGTGTCGTAGTTTACAGCTTGACTGCGATATTTGCACCTATCGGTCCAACCCATCCAACTGCAGCAGGCATTTTTTAGTACCGGGTTAGCCTTCCCTATTCGATCGCTTCTCCTTAGCCAGTCTGCTTTGTTGCAGTCTGTTATCCAGGATCACCGCGTGGATGTGTAGAAGGGTCTTGGCAGCTATGTTTCACTGGCCCTGACGCTAGCAGTCACGTATGGGTCGCTGACCGCTGCAGCTCATGCGCTGCTCAGCATCTTGATCCCTGCCAAATATGAATGCTTGGAAGCACAACACTGCTTACTGTGCTTATATAATTTTAAAAAACACATATGTATTGCCCTCGTCTTCTTCTTCTGCTTCTTCTTTCATCCACTTGTAAAAAAAAAATTGCCCATATCTGCAATGTTGTCTCTTGTATAAACTTCACTGTCTTTTGTGGTCTTCCCCTCTCTCTCTTACTATGGTGGTTCCTGAATATAGACTGCCACACGTGTTAAAGGTATTGTTGCTTATACTTGTACCGGATGGGATAGATTAGTGTCCAACCTTCTTAGTGTACAGGTTTAAAAGATAATCAAGGGAGGAAGACTTAACGTTTGGTCAGGCAAAATATACTGATCAGACATATTAGTCAGGGTCAGGCAAAATATACTGATCAGACATGTTAGTCAGGGTTAGGCCCAATATACTGAACAGACATGTTAGTCAGGGTCAGGCACAATATACTGATCAGAAATGTTAGTCACTGTCAGGCAAAATATACTGATCATACATGTTAGTCAGGATCAGGCACAATATACTGATCAGACATGTTAGTCAGGGTCAGGCAAAATATACTGATCAGACGTGTTAGTCAGGTTCAGGTAAAATATACTGATCAGACATGTTAGTCAGGGTCAGGCAAAATATACTGATCAGAAATGTTAGTCAGGGTCAGGCACAATATACTGATCATACATGTTAGTCAGGGCCAGGCACAATATACTGATCATACATGTTAGTCAGGGTCAGGCACAATATACTGATCAGACATGTTAGTCAGGGTCAGGCACAATATACTGATCAGACGTGTTAGTCAGATTCCGGTAAAATGTACTGGCAAAGAAAAGGATACATTATATTATAACAAGTTTTTCAAAGTACAGCCGCTTACAAGAACAATATGGCACTGCTACAAATTAATTACAGAAAGATTAGCTATTAGGAAATATTTCTTTAAACAGAAAGTGGTGAATGCTTGTAATGCATTGCCACAGGAAATAGTGGAGGCAGGGTCAATTCAAGCATTCAATAATAGATTTGATGCGCATATATATTTTTTAGATCAAGTATCGTTAAAGAAACGGGGTGTATACAAACTGTGCAGTCTTTTAAACAAGTGTAGAGAAGTTAAATTAAGTTATATACTCTCTGACTTAATTACTTGGCATGTTAAGTTCTTGCTTCCCTTTCGGGCCTCGGTAAAACACGGGCGTGCTTTCATATTTGTTCTTTATACCCATAAAGTTTCTTACGAATAAAAGGTTCACAAAAGTAGATGACTTCATAAAGGTTTCATACTCCTAAACACATTTTGTGTCCTTGCAGTGCAGATTTATATAGCAATTTGTTGTACACAATACGCCCGCTTATAGCTTCATGCAGGTTCTTCTTCTTCTTCTTCTTCTTCTTCTTCTTCTTCTTCTTCTTCTTCTTCTTCTTCTTCTTCTTCTTCTTCGTTCGTTCTCAATCTCCCACTACCAAACCATGAACGGGCTTAAGTAGCAGAATGTAGTCCAGAGAACGGAATGAGTTATGTCGTAGTTTACAGCTTGACTGCGATATTTGCACCTTTCGGTCCAACACATCCAACTGCAGCAGGCATTTTTTAGTACCGGGTTAACCTTCCCTCTTCTATCCCTTCTCCTTAGCCAGTCTGCTTTGTTGCAGCCTGTTATCCAGGATCACCGCGTGGAGGTGTAGAAGGGTCTTGGCAGCTCTGGTTCGCTGGCCCTGACGCTAGCAGTCAGCTATGGGTCGCTGACCGCTGCAGCTCGCTAGCAGTCAGCTATGGGTCGCTGACCACTGCAGCTCCTCATCTTCCATGCATGTTCTGCGATGTTCCTTCACATAAACCTTCACATTATTGTATTAAATTAACATGTCACATTAAGACGTGAGCAAGCGCTTGCACTGAATCGAACCATAGCACACTCCAGAGGGCCGGCTGTGTACACACCCATAGCACACTCCAGAGGGCCGGCTATGTACACACCCATAGCACACTCCAGAGGGCCGGCTGTGTACACACCCATAGCTCACTCCAGAGGCCCGGCTGTGTACACACCCATAGCTCACTCCAGAGGGCCGGCTGTGTACACACCCATAGCTCACTCCAGAGGGCCGGCTGTGTACACACCCATAGCTCACTCCAGAGGGCCGGTTGTGTACACACCCATAGCACACTCTAGAGGGCCGGCTGTGTATACACCTATAGCTCACTCCAGAGGGCCGGCTGTGTACACACCCATAGCACACTCCAGAAGGCCGGCTTTATACACACCCATAGCTCACTCCAGAGGGCCGGCTGTGTACACACCCATAGCACACTCCAGAGGGCCGGCTGTGTACACACCCATAGCACACTCCAGAGGGCCGGCTGTGTACACACCCATAGCACACTCCAGAGGGCCGGCTGTGTACACACCCATAGCACACTCCAGAGGGCCGGCTGTGTACACACCCATAGCTCACTCCAGAGGGCCGGCTGTGTACACACCCATAGCTCACTCCAGAGGGGCGGCTGTCTACACACCCATAGCTCACTCCAGAGGGCTGGCTGTGTATACACCTATAGCTCACTCCAGAGGGCCGGCTGTGTACACACCCATAGCACACTCCAGAAGGCCGGCTTTATACACACCCATAGCTCACTCCAGAGGGCCGGCTGTGTACACACCCATAGCACACTCCAGAGGGCCGGCTGTGTACACACCCATAGCACACTCCAGAGGGCCGGCTGTGTACACACCCATAGCACACTCCAGAGGGCCGGCTGTGTACACACCCATAGCACACTCCAGAGGGCCGGCTGTGTACACACCCATAGCACACTCCAGAGGGCCGGCTGTGTACACACCCATAGCTCACTCCAGAGGGCCGGCTGTGTACACACCCATAGCTCACTCCAGAGGGGCGGCTGTGTACACACCCATAGCACACTCCAGAGGGCCGGCTGTGTATACACCCATAGCTCACTCCAGAGGGCCGGCTGTGTACACACCCATAGCACACTCCAGAGGGCCGGCTGTGTACACACCCATAGCTCACTCCAGAGGGCTGGCTGTGTAAACACCCATAGCACACTCCAGAGGGCCGGCTGTGTACACACCCATAGCACACTCCAGAGGGCCGGCTGTGTACACACCCATATCCCACTCCAGAGGGCCGGCTGTGTACACACCCATAGCATACTCCAGAGTGCCGGCTGTGTACACACCCATAGCACACTCCAGAGGGCCGGCTGTGTACACACCCATAGCTCACTCCAGAGGGCCGGCTGTGTACACACCCATAGCTCACTCCAGAGGGCCGGCTGTGTACACACCCATAGCACACTCCAGAGGGCCGGCTGTGTACACACCCATAGCTCACTCCAGAGGGCTGGCTGTGTAAACACCCATAGCACACTCCAGAGGGCCGGCTGTGTACACACCCATAGCACACTCCAGAGGGCCGGCTGTGTACACACCCATATCACACTCCAGAGGGCCGGCTGTGTACACACCCATAGCATACTCCAGAGGGCCGGCTGTGTACACACCCATAGCACACTCCAGAGGGCCGGCTGTGTACACACCCATAGCTCACTCCAGAGGGCCGGCTGTGTACACACCCATAGCTCACTCCAGAGGGCCGGCTGTGTACACACCCATAGCACACTCCAGAGGGCCGGCTGTGTACACACCCATAGCTCACTCCAGAGGGCCGGCGGTGTACACACCCATAGCACACTCTAGAGGGCCGGCTTTGTACACACCCATAGCTCACTCCAGAGGGCCGGCTGTGTACACACCCATGCGAAACCGTCGATCATCCATCGTCACTTTTGAGTTCAAGCGCTCAACGATGTTAAGAAAATGCTTCCTCCTTCGAGGTCAGTCAAATGGAACACTGTGAATGGCACTAACCAACTGGTAAACACATGCAGATACCATTATATGGCATTGGCTCAAAGAACGAGAGCACGGATGCTGCTAGCTTCGTAACGAATAACGACAGCAACAACAAAGTGTGTTTTTTTTATTTGGTTCAGTTCAGGCGCTATCTCCACACCGAAGGTCTGCACCAGACGGGTTTTGTTGTTGTGTGGGTGATGTAACTTGCGCTGTATTTGGATTACAGCGCGGAAAAGAATGCGCTGGTCATAAACATCACTCTCTTGTCCTGAGCTACCTTGGACAAGTGGCAAAGCATAAGTGGAGACTGCTGGAAACTCAGGATGCAAACAATCTGGACATATCTCTCTTGAGACCAGGGGGAGCGTGGAATCTGCGGGACTCAATCATCGCCCACCATTTCCGTTCATCGCTTTGAGAGGCGAGTGCGACCCTTGCGCCAGGCTGGTATACGCAGTCAAACTGTGTCCCGATCACATCCTGATGTTGTCTGTCCATCTGTACCTCTGTCACCCTTTGGCTCTTTTACCCACTACTCTGCCCTCTAAAATAACCTTTAGAAAACTGTCATGGCGCTTGACACTCTGCTCCGACCACAGCAGCCCACCAGGATATATAACCGCTTCAAAGGCATCGATTCTCTTCTCCAATTATTTATTTATTTTCTAAGCTTCTCCGTCTGGTAGTAATGACGAGTATACACAACACATGATTACTCTCATGTTAATGACGGGCTTCAAAGTCAATATACGACACACATTATATATGTGCTGCAAAGATGGCGCCGTAACCGACTGTGGGTCTTCATTGCTCTGCTGTTTTAGTTCATTATGGATGCCGTCAGACCACGGATTTGCTAGGGATTCACTCTAGTCGACGACTTACACTTGTGTTCACGGAAACGTGTTGTTTTCCATTTCGACTCGCTAATTCGTTAGATGTCTTTTGTCCGATTATCCTGGAATGGACATTGGCTATATGAATAGAACTACGCTTAAATATATGTCATATCTTCACGGTCTAGTTCACACGTCTGAACTTCATGAAATGGCGCCCGTCGCTATAGCTGCAAACAGTGTCGGTTTTGGTGTGTGAAATTGAATCGCGACTATAACGGACTGAACACAGCCCGGAAGAGATTCCCAACTCACTCGCACGCTGAGTAATGTCCCTACGACCTCTTGCGGTTATGGAAAAGGCATGACACACAACGTTAGATGTTATTCACCTCCGCTGGCTTACGGGATACCTGTTTACGGGAAAGGCTTCGGGAGTAAACCCTGAGGAAAAATCTCCATCCTGTACTATCTCCAGTCGTCTCGCTTAAAATCTTGCCACTGGTCAAAGGTAGCTCAGGAACAGAGAGTGAGGTTGAAAAAAGTCGCAGTTTCTTGCTCACTTTAAACCAAATCACCACGCAAGTCATCCATTTCAGCAGACACAGTGGGATCAAGATGCTGAGCAGCACATGAGCTGCAGTGGTTAGTGACCCATAGCTGACTGCTAGCGTCAGGGCCATCGAACCATAGCTGCCAAGACCCTTCTACACCTCCACGCGGTGATCCTGGATAACAGGCTGCAGCAGGGCAGACTGGCTAAGGAGAAGGGATCGAAGAAGGAATGCTAACCCGGTACTCAAAAAATGCTAGCTGAAGTCGGATGTGTTGGACCGAAAGGTGCAAATATTGCAGCCAAGCTGTAAACTACGACACAACGCATTCCGTTCTCTGGATTACATTCTGCTACTTAATCCCTTTCAGGGTTTGGTAGTGGGAGATTGAGAACGAACGAAGAAGAAGATAGGACACAGCAAGAGAAAATACTTGCGATGATCGAACGTCATATCATGACTCACGGTTAAAGAAGATTTGGCTGGGCCTTTTCTGTTCTTGATTTCCGTTTCACATCTCCCATTTTTCCTGATTATATTTCCAAGATGCGAGAAGCTTTTGGCCTGTTCCAGTATTTGACTGTCTATTTGTATCTGTAGGGGGACCCTCTGGTCTAAAGGTAAGGTGTTCGCATGAGGTGCTGGAGGTTGCGGGTTCCGGAATTTATATTACGTGGATCGTCCGGTAAATATTTCCCCCGATCTCTGAGTAGTGAGATCAGACACCCGTGTGCAGTGGCGCGCACGTTAAAAATACCTTAGCGATTGGAAATCGAAAAGAGTATGCTTAACGGCCGCATAGATGGATGGATGGATATATTTGTATATGTAGAGTAGATTTGTCTACTCAACGGAGGTTGACGGTAATGGATCTCCAGCTGTCTGTGTCCCGACCACATCTTGATGTTGTCTATCCATCTGTATCTCTGCTGCCCTTTGGCTCTCGTGCCCTCTACTCTGCCCTCCAAAATAACCTTTAGAAAACTGTCATGGCTCTTGACATGACTAAAATATTTAACTTTGCAGCTTGTGGATTGCTACTTCATCTATTGCTGTGTCCTCATCCAACAGGCGGTCATTGATTGATTTCCAAATATCAACCCTATCCACCACTAACTTGCCCATGATGGGATCTTGTGACGTCAAGATGTCAGCTCTTTCGTTGACCTGAACTCCAGCCATGACAAGGATAGTAGATCCATGTCAACCCCTGGAGGTTTGACGAACGCAGTAGTACAACTTGAACCTTCCTGCCCCCACTCACCCAAGGATGCCATTTCGTTGGTTTTAACTGACTGATCCTCAATATAAATTGTCTCACAACATTTCTCTTATCAGAGTTGACCTTTTTTCTGCTCCTCCTGCCCCCAATATTTCTGTCCGTCTGTTCGTTTCATCTCTTCTACCTTTCATGGGATACGTTGTACTGTTTGCTTTACATTCACACGCTCAAGTGGTGCCGGGGTAGAAAAAAGGACCGCAGTGACATTTCATACATACATACATATCTCAGCGATCAAGATGCTAAAAAAGTGCATGAACTTTAGCGGTCAGCAACCAATAGCTAACTGCTAGCGCCAGGACCAACGACCCAGAGCTGCTAAGATCCTTGAAACGGCTTAAGTAGCAGAATGTAGTCCAGAGAATGGAACGCGTTGTGCCGTGGTTTACAGCTTAACTGCGATATTTGCACCTTTCGGTACAACACATCCGACTTCAGCAATCATTTTTTTGATTACCGGGTTAGGATTCCCTCTTCCATCCCTTCTTCTTAGCCAGTCTGCCCTGCTGCAGCCTGTTATCCAGGATCACCGCGTGGAGGTGTAGAAGGGTCTTGGCAGCTCTGGTTCGCTGGCCCTGACGTTAGCAGTCAGCCATGGGTCGCTGACCACATCAGCTCATGCGCTGCTCAGTATCTTGATCCCTTTTCAGGGTTTAATAGCAGGCGTTTGAAAATGAAGAAAAAGACGAAGAAAAAGAAGAAACATATCGTGAAAAGGGAATAAAGAGGGTTGTGCTTGGGGCTATCAAAATCATCATGTAAAAATACGTGGTCAATCGATTCAGAAGATAACACGGAAATTAAGACGAGGATTGCAATGATAAAAAAGGCATTCGGAGAAAAGCAGGAATTGTTATCTAAGGAAAAGAACAATCATTACTCATGTATGGTTACTTGCACTGACTGGGGCTAAAACATGGACTCTAGGAAGAATAGATGAAAACAACTTTTGAAATGGGGTTCTTCGATAGAAGACAACGAGTGATGAATTGGGCAGAAAGAAGATCAAATTACAATGTCCTCGATGAGGTAGGCGTACAAATGTTGAAAATGATCAAAGATGAACAGGGCTAGGATACAACATGCGCAACGAAAGTCTTATGCGGTGGGTAATAGAGGGCAAAGTCGCAGGAAAAGAGGAAAGGGACGACCAAGACTCATCTGTACATCTTAGGCATGCAGTGTCATCTGGGTACGGATCTATGCTGAAAGGAAGAGAGCTGCAGAGGATAGGGTCCAATAGAGAGACACGTTTAGACAAACTTTACATACAGTCTTAGGCTCTGCCGAAGACGGATGTGTCGGACCGAAAGGTGCAAATATCGTAGTGAAGCTGTAAACTAGCGACACAACGCATTCCGTTCTCCGGACTACATCCTGCTACTTACAAAGCGCTGTTCAGGGCTTGGTAGTGGGAGATTGAGAACGAACGAAGAAGAAGAAGAAGACAGCATTAGGACGGACCAACCAGAGGATAGTACAATGGAGAGAGCTCAGACAACCTTACAACCAGTTTTAGGATGGACCAACCAGAGGATAGGGTCAAATGGAGACACATTCTCAGACAACCTTACAACCAGCTTTAGGACGGACCAACCAGAGGATAGGGTCAAATGGAGACACATTCTCAGACAACCTTACAACCAGCTTTACAACTGATCAACCAGAGGATAGGGTCAAATGGAGAGACATTCTCAGACAACCTTACAACCAGCTTTACAACTGATCAACCAGTTGATGATGATGATAATGGATGAGACTTGTAAATGGGGACATCGACACTTTCCTGTAGAACTGTTAACGTGTAATCCCAACTGAACATTCTCGAATATAACGTTTCTATAATGGGACCAGCTGCATTCCTGTCCCTTGCTTCAGCTGGAGCGGAAAGACGAATCAATAAAAATACTTTCACAATTTAGAACTTCCATTGTCCTGTCTCGCTCGTCCTCAGGTTGTACCTAATCGATGGCTGACTAGCAAAATTTGATCGATCTATGCTGAAACGATATCTCATTGCTTGTGTAGTTCTACATTTTCTATTCTATCTTCACTCAACTCTTAGAAATTGTTCAGTTCATTTTGAGCTGGAACGAATCAAATAATAATTATGAATTTTCACTGGCCATTCACTCTGTTTTCCCGTTTGCCTTAAACAATTAAAAAAAAAACAACAAAACAATATACGTAGTTCTGTGTTTGAGTCTAATGGCTCAGTGCATCTGACTTCAGTAGACATTTTTAAATGCCCTTATTTCTCACAGAGGTTCAATTTTGCTGCTTCCGGAATCAGACCCCGGTACACTAACCGTTTCACACACCACCTCCTCCATATCTCTCTGTCTCCCTCCACCCCGCCCCCACCCGCCCACAACACACACTTAAATAAAGAATTAAAGCCAATGAATAAATAAATAGTAATAAATCAATTGAACAATAACTTTAAAAAAAAATAAAAAATAAATACAGAATAACTAAAAAGAAATCAATACAATTGCATAAATGAGTAAAAAACTTAAATATAAATAAATACAATTAAATACGCGAGTAAATAATTTAGCAAAAATAAATAAAAATAAATAAATAAATATTTAAATTAATAAAAATAAATGAATACATGAATAAATACAAATAAATAAATCATCATCATGTAGCATGTCCTTTATAGAACGTCGCTTTATAAACTGCCACAGGAAAAACACAGGCTCTCAAGACTTTTACTTTTATCATTTTGTTGGTACTCTGCCATAATTTCTTCAGGCTGTTCAGTTTCTGCATTGCCATGGCTAGTCTTCTTCTGATTTTTTTCGAGCAGTCGCCATTTTTGTCAATTATGAATACTCTGGAGCCCAGAACTAGAATAAATAAATACATGAATAAATAAATAAAAAAAATAAATAAATATAAATTTACAAACAATTTACCCCCCAAAAAACTGTCATACGACATTTTTCCCATTGCTGGGGTAGTTGAAATATAAATAAATAACTGAATATATAAATAAATGAAGGAATTAATAAAAATAAATAAATAAACAGAGAAATAGATGAATAAATAGAGAGAATTAAATATAAACATTAATACCTAAATAAATAAATAAGGGATTAAGTAAAAACAAATGAATAAATATAAAGAAATGAATTTGTTAAATAGTTAATAAAGCATTCATAAATTGAATAATCGTTTATAGTTATTGTAGTAGAGCATTCGTTTTAACGGCAAAATATGTGGTCCATATCCAATTAACGCACGCTGCCGCTCTGAACGGGTACCTGGTTTAGTAGAGTTAGGCAAGGAACGCCAGCGAAGAAGGGTGATGGTTAACCGACCTCATAAACAACTTGTGGATTAGTACAAAGAAGTCTCTAACACTTCATCCTCGTCAGCAGTCATTGCTGTCGGTTTTTCTGAAATCAGGGTATACAATTAGCAGATGCAGCTGAGATGGGATATGTCGTGCAGAAAGGCAAAGATATCGCAGCCTCGCTGTAAACTACGACACTACGTCCCAACATGTGTACAGGTTCCCCTGTTATCGTAGAGGGGATTTAAACGTGCTGGAAAGAATACAAAAAAAGATAGTGCTGATACAAAGCTGATAGTGGGATTCCAGAATTAGTTATGAGGAAAGACTCAGAAAAACCGGCCTACAGTGTCTAGAAAAGAGAAGAATTCGAGGTGACTTAATACAGGTTTATAAGGTGATCGGAGGAACAGATAAATTAGACTATAACAAGTTTTTCAAGACCTATAACAAGGTCTAACGTAGGTTTCGTTCGTGTTTTTGTCTCGGTGCTGTATCTGACCATACCCATTCGATTTTTTTCCACTTTGTTTTTTACCATCTCATATTGCAGCACCATCTCGGTGTGGTAGTGGACTATTCCTCGTCTTTGTCACACGCGAGATATTCTCCCAGTTTAGAAGGGTTAGACTATAATTTTAGACTCATATAGTGACATACTAGAAGTGAATTGAATTATTTTTTTGTGGCACAAAAAAAAAATACAGATTTGATGTAGAATTGATTTTATCTTTCCGGAATGCAGACGGGGGAATACTTTTATTTAGATTATAATTGATTTTCTGTCTTCCCAGAAGTTAGGGACACATCGCTGTTATTTAAAAAATAATTGTTTGTCCATCTTTCCTGACTATTGAGTTGTTGTTGAGTGCCTAAAATAGGTAGGTCTCCTCTTTTGTGTGCCCTGAAAAGGACGTTAAGTGACGGATTGCAGTGGCTCTCCTCTCATCAGAGCATGCTGATGAAGGTGGACCAGGGTCATCCAACCGGTTGTGCTATGCTTGGCTCTATCTGCGTGGTCGCTCACTACTACGGGGATCACATCAATTCTTCACTTCGTTAGCCAGGCTGCCATGAAAGCAGAACGTTTCCAGGGAGGGCTTCTAGGGAGCCGAGCTGAGGGTTTTGGCCAGTATGTTTTGCCTGACCCGAACTAATATGTCGGATCAGTATATTTTGCCTGTCCAGACGTTTGTCTTCCTCCCCAGGGCTATAGGTAGATGGAGGAATAGGTGGATAGACAGAAGACATGAGACCTACCGTAAAATAGGGACACATGTTACTCCCACCACAAGAGAGGCCAAAGAGAAATATATACCATGACACTGGGCTACAACCCTGTAAAAAGTGAGGCGACAAGAGAAACACATACCATGACACTGGGCTATGGCCCTGTAGAAAGTGAGGCGACAAGAGAAACACATACCATGACACTGGGCTATAGCCCTGTAGAAAGTGAGGCGACAAAACAAGTTAATACGTTAATATGTCTTGACCAACGGAGCAAGGGTTCAAAACCTTGGTAAGGCCCAGAATTGTGTATTGGGTGGTTGGGTGAAATATAAAAAACTTCATGGCGAATTCGTTATGGTTTTTTTCTTGTTACGATCGCTTTTCCACGCATGAAAAGTAATGGCAGACTCAACGTACTGCACACCTGCCAAGAAGCTTATAACATCGGTTGGCTTTTGTACGAGCAACGTTCTGCAAATGGCATGCAACTTAGATTTTTACATCACATAAAGTTTGTGGAGCGTGAAGCCTGGTCGATAAAGAGCTGGCTTGCTAAGACTGGGATTTCACCGCGCCAGGGTTCGAAATCACGGACGGACAAAAAACAAATCCGGGCGTTATACGTTCCTGGTACGACCGGTCCTCCTAGCTGTAAATGGGTAACTGATGTATGAGTTGGCCAAGGTATAAACAGCAAGGACGGGAACTGGCCACCCCACCTCACATTGGCTGTGGCTTAGTCCATGAAGAGTTATCTACATCCTCTCGGGGACGGCGTGGCCTAGTGGTTAAGTGGCACGGCTCACAACCAGAAGGTGCTGGGTTCGATCCCCATCACAGCACCAGCCGTTACCCCGGGGAAGCAAACCCTTAGAAAATGCAGGAGGAAGCAGACCCTGACATAAAATGCATGTTGAAGTCGGATGCACTGGGCCGACAGGCGCAAAATAAAAACCACAGTGTAACGCACACACGCCTTGGAGAATAGATAAATAAGGCGAACGAGGAGAAAAAAAAAAATCTACATCCTCGATGGCTAATTGTTGCAATGGGGTCCACCTTGACCTTTAAAACTTACTGGTTGCAATCTTAATACGGCAATGAACAGTTCAATACTCCTCTTCCTCTTCCCTCTCGTCGTTCCTCCTCTTACAATTATCTAGAACAATATTATAATTATTTTTCCTTTTTCTCGTTAATTTCCATTCTTCTGGATGGCTAGTTATTTTTCTAGCAGTCTTCTCTTTATTAACCGCAAGTGAAGCACCCATTTACTGCCGAGTCGACTGGATCGTGCCTGTGTGCTGGAGTCATACCCTGTACATTTGCCGGGAAAAATCAGACTTTATTGTACTATTTCTTCGGTTTCTCATAAGGTGAGCTTCATCGCTGAAAATAAGGTCAATTAGCTATTTACGACTGGGTAGACTAGGGCCTGTAGAAACCAGCAATTTAACCTTCATCTTTTTTTGTGAGTACCCTTGTGTTATCTGGACCCACAAGGAGTTCGGAGAATAATATTCTTGCAAACTTTAGGCATGTTGTAAGATGTGACTAAGGAGGGCTGTGTTTGTGGCTGGCAAAGTCCACGCTTTATAAACAATCACAAGAAATTAACAGATAACGTATGATGTATATGATGCAATGGAAATGAGGTGCTTTAGAAAACTCCTAAATGTTACATATAAAGATCGTGTCACGAACGTAGAAATACGTCAGAGAGTTGAAAACGCTATTGGTCCTTTTGAAGATCTGTTCACAACTATCAAAAGACGAAAGATGGCCTGGTGCGGGCACGGAATTACCAACTCGATACTCTTTGGTTCTGTACCGGGGCAGAGAGGGCGAGGACGTCCAAGGAAGAGATGGGTGGACTACATCACTGAGTGGTCAGGCCTTCGTCCCGGTGAAATACGTCTGGCGGCGACAGACAGAGAGGGATGGCGTGGGATTTTGGGAGTGTCTTCATGTGTGCCCCAACGACCTGATGGGTTACGGAATGAACTGAACTGATATGGTAGAAGAGGAGAGACTCCATAACGTAACTTCAGCGTGAGAATCCAGCGCTCTAAAACTCTTGTGCAGCGCGTAAAAGCACTACGCTGTGAAATGCCCCCTCCCTCGTCAGAGGCAACCCACAGGACTGCTGAGCGCAGGAATAGTGCCGTCCCGACACTCTCTCGCTTGTCTGAACGCGCTTTAGTATAGAAGCATACCTCTCGCCGAGAGCGGGGACTGCCTGACTGATTGACTCACTCATCCGATCTGGCCTGTATCCGCTCAGTTTTAAGACGCATGTCCCAGGCAGTGGTTGGAGTATTTCATAGTACTGCTCGTGCCCAGTTTCTGATTGTCAGGATCGACTCTTTTGTCTTTCACAGGTAAATCTTGTTCTGTGTTAAGCTTTATTTATGAGACACGACTATCCGTGTTTATGTCTGAATAGCATAGTGGTAGCACGCTCCCTTGATGTTGCAAAGGTACATAGTCTGAATAGCATAGTGATAGCACGCTACTTTGACGCTGCAAAGGTACATAGTTCGATTAGCATAGTGATAGCACGCTACCTTGACGCTTCAAAGGTACATAGTCTGAATAGCACAGTGATAGCACGCTCCGTGAACACTGCAAAGATACATAGTTCGATCCACATTTTAGTCACGATCCAGTTGATATAGTCAAATCCCGGGCACCATGTCGCAGTGGCGTCAAGAAATGTTACGGTGTACCATATTTACTTGCAGTTTCCCCCATTGCGTATACTCTCTCTCTCTCTACCCCCCTCCCCCCTTTTTAATGCCACAGAAAATATATTTTTCCTCGAAATGTTCTCCCCTTTCGCGGTCAGATTGCCGTCGACATGTTACGCAGTAATTAAGGCATAATACAAATAAGGGATATGTAAGAAATAAATCAACTAAAACTAATGCGGTCAGCAAAGGACCACTCATGCTGGAGGGAGAACCGTTGGAAAAAGTTGGTGCCTTTACTTATTTGGGCAGCGCAATGGACATGTCATGGGATAGAAATGTAGATGTTAGACCAGAATGAAAAAGGCAAGAGTGGCATTCCTGACACTAAACACCATATGGGGAAAAGCAGAGAAATCAAGATTCATGGCAAACTTAGAATATTCAAAGCCAGTGTCAGATCGATGCTGTTGTATGGAGCGGAAACACGGATCGACCAAGGCCATGCAACACACAGTCCAGTCCTTCGGTTAACAAATGAGCGTAGAGTGACATGACATAGTGAGGAATGAAGATTTGTGGAAAAGGATCCAACAACAGCTACAGGAACAACAAAACAACAGAGGAAAATATGTCTGGGTAGGGCATACAATGAGGAAGGCAACGTCTAAGAAGACTGGGCTGGTTCTCACGTGGAATCAGCAGAGGAGAACAGAGAGAGAGAGAGAGAGAGAGAGAGAGAGAAAGAGAGAGAGAGAAAGAGAGAGAAAGAGAGATATCTAAAATACACGTAGAAGAGAATGTGAAAGGGAATTCCGATGAAAGAAAGATTAGCGTACTGGCGAGCTGTGGTCAATGACGCATACACCGAGAGGACCAACGGGCTTTGATTGATTGAGAAACTGGTTAGCGTAACTTTGAAAATAAACTTAAATTTACACGTTCATAATTCCTCTTCTTCTTTCTTCCTTTCATTATTTTTTCTTTCTCTTCTTCTTCGTACGCTATCAGACGTCGACTTGAATTTGTTCAAAGAAAGCAGCGGTCATCATGAGGCTGTCGATACTGCCAGGAGATGTTCAGGAGTAATGTTCCCAGTATCACAGGTGCTTTCGTCAGTAGCACCTATCGTCAGTTTATTGAATAGATGGTACCTCAGTCTGTTGTCGCCTGTGCGGAGTCTGACGACCACCACCTGTTCTCTTCTGTTGAACGTAATAAGCATCATTTGTACAAAACACAAGACTCAAATCCAGACATAGCTTTCTAAAAACAACAAATCCCATACAGACAAACCCTGAAAGTCGCCGTATTGAGAGGTGGCACGAATTGGTGCAGGCCCCCAGGGGAGGAACCTGCTCCTGGACATCACTTACCACACACAACATGGAAGTCGCTGAACAGACTCCGAACTGGTGTATCACGATGCCTTTTGTAGTATTCTTAATTTGAAATATATCAGTACCTCCAAACTTTACATTGCTACCAAGATATATGAATGAATCTACATCTAGTAGTATCGTCTCTCTCAATAAAATCCGAAGTCGTTTGGTACTCTTATTCTTAAATATTGAATCTGTTCTCTGTGAACACTCAACTTAATTTGAGGAACCATTCAGTAAGCATATTTATTTTATTTTGCATTTTGTTGTGGTTATGAGATAGAAGAGCCAATTCATCAGCCACGCACAGAACATCATTTTCCTATTCAAAAGCCGTGTTCTTTATAATCCAGTCAACAGCCATGGGAAAGTATTTTCTCATTTTATATAATGAAAAATTGTACCTAAAGACAGTGACCACTAAAACAAAAAAATATTAAGCAATTATCATTGAATATCATTGAAGTAAATTTATCAGAAATGAAAATATGAGAAAATCTGTGTTATAGACAACACTGCCAGTTTTTTATATGAAATTTACATGACAATTTCTAAAATGAAATTTTCCATTGCAATATCGGGTTTACATTTTAATCTAAATATATTAATGTCTTTATGCTGGTTTAGAAGACTGGTTTGACAATCACTTCCTTGCCCCTATGTTTAATATATCTTTTTATCATACCTAACGTTGCATTTGCTTTTTTCACTGCTACCTGGACTTGCTCCCTCACATTATCTGTATGATCTATTATAACCCCTAGGTCCCTTTCCTTATCTATCTTTCTAATATTGTTCTTGTCCATTCTGCAATTATGTTCCATATTGGATCTACCCATGTGGATGACTACATTTATGTACATTAAACTCCATTTGTCAGCTCACAAACAATTCTCAAATTTTATCTAAATCTGACCTCAATATATGTTCTTCTGCTTTAGATGAAACACAACTGCATAGTTTTGTGTCAAATGCGAATTTTAAAATCTGATATGTCCACATCATTTAGTTAATATCATCATGTAGCATATCTTTATAGAACGTCGCTCCCATTACAGTCTGTCTGAAAGATATCTGTTTCCTTGCCAAAACTCCAGCCTCCACCACAGTCATATCCAGGCATTCCTGGATATCTTGGTGCCATCGTCTTCTTGGTCTACCCCTTTCTATTTTACCTGGCACCATGCCTTTTATCACTGTTCTCACGAGACCGTTGTGTCTCTTGACATGACCAAAGTATGTGCATTTTCTAGCCAATATAGTTAGTTATATAATGAACAAATTAGTCCCAAAACCGATCTCTGTGGCACTCCACTCAGAACACTCTTTATTTGTGCCCACTCTGCGTTCTTGCCGTTAACTAATTTTCAATCTATTTGGCAACTTCGACACCTATTTCATGTGATCTTAACTTTCGAAATAATCTTTGATGAGGTACTCTATCAAAGGCCTTTGCAAAATCTAGATAAATAACATCCCCTGGCTGTTGTTAAGCACGATCTCCTTCTAGTAAACCCATGCTGACTATTTCTGATTAGATTAAATTTGTTTAAATGCATTACAATGTTTTCTTTGATTAACTCTAACAATTTACTTACTATGTAAACTCACGGGTCTATAATTTGCTGGATCTGATTTTTTGCCCTTTATGAATAAGGGGGATCACTCTTCTATCTTTCTAATCATCTGGAACATTCCATTTTTCCAAGTGATTGAAAGTTGATATAGCCCATGGTTTTGCTAGAATGCCTCTAATTTCAAACAGCAATTTTGGATGAATACCATTTTGACCTCTCCAATTTTATTAAAACCATTTCCTCCAGAATACAGATTTATCTTAATCCCACTGTTTCCGTTTCTCTTTGGAAAATATCTATATTGTAGGCAAATGATTCAGAAAAAAAAGTTGTATGCATCTACTATATGGAAACAATCTAAAATAAATAAGGTTAAGAAATAAAGACAGACCACAATTATTTTGCATTTTAATTTGAACAGCACTTTCAATTCTTTTTGTTATCTAAATGAGGTAACCATTTTCTGTGGTTGGATCTACACATTACTTGTGGACGTTTTTGACACACAGTTTCCACTGGGTAGACTGATCTGCTATTAAGCGTTTCATAAGGTCCATGAATCATAATGTCACAAAATCTTGGATTAATATCAGGTTTCTGAGCAATAATTAATGTAACCTTTTCTGTGTATTTAAAACAATGAAAAGTCTGAAATTCAATGACGTATATGTAATGGCAATACAAATAGAAATTCCTATTCAAAACATCACTCAATAGCTTAGACTTCATTTGGAAAACCCTGGTAATTATGTCAGGTATATTTATAAGTGCCAGATTACTCTGTAGTGATTTTTAAATATCTGGCATGGTCCTGTTGCAATTGAAAGCAGTAAATATGTCTGACCTATAACATTTTGACTATTGACATTCCATCCTGATAGTTATGTTGCATATATCGCAGACTGCTCTGAAACAATGAATGTAATGTGACCAAAAATATTTGAGCAGACAGTCTCATTGTGCTGTCGATACTCTAAATCATCTAGAAGTCTGCAATATCTTTCAACTCGGAAATAATCAAATTAGTTAAAGTTGGTCTCATGTAAACATTAAAAATGGAGAGCTGAAATACATTTTTACTGATGTGTAGCAGATTCAAACCAACACACAAATAAAGCTGACATGCATAATACTTTATGCTTTTCTCCCTGCTGGTGATCAATATTTTCTGTGCAAAATCTCTTCATTGCATGATTTGCGTTGCTCGTTCAAATTTTTTTTAGTTGTTCATCCTCATATTCACTGTGATCTCTATTCAATTGATTTCTTTCCTATTTCTATTGTCTGCTCAATTTTTTTTAGTCATTTACTTTATAATTTATTCTATGAACTTTATACATGTTTTGATGTCTGATCTAATGGAACTGACGCACTTGCTCCATTCATTCTATAACTACATTCTTTTTCTATTGGGTAGCTAGTTCAGAAATGCTAATGATTTAAAAACACAATTGTAAAACATTATCATAGACAGATATGAAATAAAATATTTGCGATTCATGGTAGGATCAGTTCCTTTTTTTTTGCTGGGCATCAATTTCTTCCTTGTTTTACTTTATCTCAAACTGTGTATCTGGTAAGTAAATGATTCTGCAAAGGAAAACATTTCTTTAAATGTCATTATCATGTGTAGAAAAAACGAATTGTTTTAAATATATTTAATAAATATAATTCATATAGTCATTAATTACAAAGAATGTTTATTCATAACTTTCGTAATTACTGTAAAAAATTTAACAGATATTTCTTTAAATAATTGTGACCAAAGTTTAACAATTTCGGGATTGGGAAAACAAAGTTTGAGATTTGTCTTTTGTTGTCTCACTTTCTACAGGGCTGTAGCCCAGTATCATGGTTTGTATTTGTCTTTTGAATCTCACCTCTATCGTGGCCCAAGTGACATTTTACCCAAATTACTGCAAGTCTCATTTACATGGCCTATCCACTTTTTCCTAAGTCTACCTTTTTGCCATCTTTTTTTAAGTTTAAATAGGATGCCTGGTTTGTGTTGTTCCATCTATACCACATAAGTATTTGACTTCTATTGATAGAAATCGTTACTGAAAATTAAGTTTTATTCTGCACATAGGTTCAAATTCTGCCTGGGATATGTTTTTTGTTAGCTTCTGAGCCATACATTTTCTAATTTGGGTCACTTTAAACAAACTGTTAATCAATACAGAAAACACACCCTGGAGTCTAAAACTATGAATTAAACTTTAATAAAAACTGTTCTAGCCAATTATATGCACAGTGTGTTGCCATGTTGGACATAAAATCTGACATTGAAATTCAAATTTAGAAAACAAATTTAAAAAAAGAGTAAGTAAAAAAAGGATAAGTATTGGAATAACTGAGGAAAAATGGGTTTGAAACAATTATATTCAAAACCATTTGGGAAATATTTAACTGAAATGGAAATGTCCAAGTTTCTAAACAAAGTGTAGTTGTCCTCTGCATTAGAATGGCTGATATACAGATCACCAGCCATGTATTGATTCCACACTGCTTGAAACAGGATTAATGCACCAAAGTTTACCTGGTTATATGTGTAGTTTAGGTCTAAAGCAACTGCAACTGTTTCTTGTCTACACATGGTCCCCATACATATCATATGCAAGTGTTGCAGCATTACCTTGGGTCTCTATAGTTTGATCATAACTACCAAGGGTGTCAGGTAGAACGTTTTAATGTTCTAGATGGCACATTAAGTATCTGGTGACTATCTTTTCAAGATCTTGATGACCCGTTCCTCATTGTAGCTGCGGGTCCCAACTTCGTCTCAAGTGGACCCTGTCTTGGGCCATGAAAGTCCAGTACGTGGTAAGTGCTCCTTCAGAAGTATCTCAGATGTTGTAGCATACAGCAAGGCAGTCTGACTAACACATTGCAGGTCTTCCCTATAGTTTCTTCTTACCTCAGGGGTACCAGACTGCTGTCGTGTGCACCATTGAGCATTGTTTTGTTGTAACATGTAACCTGTCCATCAATATTTTGCCTTGTCTGCACGGATTATCGCATCCTTCACCAGGGACAACTGTGTTATGTCAGAATTGTGGAGACCTTGGATACGTTGGTTACGAAGAGTGATTCCAACCAATAGTCTCTCAAGGGAGGGCTGTGTTACTTTTAAATATCTTTTCAAGATTCCTGGTGTAAATGTTCTCTGGGGTGATTATTTTATCGTTGCTGAGGAGCTTGAGGCCGTTGACAGGCTTTTGAAATGGGTGGAAAGAACTAAAAAGCTATGTCTTTATGAGTGTCTCCAAACCACCCTACTTTCTTTTAGAATGCCTTGTTGTATTTGTTATTTGCTGCACTGTTTTCAGAGAAATATGTGTTAGCCATTACCTATTGTCATGTAACATGAAGTGTGCGACAAAGACACTTGTTAAAAAAAATTAGCAGTGTGAATGTGACAATGTTAGTCAAATAATGTTTCAGCTGTATAGCAGGACCTACTTTGCATTCGTGTTAAACAGCCTGATCTAATTCTCCACAGAGAATGCTGTCAAGTTCCGTTTCGGGTAAAGAAAGTTTAATGCAAATATGGCCTTGTTGATCCTGTCGTTAATACCTTGGTCTGTTCCTTCGTCTTTATCAATGCTAATTTCTAAGTATGTAAAAATATTGCACTTTTTAAATTATCTGACCACTGGTCTTTATGAGGGTCTTTGTTTATTATGTATTCTTATTTCTTTTATTTTTTTCCACACTATTCTGAAATTTCCCTACTGCTACATATAATAGTTTGTGTATCTTTCCTTGTATGCCTTGATGCATATGTGACAGCATACATATATATGTAAATTGAGATATTCCAGCTGCTTACTAAATATTCATTTCATTCTTGTTTTTCTTACCTGTGTTGCTTGTCACATCCTGGATTTATGATCACGAGAAAGACCGCTGAAACACAGTAGCTTGACCTCTAAATGAGTTAAAAAATTTAAATATTTGGATTACTGTACATGAAACCTTTTGGTAGCGGGAGATTGAGAAAGAACACAGAAGAAGAAATAGAAATCTTGTTTAATTCTTGTAAATTCATCTAGTATTTTGTGATACCTAAACATTTCTCAAATTGCTTTTAGGTTTGTTGTATCAAGCCTTTCTAACACCAAAAAAGTTCATATATGGTGGTATCTGACCCTTCTCCAGAACCTATGATTCTTTCCGTCTTCTCAGACGTTAGTAATTGTGCTTTGAAAAAAGGGATGCAGCTACAATTCATGACGATAACGAATGTGACTGGTAATACCAATCTTAGCAAAGAAGCGTCTTCCACAGTGTGTGAAAGGAAAAACAGGGTCATTTGTGGCATTGCATGGTGTGACATGTCTTCTCAGACGTTGAGTCTTTAGACTATCTCCTATGTCTGTATTCCCTGCTTAATCCTGCCCCTCCATGTAACACGATCCATGGTGTCCTTTTCCCATTATTTCAAATCAGTGCCCGCATCATTCATATCCCACTTGCATACATCCTTGTATGGAAGTAGTGGCCACCGCTGAGACCTTTTTCCCAACTGTAATTCTCCATAGAGAATATCTTTAGGTATTGTGCCATCACCCGAGTGCCTCCTCTCTAGATAGATAGATGATTATTTTGATTTTTGATATATTATTTGGTTTCTGATCTGTGCAAGATGATGCTGCTTGGAATCATGACTATCATTCTCTTAGTTCTACATATAAATCATCTTTCGTACATCATACATTATCTTGGTCATGACTTTTACAGCTACTGCCTAGAGATACTGAAGGAATGTAAATTTAGTTTGATTGGTAATTTCATTGATGACCCTATAACCATGTTTAGGATTGGCTTGTTTTTCTGATACCTTGATGAAGAGAGGGTGTAGTACCTCTATGTGGGGATGAGATGTCCGCGCTCATGGTTTATGTGAGAAGAGGAAGGGAGGACAGTGTGTGTTTGCCAATAATGAAAAATCTCAAACACAATAAGTGATACAACAACATCCTATATTTTAATTGGTATCGGAATGATAACTGTTGATGCACGATTTGTAGACCATACATGGAAATAGCATACATAGATTTGTAGACCATACGTGTGAATAGCATACATAGATTTGTAGACCATACATGTGAATAGCATACATAGATTTGTAGACCATACATGTGAATAGCATACATAGATTTGTAGACCATACATGTAAATAGCATACATAGATTTGTAGACCATATGTGTGAATAGCATACATAGATTTGTAGACCATACATGTGAATAGCATACATAGATTTGTAGACCATACGTGTGAATAGCATACATAGATTTGTAGACCATACATGTGAATAGCATACATAGATTTGTAGACCATACATGTGAATAGCATACATAGATTTGTAGACCATACATGTGAATAGCATACATAAATTTGTAGACCATACATGTGAATAGCATACATAGATTTGTAGACCATACGTGTGAATAGCATACATAGATTTGTAGACCATACATGTGAATAGCATACATAGATTTGTAGACCATACATGTGAATAGCATACATAGATTTGTAGACCATACATGTGAATAGCATACATAGATTTGTAGACCATACGTGTGAATAGCATACATAGATTTGTAGACCATACATGTGAATAGCATACATAGATTTGTAGACCATACATGTGAATAGCATACATAGATTTGTAGACCATACGTGTGAATAGCATTCATAGATTTGTAGACCATACGTGTGAATAGCATTCATAGATTATTTTAATTCAATATGAACTTACTTAAGCATTAGAGTAGAGGAATTTTCATTCCTGGAAAGGATTGTCAGACTTTTATTGTGGACTTTTCGGTCTTCTTCCTTGAATTTTGCATTTTTGTATTTTGAACTGTAGACCTTCATCATCATGTTTCATATTCTCTTGTCCTAACATGTGGCTCTACAAAAAAAATTATTTGAAACCGTTTAAATAGGAATCTGATGCCTAATTTTAATGATGAACAATCTCACACACAATAAGTGATAATTTATCATCAACAAAGTCATCTGGCAATGCCATTATCCCCTTCTGATATCTTCACCTCTGCAAAAATGTGTACATTTATGTGATTATTTTGGGGTCTTGGCTATTACTGTCGTCACTTTTAAGTCAATATTCTTCATATGGCTGTGTTGCTGATCCTGATGAATAGCTTTGGTAATGAATTCTCTGTTCCTTCCCTGATGGATCTGCAAATATGATGGCTCCTATTATTTAAAAAAAAATGTAATTAATAATCTACTTACATGGTGTTTACATAGCATATTGTTGCTGCAGAATATTATTTTGCCCAGCCAGCGGGCATAAAGTCATACAGTTTTGCAGTTTAAAAAATCTATAAGAAAACAATTATAATTTCAAGGAGCATTTATTTTCTGTTGGACTCTGAAATATAATATTTATCTATTTTTAATTTTTTTTATATATATATATATATATATATATATATATATATATATATATATATATATATATATATATATATTCATATGTGTAGTATGTGTGTGTCGTGTGTATGCGGTGTGGTATGTGTGTGTGTGGTGAATGTGTGCGTGCGCGGTGGTGTGTGTGTGTGTGGTGAATGTGTGCGTGCGCGGTGGTGTGTGTGTGTGGTGAAAATGTGTGCGTGTGGTGAATGTGTGTGTGTGGTGAAAATGTGTGTGTGATGAATGTGTGTGTGTGTGGTGAATGTGTGTGTGTGGGTGTGTACATAAATTTAATTTACTTATTTAATTCGAAAATACCAGATAATTCATCATATCAGTTCGGAGACTAGTATTGAAGTTCTTAGATCATCTCACGTCAATGTCCTAGTCAGACCTATTTAGCTCAGTTTATCATATGCTTCACTGTGTCGTTCATCCTAGTAATTAGCTTTTGTAATTAATTATCTATGATCTGAAGGTTACATTCTTAAATGGCTTATCTAGATTAAATTTTAATTGAACGGCCAACTTACGTCTGCTGTTGAGAAAACAGGAAATGTGGCCAGATTTTCTTGATGAGTTATTGCTAAACCAAACTAAACGCCGGAAAAATGTTAATCGTGTATACATATTTGATTCTTGGTGCAATCTATTACATTTTTTGAACGGTTATATTCATAGGCGCAAATCTTTAAAAAAAAATTAAAAAAAACAAACTAACATGTAGTTCGCATCACCGTCATCATCTGGTTTATCATTTCTTCTTTGAACGCTCTCAGAGGTCGACTTGAATTTGTTCAAAGAAAGCAGCGGTCATTCTTAAATTGTCGAAACGTCAATTGAGCTCGTCTAGTGTTTACACTTTTGATGACCACACATGCTTTCTCTGGTCCTCGTATGTCGGGCAATTTTGCAGCAAATGTTTACCCAGTACCACATATGCATTCATCAGTAGCACATATCTTCAATTTATTAAATAGATTGTACCTCAGTCAGTTGTGGCCCGTGCGGATCTTAAAGACTACCACCTGCTCTCTTCTTCTTTCTTCTTTTTGTTGTGTCCTACTTGTGCTCTTCAGCGTTAGGTTATGAAGAGGTTTCTTGACAGGGCCGTAGTATGTGTTTCGTACACCGGAAGCTTTACTGCTTCTGTTATTTCTGCTTTCCATCGTTTGCGCGGTCGGTCCTTAGCTTTTTAATCCATTGTATCTGTATAGCATTTCGTTCTGAGGGATACTATCTGATGTTTGACGTCTCACCTGATGGAACCATTTTTGTTTGTTGTCTCTTGATGAAGTAAAGCACTAGTGTTGTACCTACTTGTCTCTTGATGAGGTCCAGCAATGGTGTTGTACCTACTTGTCTCTTGGTGAGGTCCAGCAATGGTGTTGTACCTACTTGTCTCTTGATGAGGTCCTGCAATGGTGTTGTACCTACTTGTCTCTTGATGAGGTCCAGCAATGGTGTTGTACCTACTTGTCTCTTGGTGAGGTCCAGCAATGGTGTTGTACCTACTTGTCTCTTGGTGAGGTCTAGCACTGGTGTTGTACCTACTTGCCTCTTTATGAAGTAAAGCCCTGGTGCTGTATCTACTTGTTTCCTAATATCTTCGTTTCTTGTTCTATCCATTATTGTTACTCCAAGCATTCTGCGAAGAAATTTAATCCCCGTTGTTACATTGTCTCTTTTATCTTTGCTTGCCAATGTCCAATGTTGGCACTATTAGCACAGTGTGAGTAGAATTATCGTGTTGTATAGTTTTCTGTTTGTATCCATTGTAACGTGTTTACATTGTAATATCGGGGACATTTGCCCAATGCTTTTACTTGCTTTATTACATCTGTGTTGTTTTACTTGCTTTATTACATCTGTGTTGAATTTTAGTGACTCCTTTGCAATGTACTGTGATTATATTACCCAAAATACGTGAAATTGTTTGCCTGTTTTTACTTGTTGGTTTTGTATAAATATGCTTGTTTTTGTTTCTTTTATTTTGCAATCGTCATAACTTCGGTTATCTCTATGTTGATTTTAATACCGAAATCCGTTCTGGCCTCATTAAGATTGTTGATTTGTTCCTTCAGTTGTTTTTCTGAGGCTGCTATTATTGTTTGGTCTTCAGTAAAGAGAAGTTCAGTTAAGTGGTCACTGAGGCTGCTATTATTGTTTGGTCTTCAGTAAAGAGAAGTTCAGTTAAGTGATCACTGAGGCTGCTATTATTGTTTGGTCTTCAGTAAAGAGAAGTTCAGTTAAGTGATCACTGAGGCTGCTATTATTGTTTGGTCTTCAGTAAAGAGAAGTTCAGTTAAGTAATCACTGAGGCTGCTATTATTGTTTGGTCTTCAGTAAAGAGAAGTTCAGTTAAGTGATCACTGAGGTTGCTATAAAAGCTTGGTCATCAGTAAAGAGAAGTTCAGTTAAGTGATCACTGAGGTTGCTATAAAAGCTTGGTCATCAGTAAAGAGAAGTTCAGTTAAGTGATCACTGAGGTTGCTATAAAAGCTTGGTCATCAGTAAGGAGAAGTTCAGTTAAGTGATCACTGAGGTTGCTATAAAAGCTTGGTCATCAGTAAAGAGAAGTTCAGTTAAGTGATCACTGAGGTTGCTATTACAGCTTGGTCATCAGTAAAGAGAAGTTCAGTTAAGTGATCACTGAGGCTGCTATTATTGTTTGGTTATCAGTAAAGAGAAGTTCAGTTAAGTGATCCCTGAGGTTGCTATAAAAGCTTGGTCATCAGTAAAGAGAAGTTCAGTTAAGTGATCACTGAGGTTGCTATTACAGCTTGGTCATCAGTAAAGAGAAGTTCAGTTAAGTGATCACTGAGGTTGCTATACAAGCTTGGTCATCAGTAAAGAGAAGTTCAGTTAAGTGATCACCGACGCTTGATTGGCATAATATCAGCCCCTCAGACTCTTTATTTGAAGGTTGTCCAGTTTATAACTCAGAACAAACCAAAAAAAAAACAAAAAAAAAAAAAGATTTCCAAACGTCTTTAGTAAAAGTAAAGTAAAGTAAAGTATCCCATAGCATTACTGCCGTAGGGGTGTGAGGTGTTAGCGATCTCACATTTCAAAGGCTCGGCTATATGAGGGCGGTAGCCATCTCCTCTCCCTCGCCGCTTTTACTTCCCGGACTGAACCGGTACCCATTTAAGGCTGGGTCGACCTGGGAGCCATTGCTGTCTGAAAAAAACATTACCGCCTCAACTGGGGAATGAACTCAGGACCACTCAGATGCGAAGCCAGCGCGCTAACCACTGCGCTACGCAGTGGAGCACACAACAAAATATCACCGCCATCTTGGTCGCTATATGACGTCATCATACCGAGAAGGGATCGAAGGGAGAAGGGATCGAGGAGGGAATGCTAACCCGGTACTTAAAAAATGCTTGCTGAAGTCGGATGTGTTGGACCGAAAGGTGCAAATATCACAGTCAAGCTGTAAGCTATGACACAACGCATTCCGTTCTCTGGACTACATTTTGCTACTTAAGGTCTTTCAGGGTTTGGTAGCGGGAGATTGAGAACGAACGAAGAAGAAGAAGAAGAAGAACATAGGGATAAATAAGTGCGCATGTGTGGATTCTTTGTTGTCATATTTTGTTTACAAGATTGTATTGTTGGTCTGATTATGTAACCGACTATTTCTTTTAAACATTGAATATTCTTTTATGTTTTATTTTGATTTTGTTGTTTTCCGTACTTAAAAAAATAAAAAGAATTAAAAAAAAAAAAATCAAGCAATTTTGATGAATTAAATATATATATTTTTTTTAACATAATACTAATATTCAACAGACAGGTGCACTATAATATTAAGGCTCTGACATTTCCTAAAGTCTTAAAACTGTAAGTCAACGAGAGGCGTCTGCTACATGGCATTAAGTATTGTATGGAAAATTTATGAGTTTATTTGAGGGATAAACTGTAGGTCCACGAGAGGGTTCTGATACAGGCCGTTAAGTATTTTAGGGGAAATTGGTGAGTTTGTTTGAGGGATAAACAGTAGGTTGACAGCCCGTTAACTATTTAGGGAAATTGATGCCGAGAGATAGGTGTGGTTATTTGAGGGGTAAATGGTATGCCGAGAGATAGGTGGGGTTATTTGAGGGGTAAATGGTATGCCGAGAGATAGGTGGGGTTATTTGAGAGGTAAATGGTATGCCGAGAGATAGGTGTGGTTATTTGAGGGGTAAATGGTATGACGAGACATAGGTGTGGTTATTTGAGGGGTAAATGGTATGACGAGACATAGGTGTGGTTATTTGAGGGGTAAATGGTATGACGAGACATAGGTGTGGTTATTTGAGGGGTAAATGGTATGACGAGACATAGGTGTGGTTATTTGAGGGGTAAATGGTATGACGAGACATAGGTGTGGTTATTTGAAGGGTAAATGGTATGATGATCAGTAAAACTCCTCGCCATTCAAGATACGTCTATAGGATATTGCTGTTCAACAGGTCCATGAGTTCAAGTATTTGGGCAGTATTTTTTCGGCAGACGGTAGGATCGACAGGGAAATCGAGACAAAGTGTCAGAAAGCATCTGCGGTGACTTATCAGCTGTCCCCATTGCTTAGACACGAGCATTAGTTTGGCAACAAAGCAACAGCTGATAAACAGTATATTTATGTCGAGTTTATGCTACCAGTGCCAAACATGGCCTCTGTCAAGGGCATGCGAGAGTAGAATTTCGACTTGTGAAATGAAGTGTTTGAGGAAAGTCATCGGTGTTACCAGAAGAGACAGAATGCGGAATGACGACATTCGAAGTATGGTCGGCACTACGTCTTGTGCCGAATACATTTCCAGGCAGAAAATAAGTTGGTTTGGTCATCTCATGAGAATGCACCCTCATCATCTTCCACTGATGGCTTACAATGCTGGTAGATCTGGCTACAGGTCAAGTGGGCCACCGCGAGGTAGGTGGATAGATGACATTAGAGTAACTGTGCAGCAACAAGGGCTCACATTGACCGACGCAACGCACTTGGCGCAGGATAGACGACTCAAGCTCCCCACCACGCTAAACGGCACAAGTGGAAAGAAAACTAACTAATGGTATGACGAGACATAGGTGTGGTTATTTGAGGGGTAAATGGTATGCCGAGAGATAGGTGTGGTTATTTGTGGGGTAAATGGTATGCCGAGAGATAGGTGTGGTTATTTGAGGGGTAAATGGTATGACGAGACATAGGTGTGGTTATTTGAGGGGTAAATGGTATGACGAGACATAAGTGTGGTTATTTGAGGGGTAAATGGTATGCTGATAGATAGGTGTGGTTATTTGAGGGGTAAATGGTATGCCGAGAGATAGGTGTGGTTATTTGAGGGGTAAATGGTATGCCGAGAGATAGGTGTGGTTATTTGAGGGGTAAATGGTATGCCGAGAGATAGGTGTGGTTATTTGAGGGGTAAATGGTATGCCGAGAGATTTCAGAGACACATTACCAAGTTCATGAAGGAAACAGGCGCAGTTGTTTGAAAGCGATCTAATTAGAAGACATCCACTGCACTTTTGAAGTATTAAAAATGTTGTACTATTGTCATGACAGTAAATTACCAACGCCACTAGGCGTGACTCAAGATGATGACTGTTGTCTGGAATATCCCTGACATTAAAAAAAAAAAGTAGTATGCTGGTTCTTCTAGCGCCTGGTCCGTGGGACAGGCCTGCATGACGTATGTGATCTCGTATATTGATTTGTAGGCCTGGCCATCCCAACTAGGAAACTGTGTTACACTGTGTGACGGTTGGGCATGTTTAATGTCGTGTGAGCAGTGATGGGGTAGACTTGAAAAGATGTTGTGAGAAGATGCACAAGAGTTTAAATAATGAGAAATAGAGGTGGTAGTGGTGATGTTGCTAGCGGTAGGAGTAGTAATTTTTGTAGTTGTAAATGAATTAGTTGTTGTTTGCGAATGATTATAATGAGTAGGTTATTAATTTGTGCGCCCTGAAAAGGATGTTAAGTGGTGGGTTGCAGTAGCTTTCCTCACATTCCGAGCTTGCTGTAGAAGGTGGACAGGAGTCCTCCAGGCGGTTGTGCTATGCTTGGCTTGACTTGGCTTCGTTCGTCCTCAATCTCCCGCTACCAAACACTGAAGGGCGTAATTAGCAGAATGTAGTCAAGAGAACGGAATGCGATATTTGCACCTTTCGGTCCAACACATCCGACTTCAGGAAGCATTTTTTGAGTGCCAGGTTAGCATTCCCTCTTCTATCCCCTCTCCTTAGCCAGTCTGCCCTGCTGCAGCCTGTTATCCAAGATCACCGCGTGTAGGTTTAGAAGGGTCTTGGCAGCTTTGGTTCGCTGGTCCTAACGCTAGCAGTCAGCTATGGGTCGCTGACCCCTGACATATGCTTGGCTTCCTCTGCGTGTCACTCACTACTATGGGGATCACGTCGGTCTTCACCTCGTTAGCTAGGCTGCCATGAAAAAAGCCCGTTTCCAGGGACGGCTGCTAGGAAGTCGAGGTGAGGGTATGTTTTGCCTGACTAACATGTCTGTTCATTATATTTTGTCTGACCAGACGTTAAGTCTTCCTCCCCAAATGAAATAGTAAATGGAGGAAGGGCAGTAGTTTTAGAAGTAGTTGTCGTTGTAACAGTGGTAGTCTTGTTGTAAGCAGTAGTGGTAGTATATGTAACACTAGTCCTAGTTGACCGGTACTTCTACAGGAGCATAGGCCCCATGTGCAGGTACTTCTACAGGAGCATAGGCCCCATGTGCAGGTGCCATCTCTGGTGTGAGCTGGATATAGCCAGGAGGAGGATTTCCTGCTTAGCGGACTACTCAGTAGTAATAATAGCAGTAAAGTAAAGTATCCCATAGCATTACTGCCGTAGGGGTGTGAGGTGTTAGCGATCTCACATTTCAAAGGCTCGGCTATATGAGGGCGGTAGCCATCTCCTCTCCCTCGCCGCTTTTACTTCCCGGACTGAACCGGTACTCATTTAAGGCTGGGTCGATCCGGGGGGCCATTGCGGTCTGAAAAAAACATTACCGCCTCAACTGGGGAATGAACTCAGGACCACTCAGATGCGAAGCCAGTGCGCTAACCACTGCGCTACGCGGTCCCTACAGCAGTAACACTAGTAGTAATAGTAGCAGTAGTAATATGAGTAGTAATAGTAGTGACTGTAGTTGTTTTGTTTTTTTTTGCTTTCGCCTTATTTATCTATTCCCTACGGCGTTGTACTTTGCACTATTTATATGTTGCGCATTTCGGACCAGTGCATCCGACTTCAGCATGCATTTTATGTAAGGGTATGTTTTCTTCTGCATTTTCTAAGGGTTTACTTCCCAGGGGTAACCTCCGGTGCTGTGATGGGTAGCGAACCCAGCACCTTCAGACTGTGAACCGTGTTACTTAACCACTAACAGTCCCCAGTAACAGTACTAGTAATAGTGGTAGTAATAGCAGTAATAATATCAGCAGTAATAGTAGTAATAGTAGTAGCAGTAGTAATATTAGTAGTAACAATAGATGTAGTGGTAGTAGTAGTAGTAGTGTTAATAATAGTAGTAGTTGTAGAAGTAGAAGTAGTATTAGTAAACAATAGTCCTGCCGAAGACGGATGTGTCGGACCGAAAGGTGCAAATATCGCAGTCAAACTGTAAACTAGCGACACAACGCAAATCCGTTTTCAGGACTACACCCTGCTACTTGCAAAAGCTCTGTTCAGGGCTTGGTATCGGCAGATTGAGAATGAACCCAGAAGAAGAAGTAATAATAGAGTAGTAGTAATAGTAGTAGTAGTAGTAGTAGTAGTAGTAGTAGTAGAAGTAGTAGTAGTAGTAGTAGCAGTAGTAGAAGTAGTAGTAGTAGTAGTAGTAGTAGTAGTAGTAGTAGAAGTAGTAGTAGTAGTAGTGGAAGTAGTAGTAATAGTCGCAATAATAGCAGAAGCAACATGACCAGTAATAATAGTATTAGTTGTGGAGGCAGAAGTAATAATAGTAGTAACAATAGAAGTAGTAGCAGTAATAATATTATCAGTTTTAGTAGTAATAGTAGTAGTAATAATGGTAGTAGTAACAGTAGTAATATCAGCAGCAGCAGTAGTAGTAATAGTAGCAACAATAGAAGTAGTCGCAGTAATAATATTATCCGTTTTAGTAGTATTAGTAGTAGTAATAATGGTAGTAGTAACAGTAGTAATATCAGCAGCAGCAGTAGTAGTAATAGTAGCAACAATAGAAGTAGTGGTAGTGTTAATTAAAGTGGTAGTAGTTGTAGAAGTAGCAGTAGTAACATTATTCGTGATATGAATATTAGTAACAGTAGTAGTAGTTGTAGTAGTAGGTGTTGTAATAATAATAATAGTAGTAGTAGTAGTAGTTGTAGTAGTAGTAGTAGTGGTAGACATAGTAGCAGTAGTAGTGGTAGTAGTTATAGTAATAATAGTAGTAGCTGTAGTAGTAGTAGCAGTAGTGGTAGAAGTAGTAGCAGTAGTAGTGGTAGTAGTTATAGTAATAGTAGTAGTAGTTGTAGTAGTAGGTGTTCTAATAATAATAATAGTAGTAGTAGTAGTAGTTGTAGTAGTAGTAGTAGTGGTAGAAGTAGTAGCAGTAGTAGTGGTAGTAGTTATAGTAATAATAGTAGTAGTTGTAGTAGTAGTAGCAGTAGTGGTAGGAGTAGTAGCAGTAGTGGTAGTAGTAGTGGTGGTAGAAGTAGTAGCAGTAGTAGTAGTAGTAGTTGTAGTAGTAGTAGTAGTAGTTGTAGTAGTAGTCGCAGTAGTAGTGACAGCAGTAGTAGTGATAGTAGTTATAGTAATAGTAGTTGTAGTAGTAGTAGCAGTAGTAGTGGTAGTAGTCATAGAAGTAATATCACTAGTAGTAGCAAGTGTTGTAGTAATTACAGTAGTAGTGGAGATGGCAATAGTAAAAGTAGCAAATGCAGCAGCAGCAGTGGTAGCAGTAGTAGCAATAGTTACTTTTTAACACTTGAACTCTGACGGCAAACTCTGAAATTGGATACCGTTGACCTAATTGTATCTGTCAGTCACACAAAGGCAACAGGTTCATTGAAATTGGCCTCCCACATTGTATTCTATTTGGTGTCTTTTTTGGAGGGTCCCAAGAATTCAAGAAGTGAAAGTCTTTATTTTTAACATCCATCACTGTGGATCTTTGATATCTGCAATGCTATCACACTCACTCACTCACTCACTCACTCACTCACTCACTCACTCACTCACTCACTCACTCACTCACTCACTCACTCACTCACTCACTCACTCACTCACTCACTCACTCACTCACTTACTCACTCACTCACTTACTCACTCACTCCCTCACTCGCTCACTCACTCACTCACTCACTCACTCACTCACTCACTCACTCACTTACTCACTCACTCACTCACTTACTCACTCCCTCACTCCCTCACTCACTCACTCACTCACTCACTCACTCCCTCACTCACTCACTTACTTACTCACTCACTCACTCACTTACTCACTCACTCACTCCCTCACTCCCTCACTCACTCACTCACTCACTCACTCACTCCCTCACTCACTCACTCACTCACTTACTCACTCTCTCACTCTTTCCCTCTCATTCTCTCACTCACTCACTCAGTCACTCACTCTCTCACTCTCTCACTCTCATGCTCTCACTCTCTCACTCCACCACTCACTCACTCACTCACTCACTCCACTCCCTCACTCACGCACTCCTCTCACTTAGTCATATAACCACCAACCCATTCGCTTCTTCTGCACTTTGCATCTACCTTTCTTTCACCTACACAACTTTCCCTCCATCACAACACAACCCAACTTTCCCTCCATCACAACACAACACGATTTTCCCTCCATCACAACACAACCCAACTTTCCCTCCATCACAACACAACCCGACTTTCCCTCCATCACAACACAACACAACTTTCCCTCCATCACAACACTAACACAACTTTCCCTTCATCACAACACAACACAACTTTCCCTCCATCACAACACAACCCAACTTTCCCTCCATCACAACACAACCCAACTTTCCCTCCATCACAACACAACCCAACTTTCCCTCCATCACAACATAACCCAACTTTTCCTCCATCACAAGACAACACAACTTTCCCTCCATCACAACACTAACACACCTTTCCCTCCATCACAACACAACACAACTTTACCTCCATCACAACACAACCCAACTTTCCCTCCATCACAACACAGCCAAACTTTCCCTCCATCACAACACAACTTTCCCTGCATCACAACACAACACAACTTTCCCTCCATCACAACACAACCCAACTTTCCCTCCATCACAACACAACCCAACTTTCCCTCCATCACAACACAACCCAACTTTCCCTCCATCACAACATAACTCAACTTTCTCTCTATCACAAGACAACACAACTTTCCCTCCATCACAACACTAACACAACTTTCCCTCCATCACAGCACAACACGACTTTCTCTCCATCACAACACAACCCAACTTTCCCTCTATCACAACACAACCCAACTTTCCCTCCATCACAACACAACCCAACTTTTCCTCCATCACAACACAACCCAACTTTCCCTCCATCACATCACAACACAACTTTTCCTCCATCACAACACAACACAAATTTTCCTCCATCACAACACAACACAACTTTCCCTCCATCAAAACACAACACAAATTTCCCTCCATAACAACACAACCCAACTTTCCCTCCACCACAACACTAACCCAACTTTGCCTCCATCACAACAGAATACAACTTTCCCTCCATCACAACACAACTCAATTTTCCCTCCATCACAACACAACCCAACTTTCCCTTCATCACAACACAACCCAACTTTCCCTCCATCACAACACAACACAACTTTCCGTCCATCACAACTTTCCCTCCATCACAACACAACACAACTTTCCCTCCATCACAACACAACCCAACTTTCCCTCCATCACAACACAACTCAACTTTCCCTCCATCACAACACAACCCAACTTTCCCTCCATCACAACATAACCCAACTTTTCCTCCATCACAAGACAACACAACTTTCCCTCCATCACAACACTAACACACCTTTCCCTCCATCACAACACAACACAACTTTCCCTCCATCACAACACAACCCAACTTTCCCTCCATCACAACACAACCCAACTTTCCCTCCATCACAACACAACTTTCCCTCCATCACAACACAACACAACTTTCCCTCCATCACAACACAACCCAACTTTCCCTCCATCACAACACAACCCAACTTTCCCTCCATCACAACATAACCCAACTTTTCCTCCATCACAAGACAACACAACTTTCCCTCCATCACAACACTAACACACCTTTCCCTCCATCACAACACAACCCAACTTTCCCTCCATCACAACACAACCCAACTTTCCCTCCATCACAACACAACCCAACTTTCCCTCCATCACAACATAACTCAACTTTCTCTCTATCACAAGACAACACAACTTTCCCTCCATCACAACACTAACACAACTTTCCCTCCATCACAACACAACACGACTTTCTCTCCATCACAACACAACCCAACTTTCTCTCTATCACAAGACAACACAACTTTCCCTCCATCACAACACAACCCAACTTTCCCTCCATCACAACACAACCCAACTTTCCCTCCATCACAACACAACCCAACTTTCCCTCCACAACACAGCTTTCCCTCCATCACAACACAACACAACTTTCCCTCCATTCTTACTCTTCCCTCTTACTCATCTCACAACAGATTGACTTTGATCGCTGCTCAAGAGGTCATGGCTGTCTACTTATTCTGTTAGGTTAGACTATAACCGTCAATATAACCAGAAGGGACGATTCGAACTTGTTGAACGCGTGCTCAGAAAATGTATCACTAACCTTGGATTAAAAACAACAAACAGAAACATATTTATATTTTATTATCACATCTCACTCTTTTTAACTCTTACTCCCTCTGTCTCTCTCTCCTCCTCCTCCCGAATTTTTGCTACCTCTCTCTTTCTCTCTCTCTCTCTCTGAGACACAATATAACTATCTGAAGTGTACACTTTCTCTCCTTCACTCTCACTCACTAACTCATACACACTCTGAAACACACTCTCTATCTATCTCTATTCCTCCTCATTCCTCCCTCCTCCACATGCCCTCTCTCTCCTCCCTCTCGCCCATCTCCTTCTAAAATGAGTTTATAGTATATGTACACGCATGAAAAAAAGGCAACGTGCGTTATAACTAAAAGGTTTTCATAAGCTATAACACAGTTAATACTTGGTCAATGTTTTTCGCTTTGTCCGAGTACTCGAGTCTCGAAGCACCTTGGGGAGTTCACGGTTGTTCTCCTCAATCGATTTAAGTGTGTATATCTGTAACGCATTATCAATCCGTCTATACGGGGCCTTTCTCATGCCCTGTATCAACGAGTACCATTAAGTCAAACCGGAACATTTTGTTTTGGTATAGAAAATTGTTTGCATTTCAAGTAGTTAAAAAAAGTACAGAAAGATCCTCAGAATACTCTGGACAGAGAAAACGACAAATGTAGACACATTCGGCAAGAGTTGAGCATAGAGCAGAACTGGTTTATCAATTCCATTTTAGCTAGAAAATGCAAATACTTTGGTCACATCAAGAGACACAACGGTCTTGAGAGAACGGTGATGGAAGGTATGGTGCCAGGCAAAAGAGGAAGTGGTAGTCCAAGAAGACGACAGCACCAAGATATACAGGCATGCCTGAGTATGACTGTGGCGGAGGCTGGAGTTTTGGCAAAGGAACGAGTTTCTTTCAGACAGACTGTGATGGGAGCGACGTTCTATAAAGGACATGCTACATGATGATGATGAGTTAAAATACCATTCATTTTTCGATATAGTCTCCTGCAACGTTTGTGCATGTATCCCATCGTTTAAGTAATGCTTGAAAAGCTTTAGAGTGAAAAGGTTTGCCAGCATGTCTGAACCAATCCAGGAAAGCCTGTTTCACTTCGTCATCAGTGCTGAAAGGCTGTTCTCCCAGGAATTCTTTTATGAGTACAAACAGGTAACGTTATTTTATATTTTATCTTGCTATGTATTCGGTACATTAAATTTAATACCTCTTAAACAGATACATACCAAATGTTGAAGTTTTTGTGGCGTAATGTTTCTGGAGGATTGCGAAGCCAGCCGGATGGTCAAACATGATCAGTCATCTCTTACGACATTCCCGACCGGTTGCAGTGTTACTATTCTTTCCTTCCATATCGGGGTCCGGTAACATTTTCAACCAAAGTCTAGGAATAATGATAAGTTAGACAGACAGACGAAAACAATACTCGCAAGACATACATACAAAATCATTTATAAGTAAAATGGTGAAATGACAGACAGACTAATATAGAGGTCAAGAGATGACCTGACAGATAGACAGACTAATACAGAGATGAAGTCATGACCTGATAGACAGACAGACTAATACAGAGGTGAAGTCATGACCTGACAGACAGACTAATATAGAGGTGAAGTCATGACCTGACAGACAGACTAATATAGAAGTGAAGTCATGACCTGAAAGATAGACAGACTAATGTAGAGGTGAAGTCATGACCTGATAGATAGACAGACTAATATAGAGGAAGTCATGACCTGATAGATAGACTAATACAGAGGTGAAGTCATGACCTGTCAGATAGACACACTAATAAAGAGGTGAAGTCATGACCTGATAGACAGACAAATACAGAGGTGAAGTCATGACCTGACAGATAGACAGACTAATATAGAGGTGAAGTCATGACCTGACAGATAGACAGACTAATACAGAGGTGAAGTCATGACATGACAGACAGACTAATATAGAGGTTAAGTGATGACCTAACAGACAGACAAAAATAGAGGTGAAGTCATGACCTTACAGATAGACAGACTAATACAGAGGTGAAGTCATGACCTGACAGATAGACACACTAATATAGAGGTGAAGTCATGACCTGACAGACATACTAATATAGAAGTGAAGTCATGACCTGACAGACAAACTAATATAGAGCTGAAGTCATGACCTGACAGACAGACAGACTAATATAGAAGTGAAGTCATGACCTGACAGACAAACTAATATAGAAGTGAAGTCATGACCTGACAGACAGACTAATACAAAGGTGAAGTCATGACCTGACAGATAGACTAATATAGCGGTGAAGTCATGACCTGACAGACAGACTAATACAGAGGTGAAGTCATGACCTGTCAGATAGACTAATATAGAAGTGAAGTCATGACTTGACAGACAGACTAATACAGAGGTGAAGTCATGACCTGTCAGACAGACAGACTAATACAGAGGTGAAGTCATGACCTGACAGACAGACTAATATAGAGGTGAAGTCATGACCTGACAGATAGACTAATATAGAAGTGAAGTCATGACCTGACAGACATACTAATACAGAGGTGAAGTCATGACCTGACAGACAGATAGACTAATACAGAGGTGAAGTCATGACCTGACAGACAGACTAATACAGAGGTGAAGTCATGACCTGACAGATAGACTAATATAGAGATGAAGTCATGACCTGACAGACAGACAGACTAATATAGAGGTGAAGTCATGACCTGAGAGACAGACAGATTAATATAGCGGTGAAATCATGACCTGACAGATAGACTATTATAGAGGTGAAGTCATGACTTGACAGACAGACTAATACAGAGGTGAAGTCATGACCTGACAGACAGACAGACTAATATAGAGGTGAAGTCATGACCTGACAGATAGACTATTATAGAGGTGAAGTCATGACTTGACAGACAGACTAATACACAGGTGAAGTCATGACCTGACAGATACACGATTCAGCAAACTAGTTCTTCCAATATCTATGATGTCATCGTGTCTCATCGTGTCTCTCCTGGTGGCATTGGTGGCTTTTCTTGGCCATTTCATTTCAGACATTCTCTTCTTTGTTGGTACCTTGTAAATGAATTACGAGAGCATTAAGTAACGGAACACAAGTAAACTCCGAGGCTAGGCAACAAGCTTAGTAGATATTTTTATGAGTTTTAATTGCCAATGGTTCTTAAACGTGCACAGCAAGTACACAGGATCTCCGAGATTTTTCGTTATTATTCAATATGACTAAGCGCTTGTCCCACCTCTTTTGACACTCAGAGCTCATGTCACGTCTAATATGCGTGAAGGTAGAGCACTTTTCACGGCTAAGGTGCATCTAATATTGTTTTTATCTAGTATTTTAAAAATCTAGTATTGTTTTGATCTAAAATTATTTTAATATAATATTGTTTCAGTTTATATTGTTTTAATCTAGTATTGTTTTAATCTAATGTCTTTTTGTTCTGAAATTGTTTTCTTCCAATATTATTTTAATCGAATATTGTTTTAATCTAAAATTGATTTCCTATAATATTGTTTAAATCTATTATTGTTTTCATATAGTAATGTTTTCATAGAATGTCCTTTTCTTCTAATATTGTTTTCATCTAGTATTGTTTAAATGTAATATTGATTTCCTCAAATATTGTTTTAATCTAATATTGCGCTAATCTAATATTGAATTCTTCAAATAATGTTTTAACCGAATGTGGATTTCATCTAATATTTATTTCCTCTAATATTGCTTTGATCTAATAGTGTTGTAAACTAATACTGATTTTCTCTAATATAGTTTTAATCTAATATTTCTTTCTTCTAATATTGTTTTCTTCTAATATTTATTTCTTCTAATACTGTTTTCTTCTAATATTTCACAATTTCATTTCTTAACCGTGCTAGTTTATACATAGCATTCTCCACACGTGCTTCGTTTCTGTTGTTGCAGGTGATTTCTCCGTGTGTTTGATACCAGACACTTCAAAAGGCACGCAGAAAGTAGTTATCATATACTGTTGGTGACCGTCTCCCATTGATCACACAGCTTGGGAGTCACAGCCCGGCGAAGCTCCTGTGGCTATTTACTAATGGATGGGGGAAATTATGACCGTACTTCAGGGAGTCATAAACTGCTGAACTGTTGGGGTGGAAGATTGGATTTTGAAAATTAAATTTTGTTCTTCCCATATTTCGCCGTTGTCGGGCTGGCGAGTCTGCGGATTTTCGTCCAGGTCTAGGTAGAAGCCAAAAAGGTACTGTACAGGCCTTAAGTAATTGAGAGGGTGCACTAGGAACGCTCCAAGGTACCGAAGGCAAGGAATGAATTGTTCACTTTGATGTGTTCTCAATATCTGTTCTCAGTCTCTGTTCGCATTATATGTTCTCAGTCTCTGTTCTCAGCCTCTGATCTCAGTCTCTGTTCTCAGTCTCTGTTCTCAGCCTCTGTTCGCATTATATGTTCTCAGTCTCTGTTCTCAGCCTCTGATCTCAGTCTCTGTTCTCAGTCTCTGTTCTCAGCCTCTGATCTCAGTCTCTGATCTCAGTCTCTGTTCTCAGTCTCTGTTCTCAGTCTCTGTTCGCATTATATGTTCTCAGTCTCTGTTCTCAGTCTCTGTTCTCAGTCTCTGTTCTCAGTCTCTGTTCGCATTATATGTTCTCAGTCTCTGTTCGCATTAAATGTTCTCAGTCTCTGTTCGCATTATATGTTCTCAGTCTCTGTTCTCAGCCTCTGTTCTCGGCCTCTGTTATCAGCCTCTGTTCGCATTATATGTTCTCAGTCTCTGTTCTCAGTCTCTGTTTTCAGTCTCTGTTCTCGGTCTCTGTTCTCAGTCTCTGTTCGCATTATATGTTCTCAGTCTCTGTTCGCATTAAATGTTCTCAGTCTCTGTTCGCATTATATGTTCTCAGTCTCTGTTCTCAGCCTCTGTTCTCAGCCTCTGTTATCAGCCTCTGTTCGCATTATATGTTCTCAGTCTCTGTTCTCAGTCTCTGTTTTCAGTCTCTGTTCTCAGCCTCTGATCTCAGTCTCTGTTATCAGCCTCTGTTCGCATTATATGTTCTCAGTCTCTGTTCTCAGCCTCTGATCGCAGTCTCTGTTATCAGCCTCTGTTCGCATTATATGTTCTCAGTCTCTATTCTCAGTCTCTGTTTTCAGTCTCTGTTCTCAGCCTCTGATCTCAGTCTCTGTTCTCAGTCTCTGTTGCCTCTGATCTGTCTCTGTTATCAGCCTCTGTTCGCATTATATGTTCTCAGTCTCTGTTCTCAGTCTCTGTTCTCAGCCTACGTACTCAATATCTGTTCTCTACCTCTGTTCACAATATCTGTTTTTCTATATATTTTCTCAGACTCCGCTCAGTACCAACATGTGTTTCTATGACTGCCTCTGTGTTCGTTTGCCTTGCTCTGTCACTCTATACCTGCACTCCGTATTCCTCTGCCTTGCTCTATCCTACTATATCAGCTCTCTGTATTGAGTACCACGTTAAAGTACTCCGCCTTCAACCACAGAGTATCTCTTGTTATTTCAACCACTGTTCTTTCTCTCCTGTCTTCTCTTGCCCGACCATTTCCTCGGTCTCAAACCAGAACTGCGACTGTCTCCAGCAAACGTCCAGTACCAACACGCTGAATCTGTGTCCCCTCGCTTGCTTCTGACTCCTTTCTGCCTGTCTCCTGCTGGCCTCATCTTCCCATGCCTATGTTCTTCTCCTGTGTTACTCTGCTCTTTCCTCTCTGCGTTAAGGTCTCAAGCAAAAGTCTGATCCTGGCCTTCTTTTGTTTGTCTTTCCCAAGCTCTTCCATACGTTTCCCGTTACTTCCTTCTCATTCACATGTTACTTATTGCCAACCAGTATTTTCTCACAGCTTGTCCCACTAAATCATCTCTGTGTCACTATCTCTATCTATCTATCTATCTATCTATCTATCTATCTATCTATCTATCTATCTATCTATCTATCTATCTATCTATCTATCTATCTATCTATCTATCTATCTATCTATCTATCTATCTATCTATCTATCTATCTATCTATCTATCTATCTATCTATCTATCTATCTATCTATCTATCTATCTATCTATCTATCTATCTATCTATCTATCTATCTATCTATCTATCTATCTATCTATCTATCTATCTATCTATCTATCTATCTATCTATCTATCTATCTATCTATCTATCTATCTATCTATCTATCTATCTATCTATCTATCTATCTATCTATCTATCTATCTATCTATCTATCTATCTATCTATCTATCTATCTATCTATCTATCTATCTATCTATCTATCTATCTATCTATCTATCTATCTATCTATCTATCTATCTATCTATCTATCTATCTATCTATCTATCTATCTATCTATCTATCTATCTATCTATCTATCTATCTATCTATCTATCTATCTATCTATCTATCTATCTATCTATCTATCTATCTATCTATCTATCTATCTATCTATCTATCTATCTATCTATCTATCTATCTATCTATCTATCTATCTATCTATCTATCTATCTATCTATCTATCTATCTATCTATCTATCTATCTATCTATCTATCTATCTATCTATCTATCTATCTATCTATCTATCTATCTATCTATCTATCTATCTATCTATCTATCTATCTATCTATCTATCTATCTATCTATCTATCTATCTATCTATCTATCTATCTATCTATCTATCTATCTATCTATCTATCTATCTATCTATCTATCTATCTATCTATCTATCTATCTATCTATCTATCTATCTATCTATCTATCTATCTATCTATCTATCTATCTATCTATCTATCTATCTATCTATCTATCTATCTATCTATCTATCTATCTATCTATCTATCTATCTATCTATCTATCTATCTATCTATCTATCTATCTATCTATCTATCTATCTATCTATCTATCTATCTATCTATCTATCTATCTATCTATCTATCTATCTATCTATCTATCTATCTATCTATCTATCTATCTATCTATCTATCTATCTATCTATCTATCTATCTATCTATCTATCTATCTATCTATCTATCTATCTATCTATCTATCTATCTATCTATCTATCTATCTATCTATCTATCTATCTATCTATCTATCTATCTATCTATCTATCTATCTATCTATCTATCTATCTATCTATCTATCTATCTATCTATCTATCTATCTATCTATCTATCTATCTATCTATCTATCTATCTATCTATCTATCTATCTATCTATCTATCTATCTATCTATCTATCTATCTATCTATCTATCTATCTATCTATCTATCTATCTATCTATCTATCTATCTATCTATCTATCTATCTATCTATCTATCTATCTATCTATCTATCTATCTATCTATCTATCTATCTATCTATCTATCTATCTATCTATCTATCTATCTATCTATCTATCTATCTATCTATCTATCTATCTATCTATCTATCTATCTATCTATCTATCTATCTATCTATCTATCTATCTATCTATCTATCTATCTATCTATCTATCTATCTATCTATCTATCTATCTATCTATCTATCTATCTATCTATCT
This sequence comes from Ariolimax columbianus, assembly GCA_036924085.1. Lineage (NCBI taxonomy): Eukaryota > Metazoa > Mollusca > Gastropoda > Stylommatophora > Arionidae > Ariolimax > Ariolimax columbianus. Next base: position 42,395,727 of record JAVGWX010000020.1, read on the forward strand.
ATCTATCTATCTATCTATCTATCTATCTATCTATCTATCTATCTATCTATCTATCTATCTATCTATCTATCTATCTATCTATCTATCTATCTATCTATCTATCTATCTATCTATCTATCTATCTATCTATCTATCTATCTATCTATCTATCTATCTATCTATCTATCTATCTATCTATCTATCTATCTATCTATCTATCTATCTATCTATCTATCTATCTATCTATCTATCTATCTATCTATCTATCTATCTATCTATCTATCTATCTATCTATCTATCTATCTATCTATCTATCTATCTATCTATCTATCTATCTATCTATCTATCTATCTATCTATCTATCTATCTATCTATCTATCTATCTATCTATCTATCTATCTATCTATCTATCTATCTATCTATCTATCTATCTATCTATCTATCTATCTATCTATCTATCTATCTATCTATCTATCTATCTATCTATCTATCTATCTATCTATCTATCTATCTATCTATCTATCTATCTATCTATCTATCTATCTATCTATCTATCTATCTATCTATCTATCTATCTATCTATCTATCTATCTATCTATCTATCTATCTATCTATCTATCTATCTATCTATCTATCTATCTATCTATCTATCTATCTATCTATCTATCTATCTATCTATCTATCTATCTATCTATCTATCTATCTATCTATCTATCTATCTATCTATCTATCTATCTATCTATCTATCTATCTATCTATCTATCTATCTATCTATCTATCTATCTATCTATCTATCTATCTATCTATCTATCTATCTATCTATCTATCTATCTATCTATCTATCTATCTATTTATCTATTTATCTATCTATCTATCTATCTATCTATCTATCTATCTATCTGTCTGTCTGTCTGTCTGTCTATCGTCCGTCCGCCCGTCTGTCTGTCTGTCTGTCTGTCTGTCTGTCTGTCGGTCGGTCGATCGGTCTGTCTGTCTGTCTGTTTGTCGGTCGGTCAGTCTGTCGGTCGGTCTGTCAGTCTGTCTGTCTGTCGGTTGGTCTGTCGGTCGCTCGGTCTGTCTGTGTGTCAGTCTGTCTGTCGGTCTGTCGATCTGTCTGTCTGTCTGCCTGCCTGTTTGTCTACCTACCTACCTACATACCTACCTACCTACCTACCTACCTACCTAACTACCTACCTACCTGCCTACCTACTACCATGCCTGCCTGCATCTCTGTCTGACTGACAACTGTATATATATAAATATATATGTGTGTTTGTGTATGTGTGTGTGTGTGTGTGTGCGTGTGTGTCCATTCTTAATAGGTTGCTTCTCACTCAAAATTGTTTCCAATAAAATAATGCGGAAATTACATCATCAAGATTACACCATCTTATGACGTCACGATCGTCGTTTGCGATGGGCAACTTTCCTATTTTACTGGTTAGCCTGAGTTCTCCTAGGCTCTAGACCTATGACCTAACGTTAGCCTGAGTTCTCCTAGGCTCTAGACCTATGACCTAACGTCAGCCTGAGTTCTTATAGGCTCTAGACCTATGACCTAACGTCAGCCTGTTCTCCTAGGCTCTAGATCTATGACCTAACGTCAGCCTGAGTTCTCCTAGGCTCTAGACCTATGACCTAACGGCAGCCTGATTTCTCCTAGGCTCTAGACCTATGACCTAACGTCAGCCTGAGTTCCCCTAGGCTCTAGGCCTGTGACCAAACGTTAGCCCGAGCTCTTCTAGGCTCTAGACCTGTCACCAAAAGTTCCAGACAATGGGATAGTATCTATCTTGTGGCAAGGCGCCTCTGTCCTCTGGAGGTCCGGTGTTATAATTCCGGACGTCCCATTACTTCACTTTCTTATCTGTTCGTCATATATCTTACCAAGTGCAGACACATACTTGTCTTGTAATCGTTATCACAAACATTCTTTGCTATCTCGTTGCCTCGAGGTTTTTACTTATTCCCTTCCTTAACATGGGATATGACAGCTTTGAGAGGATCATTTGATGGCCTACACACCCCAAGGCGATAAGGGCACGTAAGACGTAATTCAAATCCAGACGCGGAGCAGTGCAGAAAAAAAAAGACGTGGCGAATCATTCAAGATTACGGCGACAGTCTTGGATATGCTGCCAATTCTCTTACGAAGAATGCCAAGTGACATTTAGATGGATGATAACATTTTGGTAAGGATAGCAGTGCCAGCAAGTTGACATTCTTTGGCATGGATCTTTCTTCTTCATTTGTTTTCGCTTTGTCGTCAGCGTGAGTACGTTCAGAAGAAAGTTGCAGTTACACTGCGATATCTGGTGTTAGGTGAATGTTACAGTTGTACTGCGATATCTGGTTTTAGGTGAATGTTATAGTTGTACTGCGATATCTGGTTTTAGGTGAATGTTATAGTTGTACTGCGATATCTGGTTTTAGGTGAATGTTATAGTTGTACTGCGATATCTGGTTTTAGGTGAATGTTATAGTTGTACTGCGATATCTGGTGTTAGGTGAATGTTATAGTTGTACTGCGATATCTGGTTTTAGGTGAATGTTATAGTTGTACTGCGATATCTGGTTTTAGGTGAATGTTATAGTTGTACTGCGTTATCTGGTTTTAGGTGAATGTTACAGTTGTACTGCGATATCTGGTTTTAGGTGAACGTTACAGTTGTACTGCGATATCTGGTTTTAGGTGAATATTATACTTCGAGGTCTACGCTGTTTGGTTCAACATGTTAAAGTAATGGCAGTTCCATAGGAGGCACTGCTGTCAGGGATAACGTGTTATTAACAGTGTCAGAAATCTATTTCTGTAAAAGTATATTTTCACCATCCTTAATTCCGTCCACACCACCACAAAACTTCAAAGTTAAGACTAACAAGCAAATTACTCTTTAAATGTAGAAATAAACTGCTCGCAAGGTCAATAATTAATAAGGTAATTAAAAAAGTCACATATGCTGCAATAAACATAGTACAAGAAATCCGCACATGCAGCAATAAACAAATCACAAGAAAGCCATACAGGCAACAATAAACATAGCACAAGAAAGCCATATATGCAACAATAAACATATCACAAGAAAGCCATATATGCAACAATAAACATAGCACAAGAAAGCCATACAGGCAACAATAAACATAGCACATGAAAGCCATATATGCAACAATAAACATATCACAAGAAAGCCATATATGCAACAATAAACATAGCACAAGAAAGCCATATATGCAACAATAAACATAGCACATGAAAGCCATATATGCAACAATAAACATAGCACAAGAAAGCCATACATGCAACAATAAACATATCACAAGAAAGCCATATATGCAACAATAAACATAGCACAAGAAAGTCATTCAGGCAACAATAAACATAGCACATGAAAGCCATATATGCAACAATAAACATAGCACATGAAAGCCATATATGCAACAATAAACATAGCACAAGAAAGCCATTCAGGCCATTCATGAAAGCCATATATGTAGCAACTAACGGACACATACCCAATTAATTAAGAGGATCGAAGAACAGAAGTATTTCATTCAAAATATCTACAATTCAGATTTCGACAAATTGATTTTTCATTTTGGATGAAAAAACATCCATTTTATAGTCTTTTGTGGTGGTAGCAACGTGAATACTGTCATGTGGATTCAACCGAGTTATTGACTTTGTTTTCGTGCTCATTGGACTATAAAATCCGTGTTCACAAAGTGATATTGTTGCAGAATGTAGCAAGAAAAGATGAGCAATGTCTTGTTCTTCAGAACAAGCATGCATGCTTCACTGCTGAAGCGAAGTTCAAGTACTGCCCTTATCAATCATTTACGCTCTCCAGGCATATATGCAAGTTGACTGCTGATGGGATTTTTAACCAAACTTAACTAAACTTCTTTATACTGGTTTAGAAAGCTCTACGGAATATTTATACAACCAGTTTCTTTTCAACTCCACCGTTACTAAAAATAAATGTGAGCGCATAATCTATTTTGTAATGCATTAACTGACACTGACTCCACCACATTATGTGGCAATGCATATCAAGCATTCACCACTCTCTAACTAAAGACATATTTCATAATGTATAATATTGATCTTAACGTCTTTATACTGGCTTAGAAGACTCTGCAAAGTCTGTATACAACCATTTTCATTTACATTACCTTGCTCTAAAAGCTATGCGCATCCAATCTATGGACCTGTCTTTACATAATTTGAAGCTGTGTGCACATGTTTTTGTAACCAGTTGTACTTAGACGAATTTGTTATAGTCTAATTTACAATTTCCATTGATTAATTTATAGACTTGTGTTAAGTCACCTCGAATTCATCTCTGTTCTAGACACTGTACACCGATGAATCGGTCTTCATAACTTTTAATTCTGATATCCCACGATCAGTAAATGAACTAAAAGTATCTTAAGTGTAACTACGTGTATCTGACATGTAACTAAGGGTATCTGACATGTAACTATTAGTATCTGACATGTAACTATTAGTATCTGACATGTAACTAAGGGTATCTGACATGTAACTATTAGTATCTGACATGTAACTAAGGGTATCTGACATGTAACTATTAGTATCTGACATGTAACTAAGGGTATCTGACATGTAACTATTAGTATCTGACATGTAACTAAGGGTATCTGACATGTAAGTAAGGGTATCTGAAATGTAACTAAGGGTATCTGACATGTTGTAACTATTAGATAACTATTAGATACTCTATCTTAAGTGTAACTAAGTGTATCTGACATGTAACTATTAGTATCTGACATGTAACTAAGGGTATCTGACATGTAACTATTAGTATCTGACATGTAACTAAGGGTATCTGACATGTAACTAAGGGTATCTGACATGTTGTAACTATTAGTATCTGAGATGTAACTAAATGTATCTGACATGTAACTAAGGGTATCTGTCATGTTGTAACTTTTAGAATCTAAGATGTAACTAAATGTATCTGACATGTAACTAAGGGTATCTGTCATGTTGTAACTATTAGTATCTGAGATGTAACTAAATGTATCTGACATGTAACTAAGGGTATCTGACATGTAACTAAGGGTATCTGACATGTAACTATTAGTATTCGACATGTAACTAAGGGTATCTGACATGTAAGTAAGGGTATCTGATATGTAACTAAGGGTATCTGACATGTAAGTAAGGGTATATGACATGTAACTAAGGGAATCGGACATGTAACTATTAGTATGTGACATGTAACTAAGGGTATCTGACATATACCTAATGGTATCTGACCTGTAACTTAGAGTATCTGACATGTTGTAACTATTAGTATCTGACATGTAACTAAGTGTATCTGGAGTGTAACTTAGAGTATCTGACATGTTGTAACTATTAGTATCTGACATGTAAGTAAGGGTATATGACATGTAACTAAGGGAATCGGACATGTAACTATTAGTATGTGACATGTAACTAAGGGTATCTGACATGTACCTAATGGTATCTGACCTGTAACTTAGAGTATCTGACATGTTGTAACTATTAGTATCTGACATGTAACTAAGTGTATCTGGAGTGTAACTTAGAGTATCTGACATGTTGTAACTATTAGTATCTGACATGTAACTAAGGGTATCTGACATGTACCTAATGGTATCTGACCTGTAACTTAGAGTATCTGACATGTTGTAACTATTAGTATCTGACATGTAACTAAGGGTATCTGACGTGTATCTTAGAGTATCTGACATGTTGTAACTATTAGTATCTGACATGTAACTAAGTGTATCTGACATATTGTAACTATTAGTATCTGACGTGTAACTAAGTGTATCTGACATGTAACTATTAGTATTTGACATGTAACTAAGGGTATTTGACATGTGACTAAGAGTATCTGACCTGTAACTAAGTGTATCTATCATGTGACTAAGTGTATCTGACATGTGACTAAGAGTATCTGCCCTGTAACTAAGTGTATCTGACATGTGACTAAGTGTATCTGACATGTGACTAATAGTATCTGACCTGTAACTTAGAGTGTATGACATGTAACTAAGAGTATCTGACATGTGACTAAGGGTATCTGACACACTTGAGCTACCCGACCCTTCGTTGAAAAGTCCGTAGCGTTTTGAACATAGATTGTCATATTTTTTCATGCGAGAATATGAATTAACATCCGACATGTAACTAGAAGCGACGCCTTTGTACCGTGGTAGAAACGGGATAATTAGCAGTTGGTTAATGGCCAGCGGCTAGGTTCAAGAATGAATAGTAAATGTTTCTTTACATTAATGACGACCAGGTTTCTTTCAAACGACAGAAAAATTGGTACCAGGCTATAAACCAGAGTATCGAATTTCGAACTATTTATTGTAATTGCCTCAATCGAAAACAGTTTTCAGGGACAAGCGAACTATTAGATAGGGATATAACTGTATAGTAAGTAGCATGTTCTTTGCAGTACGTGGATTCATTACAGCCGCCAACCTATTTGGCTGTTATAGGTTTCTTGGCAAGGGAAGGAGTAGGAGGAGAAAGTTGAAATTTGGAAGAGTACTTATTCCTTCTCAATGTAGCCACCGCCTGAATTTATACATTTCTGCCATCTCTGCGTGACCTTGAAAAGACTTTCAGAATAAAGTAACCTATTTTTCGAACTAAACCAGTTATCACAAGCCAGTGTGACATCTTCGTCACTGTCAACATGATTTCCTTTCAGCTATTTTTTAAGTTTTGGGAAAAGAAAAAAGTCTGATGGAGCTAAATCCGGAGAATTTGGTCGGTGTGGAAGAATTTCATTATGTTCAAATAATTGACTGTTTGCAGCAGAAGCCTTGCTTTATGGGAGGGCACGTTATCTTGAAGCAAAAGCATTATCTGAGTGCGTGCTATTCCTCGTTTTCTGGTCACAGTCTTTCTTAGTTTGGTAAGGAGATCTGCAAAATATTGCCCATTAACCGTGTTGCCATGAAGCAGGGAATCTTTCAATATGACACATTTGACGTCTCAAAAAACAGCATAACGTTTCTTGCAGATTTCTGTGCTCTTGGCTTGAGATGTGTTTGGGAGTCCAGGGTTTTCCACTGCATGCTGGAAATTTTGGATTCTGGGTAATAATTGTGAACCCAAGTCTCATCTACTGTCACCATGGTCAGCAACATGTTTTTCGACCGACACATTTTGAGCAACTGGCCACAGTAATCAACCGTCGTTTGTTTCTGTTCACATGTCAGCAGACGCGGGACCCAGCAAGCATATACTTTTCTCATGTTCAGTCTGTTTTGTAAAATTCTAAAAACTGTACTTTCATTCAGTTTTGCTGATCTAGATATCTCTGCAATTGTCATTTTCCTATCCTGGTCAATGATTTTCTTTACTCTTGCAGCATTTTCATCGCTGCACTCTGAGGATGGTTTTCATGATCTTGGAATATCAGCAACATAGGAACGGCCACACTTAAACTGCCTACACCAGTTTTTTACAGAATCACACGGATGACAGAATTCCTCAAACACTGGTTCCATCTCCCTGTGTATTTCTTTAGGTGTTTTTCCCTGCAACATCAATAATTTATCACAGTTCTGGTCTCTGATTTCTCCATTGTTCTAACAAACTGTTAGAGTAGCAGATCCGGTCAATAAGGTGTGTTGCGCCATGCACCATACCGGGTAAACCCGTCGAGGAGGGAAATTCATAACTCTCAAGTCCAGTACAAATTGAATGAGCTACATATGTGCCAAATTTCAACTGTCTCCTCCTACTCCTTCAAAGTCAGGCTAAAGACGTATGACAAGCCCGTAGTATATATATGCTAGGAGAGGGAGAGAGAGAGAGAGAGAGAGAGAGAGAGAGAGAGAGAGAGAGAGAGAGAGAGAGAGGATTTATTGGGTCAAGCTGTGAGAAAATACTCTTTGACAGGATTACAGTTTTGCTTGAGACGTAACGCAAATAGTTAGGATCAGAGTAACACAGGTGAAGAACAGACATGAGAAGATGAGGCCTGCAGGAGACAGGCAGAAAGTAGTCAGAAGCAAGCGAGGGGACACAGATACAGTGTGTTGGTACTGGACGTTTGCTGGAGAGAGTCGCAGTCCTGGTATGAGAAAGAGAAAAGGGGCCAACAAGAGAAGACAGGAGAGAAAGAACAACTGACTTTTCGTGTCCAATGCACCACGTTATACAGCAGTGGTCCAGTGTTTAGCCATGAGAAGATGACATTGTATCAATCAGTTTTGTCGTCTGAAGACTCCCGTGTTGTTTCCTTTGAGTAGATCTTCCATGGGACATGAGTGTGGTAGGTTTCGGCATGTCATGAGGTGGTCTTGGTCCTGGACAGCACTGCATGCACAGACACCGTCGTCAATGTATCCCTATCTCATCAACTGTATTCTGCGTTGGCCCACCCATAGCCTACTTTAGATTGGGTGTTTGCCTCCCAGGGAAAATCCATTGAAAAGTCACATTCAAGCGAGAACTAAATAAGGGAAATCATATTGTGCCAAGGTTAATAATAAATCCATGCTCCACACAGAGAAATAAAACAAATTTACGGTGCAAAAAAATAACACATTACTTCTGAGAGTGAACCTTTCATAGAATTCTGCCCTGAAACCAACTGCATACCCATCTTTGTTTCCCGAACACGCTATTATAGTTGCATTGATAGTTGACACATCAAAGTTTCGTTATTTAGTCAGCCGTGGAATGTGACGTTTCCAAGAGATATCTTGCGACAGTCAGAAGGCCTGTATGTACAGTATGCTGCGGGTCACTCTAGACCGAAGTCTATTAAAGGTTCTCCGTATTAAATATTGTAGATGTGCTCCGGTTGAGACCTACGTCTGCAGCTTTATTCATGGGGGCTTTTGTTTGTCGCGCCATTTCTCGATGTGATGCTTTCCAGGGCTTCATTGGAGAGGTTGTGTTTTTTGTAAGAAACTACGTCTAGGGTTTTGGGCAGTTATGGCTAGCCGACCCGGATGCAATCAGCCACAAATGATGGCTAGCCGACCCGGATGCAATCAGCCACAAATGATGGCTGCTGTCAGCTCATGCACTGAATGGCATCGTCAGCTTCCATTAGGCTGTTCAACAATGTGGCAACAGTTGAAATTGTGCTAGAGTTGCACCGAGAGATGATTTCGAGGTAGATAGATAGATAGATATATAGCTAGATAGATAGAGAGAGAGAGAGAGAGAGAGAGAGAGAGAGGAAGAGAGAGATGACAGAGGCAGTCTTTTTGTCTGTTAAATGAACCACACACAATATACCAAAGGCAACAATTCTACTGTAGTTACACCAAGAGATGATTAAAGATATATATATATATATATATATATATATATGTATATATATATATATATATATATATAGAGAGAGAGAGAGAGCGAGAGAGAGAGAGAGAGCGAGTGAGAGTGACAGAATGAAAAAGTGAGAGAGAGAAAGTAAGGAAGAGAGAATGAGATAAAGATGAGAGAGGCAGTCTGTTTGTCTATTAAATGAACCGCATTCTTGATTTTAGTAACCAACATCATCACACAGGGAACATTCCCATAGGTGCTCCATTCTCCCTCCAAGCAGCCAGCCAAACGTATATATACTCAGAGTTTCAGTCAGGTGTTGATTTCATGTTCTCCGGATCTTTACAGAACACACTTTCACTCTTCTCCTCTAATCACTCCCAAATATATGATCATCTGCACATATGCATTTTCGCGACCCTCTGTCTCTTCATCATTCTGTAGACTGTCCATGACTGCCCTTATCAACTCAACCCTGTCTCTTCATCATTCTGTAAACTGTCCATGACTGCCCTTATCAACTCAACCCTGTCTCTTCATCATTCTGTAAACTGTCCATGACTGCCCTTACCAACTCAACCCTGTCTCTCATCATTCTGTAGACTGTCCATGACTGCCCTTATCAACTCAACCCTATATCTCATCATTCTGTAGACTGTCCATGACTGTTCTTATCCACTCAACCCTGTCTCTCATCATTCTGTAGACTGTCCATGACTGCCCTAATCAACTCAACCCTGTCTCTCATCATTCTGTAGACTGTCCATGACTGCCCTTATCAACTCAACCCTATATCTCATCATTCTGTAGACTGTCCATGACTGTTCTTATCCACTCAACCCTGTCTCTCATCATTCTGTAGACTGTCCATGACTGCCCTTATCAACTCAACCCTGTCTCTCATTACCGCGTCGTTTAACACAGCTCGTCCCGCCACTGTATCAGCTCTTTCGTTGCCCCAGACGTCGGCATGTCCCGAGCAGTAGATCCATGTGACATCTTGTATACCAGATTTGTTCAGAAGAGAGGCCAAATCCTTTCTTAGCATGCACCGTTCTATCTTAGAGAGCATACACTACGAGTCTGACAGTATCACTGCGTGCGTCACCGGTTGCGTCACCAACCAGGTTAGGGCCAATGTTACAGCCTCAATCCCCATCCTCATACTAGATGTGGCAGTGGAGTAAGCAGGTGATTTCTTTATCACGTCCTTGCTATTTTGGTAGCCGACGAAACCCCAACGGCACTTGTTTGCATCTCTACCAGCGGAGCCATCTGTTGAACCACATATAACGTGGCAAGGTCAGCAATCCTGCTGTAGCTACACAAAGAGATGAGTAGAGCGAGTTTAGGAGAGAGTAAAAGAGAGTCAGAGAAATGAGAGTGAGAGAGAGAGTCCTTTTGTCTGATAAATGAAGTACATACAGCATGGCATGCGCATGATTTCTGCTGTAGTTATTCCACGAGATGAGTAGAGAGAGATAAAGAGTGACAGAGATGAGAGGCAGTTTTTGTTATCTCTTAAATGAATCACATAAAATTTGGCAGTTTTTCTATAGTTACATAAAGAGAATATTAGAGAGAGAGAGAGAGAGAGAGAGAGAGAGAGCGAGAGAGAGAGAGAGAGAGAAAGAAAGAGAGGGAGAGAAAGAGAGGAGAGAGAGAAAAAACAAGAGGAGGCCGACATATGCACTGGAAAAGTGAAAGTAACGAGGTGAAATATTAGACAAATGAAAATCACAGGCAGAAATTTGGCTGGTAGGTCTAACTGAGCTGCCAACAATTGTTCTATACATAGATATCTGTTCTGTCGAGGTTAACATCCGCAAGTCAGCCTACAGCCAGGTCTGGGCGTATTGATATAACAAACTAGATAATCTTAGATAGATTTTGTTTAGATATATACCGGGACAGGTAAATTTGATGCGTTCTTAACTGATGCCCTCCAAGCAGCCGTTATATCGGCTTGCAGAATTTAATACAAGGTAACAGAGCCGACATAACGGCTTGAACAGTTGACATACTAATATTTAAAATGGCGCTTGCGACAATAAACAACAGAGTTGGTTAACGACAGATGTGATAGAAGTGGATGTAGGTCCATGATCGCCAACGGCAACCAGCAAGGCACCTGATGATCATGATGTTTAAAAGTTGGGGAGAGGGGGAAAACGTATAGTCAGGTAAAACATATTGATCGGACACGTTAGGGCCAGGTAAAACATACTGATCGGACATGTTAGGGTCAGGTAAAACACACTGATCGGACATGTTAGGGTCAGGTAAAACACACTGATCGGACATGTTAGGCTCAGGTAAAACACACTGATCGGACATGTTAGGGTCAGGTAAAACACACTGATCGGACATGTTAGGGTCAGGTAAAACATACTTATTGTACAGGTTAGGGCCAGGTAAAACATTCTGATTGAACATGCTACGGTCAGCTAAAACACACTGGCCAAGACTCCCATCTCACTTTCAGACAGGTCTTCCAGGAAACGGGCTATTCTTCTTGGTAGGTGGGGGAATTACGTGATCACTGTAGTAATGAGTGATATGCAAATGCTGTCAACCATAGCACAACCGCCAGGAAGATTCCGGCGCACCGTCTTCAGTCCGCTTGTGATGTCAGGAAAGCTAATACAACCTCTCACTTACCGCCCCTTTCAGTTCGCACAGAAGAGTAACGTTACTCATTATGGGCAGTCAACACCACCATCAGCAACAACAGCATCATCAACACCACCATCATCAACACCACCATCATTAGCACCACCATCATCAACACCACCATCACCACCACCATCAACACCACCATCATTAGCACCACCATCATCAACACCACCATCACCACCACCACCATCAACAACACCATCATCAACAACAGCATCATCTGTACCACCATCATTAGCACCACCATCTTCAACAACAGCATCATCAACACCACCATCATTAGCACCACCATCATCAACAGCAGCATCATCTGCACCACCATCATCAACACCACCCCCATCAACACCACCACCATCAACACCACAATCAACACCACCATCATCAACGCCACGACCATCAACAACACCATCATCAACACCACCATCAACACCACCATCATCAACAACATCATCAACAACACCACCGTTAACACCACCACCATCAACACCAACTCCATCAACACCACCACCATCAACACCATCATCAACAACACCATCATCAACAACACCATGATCATCAACACCACCATCAACACCACCACCATCAACAACAGCATCATCAACACCACCATCATCAACAACAGCCTCATCAACACCACCACCATCAACAACACCACCACCATCAACAACAGCATCATCATCAACAACAGCATCATCAACACCACCATCAACAACAACACCATCATCAACAACACCATCATCAACCACACCATCATCAACAACACCACCATCATCAACAACACCATCATCAACACCACCATCATCAACAACACCATCATCAACAACACCACCATCATCAACAACACCATCATCAACAACACCACCATCATCAACAACACCACCATCAACAACACCATCATCAACAACACCACCATCAACACCATCAACAACAACACCATCATCAACAACACCATCATCAACAACACCATCATCAACAACACCACCATCAACACCATCATCAACAACACCATCATCAACAACACCATCATTACCAACACCATCATCAACAGCACCACCATCATCAATAACACCACCATCAACACCACCATCATCAACAACACCATTATCAACACCATCATCAACAACACCATCATCAACACCATCATCAACAACAAAACATTATTTACTCTTAACTGAACATTCCTTATTATTAAAACGTTATTAATATTCATCACTATCGCTTTCTTTCTTAATACATTTTTTGTTATTTTTAATCTCGTCGAAAAATTCGCTAAAATTTAGATCACAATTAACTTTGCAGCGCAAAAAAACTGTTACAGATGGTTCAGACAATCTACCTCCTTCTTCAGACCATATGTTATTTATTTTGGAGAATATCCTTTCAACAGGCGCAGATGTGCCTGGCAGGCTGAAAATGTATTGTATAATTTGGACAAGATTTGCCAATGAAATGTTCGTTTCTTTGAAATGACTGAACAGTGGGCGGCGGGCCTAGTGGTTAAGTGACACGGCTCACAACCGGAAGGTGGCGGGTTCGATCCCCATCACAGCGCCGGCTGTTACCCCGGGGAAGCAAATTCTTAGAAAAAGCAGGAGGAAGCCGACCCTTACATAAAATGCATGCCGAATTCGGATGCACTGGGCCGACACGCGCAAAACAAAAACATAGTGCAACGCACACTGCCTCGGTGAATAGAAGGCGGGAAGCCTATGATACACACATGTCGAACTCTTGGAGAGTTTTTCTGATCCTTCTATCCATCGTCGTCAAGGTTGATCTCTTGCCCGTGACTCCTGAAACCTCCATGTAGTGTGAACTTGCTGGTGGTTGATCATACTGCATCCTTGTCAGACGTGCGATGAGCTGCCGCGGTCAGCGACGCATAGTTGACTGTTAACGTGAGGACCAGCGAACAAGAGCTTCTAGGACCCATCTCCACCTCCACGAGGTGATCCTGCTTAATAGGCACCAACAGAGCAAGTTGGCTATAGAGAATTGATCGAAGAGGGAACTGTTCTTGATGTTGTTGTTGTTGTTGCGGTTGTGGATGTTGTTGTGGATGTTGATGTAGTTGTTGTTGTTAATGTTGTTGTTGATGTTGTTGTTGTTGATGTTGTTGTTGATGTTATTGGTGTTGTTATTGTTGATGTTGTTGTTGATGTTATTGGTGTTGTTATTGTTGATGTTGTTGTTGATGTTGTTGTTGATGATGTTGTTGTTGTTGGTGTTCTTGTTGATGTTGTTGTTGATGTTGATGTTGTTGTGGATGTCGTTGATGTTGTTGTTGTTAATGTTGTTGTTAATGTTGTTGTGGATGTTGATGTTGTTGTTGATGTTGTTATTGTTGTAGACGTTGTTGTTGATGTTGTTGTTGTTAATGTTCTTGTTGATGTTCTTGTTGATGGTGTTGTTAATATTGTTGTTGATGTTGTTGTTGATGATGTTGTTGATGTTGTTGTTGATGGTGTTCTTGTTGATGTTGTTGTTGATGTTGTTGTTGATGTTGTTGATGTTGTTGTTGATGTTGATGTTGTTGTGGATGTTGTTGATGTTGTTGTTAGTGTTGTTGTTAATGTTGTTGTGCATGTTGATGTTGTTGTTGATGTTGTTATTGTTCTAGACGTTGTTGTTGATGTTGTTGTTGTTAATGTTCTTGTTGATGTTGTTGTTGTTGTTAATGTTGTTGTTCATGTTCTTATTGTTGATGTTGTTGTTGATGTTCTTGTTGATGTTGTTGTTGATGTTGTTGTTAATATTGTTGTTGATGTTGTTGTTGATGTTGTTGTTGATGTTGTTTTTGATGATGTTGTTGATGTTCTTGTTGTTGTTATTGTTAATGTTGTTGTTGATGTTGTTGTTGTTATTGTTGGTGTTCTTGTTGATGTTGTTGTTGATGTTGATGTTGTTGTGGATGTTGTTGATGTTGTTGTTGTTAGTGTTGTTGTTAATGTTGTTGTGGATGTTGATGTTGTTGTTGATGTTGTTATTGTTAATGTTGTTGTGGATGTTGATGTTGTTATTGTTGTAGATGTTGTTGTTGATGTTGTTGTTGTTAATGTTCTTGTTGATGATGTTGTTGTTGTTTATGTTGTTGTTCATGTTGTTATTGTTGATGTTGTTGTTGATGTTGTTGTTGATATTGTTGTTGATGTTGTTGTTGATGATGTTGTTGATATTCTTGTTGTTGTTCTTGTTAATGTTGTTGTTGATGATGTTGTTGTTGATATTCTTGTTCTTGTTGATGTTGTTGTTGATGTTGTTGTTGTTCTTGTTGATGTTGTTGGTGTTCTTGTTGATGTTGTTGTTGATGCTGTTGCATTTGTTGTTGTTGTTGAAGGAATGCCCACAATGAGTAGGATTACTATTTTGTGCTCCATGAAAAGACGTTTAGAGGCGGGTCCTTGTAGCTTTCCTCACATCCCGAGCGTGCTGATGAAAGTAGACCGGGGTTCTCAGGCGGTTAGGCTAGGCATCTGAGAATCACACATTATTACGGGGATCATGACGATCCCTCAATTCCTTAGGTAGGCTGCCACGAAAACATCCGTTTCCTGGGAGGGCTACAAGGAAGTCGAGGTGAGGATCTTGTTCAGTACATTTTGCCTGACTCTGACTAACATATCTGGTCAGTTCAAGTGCAATCTCTGCATTGAAGATCGGCTGCATTGAAGATCGGCTGCAATGCATTTCCAGTGTACTCTATCTCTTGCCGTAATGTTGCAATCTGAGAGGCGTTTTCCAGTTAATCTCCTGATGTTATCCACCCACTTAAAACGTTATCTGTCTCTTGAACAACTGTCTTTCACCCTACCCTCAAATATTGTCTTCAACAAGTATTATCTTGTTATACGACCAAAATAACGTAACTATCTTGCCCTGATTCCGTTCAGTAATTCTCTTTTCACCCCCAGCTTTTTCAATACGCAGTCCAGTGCTCATCTCTCCTTATTCGCTTTTGATGAAATGTCTCGTAGGTTACAATATTACAACTATTTTCCAAAAACATACAGCGAAATTAAAAACAAAATGATGTTTCTAATTCTATAGACTTGCAAGTTGTACTAACAAAATGCGTTAATGGATCTCGCCAGTTGCTCTCGTGCAGGAGAGCCATTTACGTGTTACAATGCTGATTGGGAAATGAAGCGTCAATCAGACAGTAGAAGGTCAACGCTAGATGAGTGTGTCAGGATGTTATTTAAGTCGAGGTGGAAAGGAAAGTAGAAATTCAGGAAATGGTGAGCATGCCAGGGGCGTGTCCGTCTAATTGTTGCTGCTTAGTAACGGTTCACATCGCATGCTGGGCATGGGAGTAAAGTATAGGGGAACTATAACTCATTAGCGCAGTGGTAGAGCAAATCGATTTTCATGGAAAAGGCATAAATTGGGGGGGGGGGGGGCGGGGTCGGGGGGTGGGGTGGGGGTGAGGGGTTCAAGAGCAGAGGAAACATACTGCTCAATACCTCACCTCTAGTCCATGTTTGTGCTCCTATAAACAGATTGAGTTACCACTGCGTTACCAACTTTATAGGAATCGTCACTGTAATCCCCAAATTAGTGAGCTTACTGAGGACTTTCGCATTGCAATACAGCTTGTAGGACTCTTTGCTGACCTTCTCAAGTATGTCTCAGGATGTAAGAAAAGCCAAAAGGTAAGTAAGTAGCGTGTCCTATACAGAACATAGCTTCTTACGACCGCCCACCTATTTGGCTGCTATGAGTTTCTTGGCAAGTGTGCAGTACTGTAGGTTGTCATTACTTTTCGTTCATGGTGGAACAAAAAATTCCATGTCTGCCAAACTGGACACGACTGGGATTTGAACCGGGTGCGTTGGGAACGGACGCTTCACCCCTAGGCCTCGCAGCCTCCCCAATAAGAGTTACTATGGACGGAAATGGTGGGCGATCGAGTCTAGCAGGTTTCAAGTGACCCATGGTCTAAAGACAGGCGGAACAAAGTGCCTCCATCCTGGGTTACCTCCACCCGTCTCGACATCTGTCTTGCAATTGATATAAGATAGCTCGTGACCAGAGAGTGAGGACGATGCCCAGCGCAGTTACTTCCTCACTATAGTCCAAGTAGATCGTAAGTTACATCATCAAGACATAACCGTCTGACGGTGTCGCTATCATCCCTCACGATGGGCAACTAACTAACAAAAACATCCTCAACATCATCCTCATCCTCATCATCGCCCTCCTCCTCCTCCTCATCATCATCATCACTCTCCTCCTCTTCCTCATTATCATCATCATCATCATCCTCATCATCATCCTCATCATCCTCATCCTCATCATCATCATCATCATCATTCTCATCATCATCCTCATCATCATCATCATCATCATGATCTTCATCTTCACCACCCTCCTCCTCATCCTCATCATCATCATCACCCTCCTCCTCTTCCTCATTATCATCATCCTCATCATCATCCTCATCATCATCATCCTCCTCCTCATCATCATCATCATCAATATCATCCTCCTCCTCCTCCTCCTCATCATCATCATCATCCTCCTCATCATCATCATAAGCCTCATCATCATCATCATCCTCATCAACATCATCATCCTCATCATCATCATCATCCTCCTCATCATCATCATCAACCTCATCATCATCCACATCATCATCACCATTATCATCAGCAACGTCCCCGACATAAGTGTCTACTACAGGGCTACCTGTACCTTTACCTGCCCAAGGATGTCGTAAAAGGCGGTTGAGGATAGTCGTGTAGCCTCGTCATGTTGTGAAGGGTCCAGCTGCTGCTGTCATGGCCGGAATATGTTTCGTATTGAAAAAGTAACGAAAGAAATTGAAACTCAGTGATCGGTAAAGAAACTATTTATTTTAGCGATAACAATAGTAAAGACACGCATAAAATCAATTAATTAATTAATTAATTAATTAATTAATCAATCAATTATAATCCGTCAGTCAGTAGTTATTCAATCAAATGATCAGTCAATCTATCAGTCAGTCAATCAATCATTCAGTAATTAATCGATCAAATGATCGGTCAATCGATCAGTCAATCCATACATTAATCAATCAATATGTTTGAAGCTCTCCGTGGAGAACATGTATTCAACAAATACGTGCCCAAGTCATAAAAGCATGACCAGTCTGTAAATGTTGATGGTTTTTAGGATCAACGCTCCTAAAGGATGGGATAGCCATCCTCCGAGCCCAATCCTCCTTAGCCTTCTTCTTCTTCTTCTTCTTCTTCTTCCTCGTTCATCTTCAGACCTCAACTTCAATGACTAACGAAGGCAGCGGTCGACTCAAGGCTCCGTAAGCTTCCGTACAGCTTCTCGTGGAAGGACACTGGCTGTTGCCAAATGCTACTTCTTTTGTCGGTATATAGTTGACAGGAGGGCACACACATACACCAGGTAGATTCAAACATTTCTCGGAACTCTTCTCTTGTTTGAATGGGAGAATTATGTCATGGTGACTATAGTTCTATACATTTTTACTGACCTTCAGGAAACAACACTGCAGATGCTCTTCTTCTCCTTCTGAGTTCGTTCTCAATCTCCCGCTACCAAGCCCTGAACGTTCTCAATCTCCCGCTACCAAGCCCTGAACGTTCTCAATCTCCCGCTACCAAGCCCTGAACGTTCTCAATCTCCCGCTACCAAGCCCTGAACGTTCTCAATCTCCCGCTACCAAGCCCTGAACGTTCTCAATCTCCCGATACCAAGCCCTGAACGTTCTCAATCTCCCGCTACCGCTACCAAGCCCTGAACGTTCTCAATCTCCTGCTACCAAGCCCTGAACGTTCTCAATCTCCTGCTACCAAGCCCTGAACATGATTTTGCAAGTAGCAGGATGTAGACCGGAGAACGGAATGCGTTGTGTCGCTAGTTTACAGATTGACGGCGATATTTGCACCTTTCGGTCCAACAAATCCGTCTTCGGGAGGACTGCAGATGTAACCTTCAATTGTAGTCTTCAACAGAAGTTATATATAGTTTGTGTGTTACGCGGATAGGATCGTCGGAGCTGGAAATGTCATTGATGGAGCAGCGTACAGATGTCAAACTGTTTTGCCTGAGAAGTCGTGCTCAGAGGCATTAAGGATGCCGTGGAGGATGGTGTCTGACCAATCCATTGGAGGTCTTCCCCGCGATCTCCTTTTTGTCTCGAGGGTACCAGATTGTTATCGTCGTGGTCCATGGACCATCGTTTCGTCGCAACATGTGATCTGTCCATTTCTATCTTGCCTTGTCAGCATAGATTAACGCATCATTCACCAGGGACCACAGCGCATGAGCTGCTGTGGTCAGCGACCCATAGCTGACTGCTAGCGTCAGGGCCAGCGAACCAGAGCTGTCAAGACCCTTCTATACCTCCACGTGGTATCCTGGATAACATACTGCAGCAGGGCAGACTGGCTAAGGAGAAGAGATCGAAGAGGGAAGGCTAGCCCGATACAAAAAAAAATGCTTGCTGAAGTCGGATGTGTTGGACCTAAAGGTGTAAATATCGCAGTCAAGCTGTAAACTACGACACAACGCATTCCGTTCTCTGGACTACATTCTGCCACTTAAGCCCGTGTCAGTGTTTGGTAGCGGGAGATTGAGAACGAACGAAGCCAAACCAAGCCATTCACCAAGGACAATCGTCGTATGTCAGAACTGTGGAGATTTGCACGCGTTGGTTGCGGAGAGTGATTCCGACCAAGCGTTTCACAAGAGATTCTTGGGCCACCCTCAATTTGTCCTCCAGTGATTTTGGGAGTGTCCATGTCTCAGCACCCTAGCACATCGCAGGGAGTACAGTAGAATTGAAGAGAGAGACTCGTAGGTTCTAGTCGTGGCAACCGTCCAGGACCGTGCTAATGGACGAGAAGTCTCCACAACCCGCGCAGCGACGTCTTGTTGGTTCCGGTCCCAGATTGTTCTGCATATTGATTAGGTGCCCACGATAGATTTTTAGTTTAGTTTAGTCGAAGAACCAACGCCATTGCACACGGTTTAGCCCATAAGTGCTCCGTTCTTCGCCATATTGTTGGAGAACCTCAGCACAATGGACGGACTCCGTAGCACCGGCGAGGATCCTGTAATAGCTTGGGTTGATTTTTAACAATTTTAAATGTTGCCCGGGCTGCGGCCGTTAAGCCTATTCTTTTTCGATTTCCAACTGTCAAGGGATTTTTAACGCGTGTGACACTGCACGCGGGCGTTTGATCTCTACTACCCAGCAATCCGGGTGAAATACCAGAATGTTCACATGAAAAAAAGCCCGGTCTCCACCGTGATTTGAACCCGCGACGATCAGCACCAGAGGCCAACGTCTTACATCGAGACCACTCGTCGACATCCTCTAAGTTTATCACGCCAAACAAGACTGGATCACAATTGGCGAAACGATTTAGTCTTCGAGACATTCATTTTTAGCACCGCTTTCTTACCTTCATCTTCGAGTAGCTCTATCACGTGGTTGACTTCTACTGCTGAGTCTAAGATGAACAATATGTCGTCGGTAAATCGAAGAATATGTAGCGTAAATAATGTGATTACTACTTATTTCTTAACAATACAATTTCCCCGGAAACTAACTCTGTTTTACTGTGTTAGGGAACCATGATACGAAGAAACAGCTAAGGACACCGCTTCTCGCTTGAGAGCCGTCTCCTGGGCCTATCACTTAGGCAAGAGTACCAGATGGGCCTATCCATCATTGCCATCCGGGTATTGTCACACGTCAAGGATGTCTTTCAGCATGCCAACAACTTCATCACCGCTGGGCTAGTCACAAGGAGAGACGAACGCTGAAGCACAATAACCACTCTGTGGTCATCATCATGTAATATGTCCTTTATAGAACGTCGCTCCCATCACAGTCTGTCTGAAAGAAAATCTTTCCATTGCCAAAACTCCAGTCTCCGCCAGTCATACGCAGGCATTCCTGGATATATTGATGCCATCGTCTTCTTGGCCTACCCCTGCCTCTTTTGCTTGGCACCATACTTTCCATCACTGTTCTCTCAAGACAGTTGCGTCTCGTGATATGTGAGGCGTTGCTTGCGGAAAGTCTGTGGTTCCCGCGCCAAAACAAGACCGTTTCGTCTCGTGATATGTGAGGCGTTGCTTGCGGAAATTCTGTGGTACCCGCGCCAAAACCAGACCGTTGCGTCTTGTGATGTGTGAGGCGTTGTTTGCGGGAAGTCTGTGGTACCCGCGCGAAAACAAGACCGTTGCGTCTCTTGATGTGTGAGGCGTTGTTTGCGGTAACTTTGTGGTACCCGCGCCAAAACAAGACCGTTGCGTCTCGTGATATGTGAGGCATTGCTTGAGAGTAGTCTGTGGTACCCGCACGAAAAAAAGACCGTTGCGTCTCTTGATGTGTGTGTTAGGCGTTGCTTGCGGAAAGTCTGTGGTACCCGCGCGAAAACAAGACCGTTGCGTCTCTTGATGTGTGAGGCGTTGTTTGCGGTAACTTTGTGGTACCCGCGCCAAAACAAGACCGTTGCGTCTCGTGATATGTGAGGCATTGCTTGAGAGTAGTCTGTGGTACCCGCACGAAAAAAAGACCGTTGCGTCTCTTGATGTGTGTGTTAGGCGTTGCTTGCGGAAAGTCTGTGGTACCCGCACGAAAACAAGACCGTTGCGTCTCTTGATGTGTGTGAAAGGCGATGCTTGCGGAAAGTCTGTGGTACCTGCGCGAAAACAAGACCGTTGCGTCTCTTGATGTGTGTGTTAGGCGTTGCTTGCGGAAAGTCTGTGGTACCCGCACGAAAACAAGACCGTTGCGTCTTGTGATGTGTGAGGCGTTGCTTGCGGGAAGTCTGTGGTACCCGCGCGAAAACAAGACCGTTGCGTCTCTTGATGTGTGAGGCGTTGTTTGCGGTAACTTTGTGGTACCCGCGCAAAAACAAGACCGTTGCGTCTCGTGATATGTGAGGCATTGCTTGCGGAAAGTCTGTGGTACCCGCACGAAAACAAGACCGTTGCGTCTCTTGATGTGTGTGTGTTAGGCGTTGCTTGCGGAAAGTCTGTGGTACCCGCACGAAAACAAGACCGTTGCGTCTCTTGATGTGTGTGAAAGGCGATGCTTGCGGAAAGTCTGTGGTACCTGCGCGAAAACAAGACCGTTGCGTCTCTTGATGTGTGTGTTAGGCGTTGCTTGCGGAAAGTCTGTGGTACCCGCACGAAAACAAGACCGTTGCGTCTTGTGATGTGTGAGGCGTTGCTTGCGGGAAGTCTGTGGTACCCGCGCGAAAACAAGACCGTTGCGTCTCTTGATGTGTGAGGCGTTGTTTGCGGTAACTTTGTGGTACCCGCGCAAAAACAAGACCGTTGCGTCTCGTGATATGTGAGGCATTGCTTGCGGAAAGTCTGTGGTACCCGCACGAAAACAAGACCGTTGCGTCTCTTGATGTGCGTGTTAGGCGTTGCTTGCGGAAAGTCTGTGGTACCCGCACGAAAACAAGACCGTAGCGTCTCTTGATGCGTGTTAGGCGTTGCTTGCGGAAAGTCTGTGGTACCCGCACGAAAACAAGACCGTTGCGTCTCTTGATGTGTGTTAGGCGTTGCTTGCGGAAAGTCTGTGGTACCCGCGCCAAAACAAGACCGTTTGGAAGACTCCCCATCAGGTGGCAACGTCTACTGGACAACCCATGCCCGAGAATAAACGGACTGGAAACTAAATAGGAACTCGCACCCCCCCCCTCCTCCTCCCCCCAGCAGAACTGTTCGAGCCAAGCCCGCTAAACAGAGAAATGCACTTACCGGCTACCTCCAACTCGCACAAGAGCTGGGACCTTCCCCAGGGCTACCTCCCTTGTAGAGGCCAACGTCTTACATCGAGACCACTCGTCGACATCCTCTAAGTTTATCACGCCAAACAAGACTGGATCACAATTGGCGAAACGATTTAGTCTTCGAGACATTCATTTTTAGCACCGCTTTCTTACCGTCATCTTCGAGTAGCTCTATCACGTGGTTGACTTCTACTGCTGAGTCTAGGATGAACAATATGTCGTCGGTAAATCGAAGAATATGTAGCGTAAATAATGTGATTACTACTTATTTCTTAACAATACAATTTCTCCGGAAACTAACTCTGTTTTACTGTGTTAGGGAACCATGATACGAAGAAACAGCTAAGGACACCGCTTCTCGCTTGAGAGCCGTCTCCTGGGCCTATCACTTAGGCAAGAGTGCCAGATGGGCCTATCCATCATTGCCATCCGGGTATTGTCACACGTCAAGGATGTCTTTCAGCATGCCAACAACTTCATCACCGCTGGGCTAGTCACAAGGAGAGACGAACGCTGAAGCACAATAACCACTCTGTGGTCATCATCATGTAGTATGTCCTTTATAGAACGTCGCTCCCATCACAGTCTGTCTGAAAGAAAATCTTTCCATTGCCAAAACTCCAGTCTCCGCCAGTCATACGCAGGCATTCCTGGATATATTGATGCCATCGTCTTCTTGGCCTACCCCTGCCTCTTTTGCTTGGCACCATACTTTCCATCACTGTTCTCTCAAGACAGTTGCGTCTTGTGATATGTGAGGCGTTGTTTGCGGGAAGTCTGTGGTACCCGCGCGAAAACAAGACCGTTGCGTCTCTTGATGTGTGAGGCGTTGTTTGCGGTAACTTTGTGGTACCCGCGCCAAAACAAGACCGTTGCGTCTCGTGATATGTGAGGCATTGCTTGAGGGTAGTCTGTGGTACCCGCACGAAAACAAGACCGTTGCGTCTCTTGATGTGTGTGTTAGGCGTTGCTTGCGGAAAGTCTGTGGTATCTGCGCGAAAACAAGACCGTTGCGTCTCTTGATGTGTGTGTTAGGCGTTGCTTGCGGAAAGTCTGTGGTACCTGCGCGAAAACAAGACCGTTGCGTCTCTTGATGTGTGTGTTAGGCGTTGCTTGCGGAAAGTCTGTGGTACCCGCACGAAAACAAGACCGTTGCGTCTTGTGATGTGTGAGGCGTTGCTTGCGGGAAGTCTGTGGTACCCGCGCAAAAACAAGACCGTTGCGTCTCGTGATATGTGAGGCATTGCTTGCGGAAAGTCTGGGGTACCCGCACGAAATCAAGACCGTTGCGTCTCTTGATGTGCGTGTTAGGCGTTGCTTGCGGAAAGTCTGTGGTACCCGCACGAAAACAAGACCGTTGCGTCTCTTGATGTGTGTTAGGCGTTGCTTGCGGAAAGTCTGTGGTACCCGCGCCAAAACAAGACCGTTTGGAAGACTCCCCATCAGGTGGCAACGTCTACTGGACAACCCATGTCCGAGAAAAAACGGACTGGAAACTAAATAGGAACTCGCACCCCCCCCCCCCCCCTCCTCCTCCCCCCAGCAGAACTGTTCGAGCCAAGCCCGCTAAACAGAGAAATGCACTTACCGGCTACCTCCAACTCGCACAAGAGCTGGGACCTTCCCCAGGGCTACCTCCCTTGTAGATGTGCAGGTCGACTAAGAGAAACACGCTAATCGCTTCGCCACTCAGATGCTTACACCATTACAGGGAATGCATGTAATTCGACTTGATAATACAGCAGTGTGATATTTCTGTGCGATCGATATAAATTACAGTAATTTGATAGGACATTGTGTCCGCTAATGAGGTGACAGGTCGTAGTCGACAAGACTTGTTATATTCGATGAGGTTGTGCATAGGTGACATGTAGAGGGATTTATTCATTGTAATATCGTTTTGATATCTACTGTAGCTGTGTCATACATGATCGGTATCCCTGCACCGTGGGGCAACTAATAGGTGCTCAACCACTTTGGGCATATGGCGAGGTGTATAGATACTGTTGGTTCTAATAGTTCGCTATTTGCACTCACTTCTGCTCCATACTCTCTGGCTATTTTTCCTGTTAGATCGGTACCAGAAAATCACTTACTGAACCAATCGTGTCGTTGATTGGAAGCCACTGGGGTAGAAGAATTGGGGACTGAACCATACCTGGCAAAGATCAATGCAATATGAAGTCGTCAAATTGAGTTCTACGAGCAACAAGCAACGCTGTTTAAATATAACACATCAAAGGCAAAAGGCCGACCACGAAAAAGGTGGCATACAGAAATATCTGAGGCGTTGAATGCCACTGTGCACGAGGAATACAGCCTGGCTCGTTCTAGAGATCTCTTCATAACCTGAGGCTGAAAGTCAGACCATGTTAAACGAAAGGAGAGAAGAAGAGCAGAACTCAAGAAGACGGTTCAAAATAGGAGTTGGGGAGGGTACCTACCTACCTACCTACCTACCTACCTACCTACCTACCTACCTACCTATCTACCTACCTATCTATCTATCTATCTATCTATCTATCTATCTATCTATCTATCTATCTATCTATCTATCTATCTATCTATCTATCTATCTATCTATCTATCTATCTATCTATCTATCTATCTATCTATCTATCTATCTATCTATCTATCTATCTATCTATCTATCTATCTATCTATCTATCTATCTATCTATCTATCTATCTATCTATCTATCTATCTATCTATCTATCTATCTATCTATCTATCTATCTATCTATCTATCTATCTATCTATCTATCTATCTATCTATCTATCTATCTATCTATCTATCTATCTATCTATCTATCTATCTATCTATCTATCTATCTATCTATCTATCTATCTATCTATCTATCTATCTATCTATCTATCTATCTATCTATCTATCTATCTATCTATCTATCTATCTATCTATCTATCTATCTATCTATCTATCTATCTATCTATCTATCTATCTATCTATCTATCTATCTATCTATCTATCTATCTATCTATCTATCTATCTATCTATCTATCTATCTATCTATCTATCTATCTATCTATCTATCTATCTATCTATCTATCTATCTATCTATCTATCTATCTATCTATCTATCTATCTATCTATCTATCTATCTATCTATCTATCTATCTATCTATCTATCTATCTATCTATCTATCTATCTATCTATCTATCTATCTATCTATCTATCTATCTATCTATCTATCTATCTATCTATCTATCTATCTATCTATCTATCTATCTATCTATCTATCTATCTATCTATCTATCTATCTATCTATCTATCTATCTATCTATCTATCTATCTATCTATCTATCTATCTATCTATCTATCTATCTATCTATCTATCTATCTATCTATCTATCTATCTATCTATCTATCTATCTATCTATCTATCTATCTATCTATCTATCTATCTATCTATCTATCTATCTATCTATCTATCTATCTATCTATCTATCTATCTATCTATCTATCTATCTATCTATCTATCTATCTATCTATCTATCTATCTATCTATCTATCTATCTATCTATCTATCTATCTATCTATCTATCTATCTATCTATCTATCTATCTATCTATCTATCTATCTATCTATCTATCTATCTATCTATCTATCTATCTATCTATCTATCTATCTATCTATCTATCTATCTATCTATCTATCTATCTATCTATCTATCTATCTATCTATCTATCTATCTATCTATCTATCTATCTATCTATCTATCTATCTATCTATCTATCTATCTATCTATCTATCTATCTATCTATCTATCTATCTATCTATCTATCTATCTATCTATCTATCTATCTATCTATCTATCTATCTATCTATCTATCTATCTATCTATCTATCTATCTATCTATCTATCTATCTATCTATCTATCTATCTATCTATCTATCTATCTATCTATCTATCTATCTATCTATCTATCTATCTATCTATCTATCTATCTATCTATCTATCTATCTATCTATCTATCTATCTATCTATCTATCTATCTATCTATCTATCTATCTATCTATCTATCTATCTATCTATCTATCTATCTATCTATCTATCTATCTATCTATCTATCTATCTATCTATCTATCTATCTATCTATCTATCTATCTATCTATCTATCTATCTATCTATCTATCTATCTATCTAAATGTATGTCTGTCAGTCCGTCCGTTCGCCCGTCTGTCCTGTCCTATCTGTCTGTCTGTCTATCTTTGTACTTGCCTACCTACCCGCACGTATGATTGTCTGTCTTTCTGCCTGCGGGCCTATCTAAGTCAAAGTCAAAGTTTAGGTCTTTGATCTAATCTGGCCTGGAATAGTCTAGCCTACTTCTCTGTCCATCTGTCTTTGTGCCTGGCTGCCTCCCTGCCCGTCTGTCTATTTTTGTGTCTGCCTGCCTGTCTCAGTCTGACGTCTAGGTCTAGGTCTAATCTAATTTGGTCTTTCTCTTTGTCTGTCTGTCTGTCTCTCTCTGTCTCTGTTTCTGTGTCTCTGTCTGCCTCTCTGTCTGTCTCTCTATCCTAATGTGTACATGTCTTTTTACTGTCTGTCATCCTGTCTAAGATCAAGATCGTGCATACCTGTCTACACCTCCATCTGTGTGTCTGTCCATCCGTGCAACCATCCACTTGTACCTCCATCTATTTGTCTGTCCCTCCGTGCAACCATCCACTTGTACCTCCATCTATCTGTCTGTCCGTCCGTTCAACCATACACACTAACCTCCATCTCTCTGTCTGTCCGTCCGTCCAACCACCCACACGAACCTCCATATGCCTGCCTGTCTGTCCGTTTGACCGTCTGTCCTTGTCTGTCTGTCTACGTTGGACCATCCATCAAACGTCCACCCCTACCTCTATCCATCGATCTATCATTTCTCCACTCACCCATCCATTCATCCTTCCCTCCCTGCCTCCATTCAGTCATCAATGCGTGCATCTTCCCCTCCATCAATTCATTCATCCTCCAACCCTCCCTCCCCCTCCATCCATCCACCTTTCCTACTATCCATCCACCCATCCCTCTATCCATCCACCCATCCCTCCATCCATCCATCCAATCCTCCCTCCCTCTCTGAATTCATCTATCCAACCCTCTCTCCCTCTCCCTCTCTCCATCCATCCACCCATCCATCTATCCATTCATTCCTCATTTCATCCATTATTCTGCTTGTCTACCTATATGTTCTCTGCTCACCTAGTCTCACGGGTCTAATTCACATAACCTAACCGTACTAACCTATTCCATCCTTCTTTTGTTATTCTTAAACACCGTCGGCTGACCAAAAATCATTCTTTATTATCTTGAGCTTTTCGCATTTTTTCTACCACAAATCCTCTCCTTTTAAATCATCAACAACACACTACTTCCATCCACCGTTAGCCTCCATCCACTTTTAGCCTCCATCCATCCTAAGCCTCCATCCACCTTTAGCCTCCATCCACCTTTAGCCTCCATCCACCTTTAGCCTCCATCCACCGTTAGCCTCCATCCACCTTTAGCCTCCATCCACCTTTAGCCTCCATCCACATTTAGCCTCCATCCACCTTTAGCCTCCATCCACCCTAAGCCTCCATCCACCTTTAGCCTCCATCCACCGTTAGCCTCCATCCACCTTTAGCCTCCATCCACATTTAGCCTCCATCCACCTTTAGCCTCCATCCACCTTTAGCCTCCATCCACCTTTAGCCTCCATCCACCGTTAGCCTCCATCCACCTTTGACCTCCATCCACCTTTAGCCTCCATCCACCTTTAGCCTCCATCCACCTTTAGCCTCCATCCACTGTTAGCCTCCATCCACCTTTAGCCTCCATCCACCCTAAAAATAGGTAATACATAGAAGAGATCAAAGTCTCATCTTTCACTTCCAAAAACAGCACATAAAAGTAAGTCGCATGTCCTTTTACAGAACGTAGCTTCTTACAACCGCCACCCTATTTGGCTGTTATAAGTTTCTTGGTGAATGTACAATACGGTAGGTCACCATTACTTTCCGTACGTGGAGGAGCATTCGCCCGAGAAAAAAAACCCAGTGGGAGTCGAACCCGGAACTTTGAGATTGTGAAAACCGAGCGAGTTTCACCCCTAGGCCACGCAGCCTCCAAAACAGGACATACCAGAGTCAATAGCCCGTTTGAACCGTATCAACCCACAGAACCCGCCCTTGTGCAGACATTGCTCTCATCCTGATGAAACAGTTCGACATCTACTCATTGAGTGCAAAGAGCTTACGGACATGAGGAAAATATTCTTACAAGCACTGCCGACAATTGCCAATGCGCTGTACAGAGCAGCGAAACAACTGAATAAGATCTGTATCAGAAAAACATAGGTCTGCCAAGAGCAGGCTTGCTCAGCAGCTATGCGATAACAGCAACACAACACAACACAAAACAACAACAACACAACAACAACAACAACACAACAACAACAACAACAACAACACAACAACAACACAACAGCAACAACAACAACAACAACAACAACAACACAACACAAAACAACAACAACACAACAACAACAACACAACAACAACAACAACACAACAACAACAACAACAACAACAATAATAACAACACAACAACAACAACAACAACAACAACACAACACAAAACAACAACAACACAACAACAACAACACAACAACAACAACAACACAACAATAACAACAACACAACAACAACACAACAACAACACAACAACAACAAAACAACAACACAACAACAACAACACAACAACAACAACACAACAACAACAACACAACAACAACACAACAACAATAACAACAACAACACAACAACAACACAACAACAACACAACAACAAAACAACAACACAACACAACACAACACAACAACAACACAACAACAACAACACACCAACAACACAACAACAACAACAACAACAACACAACAACAACACAACAACAACACACCAACAACAACAACAAAACAACAACACAACAACAACACAACAACAACAACACAACAACAACACAACAACAACACAATAACAACAACACAACAACAACAACACAACAACAACAACAACACAACAACAACACAACAACAACACAACAACACAACAACAACGTACAAATGTTACCTGTGCCAAATGACATCTTTAGAAATGATCAATTACATTTCTCAGCTATCCTATATCAGTGTATGATCTACTTACTGATTTATCCTTATATTTATACAAATTCTTTGCTACCAATGTCAAACTTGGTTCTTATGTGACGACGTGGGCTAGTGGTTAAGAGACACGGCTCACAAAATCCGAATGCGCTGGGTTCGATCCCTATCACAGCACCGACCGTTACGCCGGGGAAGCAAACCCTTAGAAAATGCAGGGGGAAGCAGACCCTTTTATTTTTGTTTTTGTTTGTTTTGTTTGTTTTTGTTTTTTGTTTGCGTTCGCCTTATTTCTCTAATTCACAAGGCGGTGTGCGTTGCACTGTGGTTTTTATTTTGCGCCTGTCGGCCCAGTGCATCCGACTTCAGCATGCATTTTATGTAAGGGCCTGCTTCCTCCTGCATTTTCTAAGGGTTTGCTTCCCCGGGGTAAAGGCCGGTGATGCGATAGGGATCGAACCCAGCACCTTCTGGTTGTGAGCCGTGCCACTTAACCACTAGGCCACGCCGTCCCTGACCTTTATATAAAATGCATGCCGAAGTCGGATGCACTGGACCAACAGGCGCAACATAATAACATAGTGCAACGTACACGACCTTGGGGAATAGAGAAATAAGGCGAAGTAAAAATAAACAAAAACAACTTGGTTCTTGTCAAGCACGCGTAAGAGGGAAATTACTAGACGTCAAATGAAATACATGGGAAGAGGTATTAATGTCTCCAGGAGAAGGAAAACATCGCAAAGCAGACAATAAGATCAGAACGCAACCTGATCAACTATAATTATACTCACATAGAGCAAGACAATCTGGTTACAAGACACGATGAAAGCCACATGACAGATGGATGGTTAACATAACGGATCTCTACAACATGACCTTACAACGAAAGCAGCAATACATGTGAACTACAGAACAAAAAGAAAAGAAAGGAAGCCAGTTTACCTGCACAAGTGGGAGGAGAAGTAATGCCCCGGTGGGAGAGGATGGGCATAATAGCATAACGGCTCTATTCTATTTGGGGTGAAGATGCTGAGCAGCGTCAAGGTCAGCGACCCATAGCTGACTGCTAGCGTCAGGGCCAGCGAACCAAAGCTGACTGCTAGCGTCAAGGTCAGCTACCCATAGCTGACTGCTAGCGTCAGGGCCAGCGAACCAAAGCTGACTGCTAGCGTCAAGGTCAGCGACCCATAGCTGACTGCTAGCGTCAAGGTCAGCGACCCATAGCTGACTGCTAGCGTCAGGGCCAGCTACCCATAGCTGACTGCTAGCGTCAGGGCCAGCGACCCATAGCTGACTGCTAGCGTCAAGGTCAGCGACCCATAGCTGACTGCTAGCGTCAGGGCCAGCGAACCAAAGCTGACTGCTAGCGTCAAGGTCAGCTACCCATAGCTGACTGCTAGCGTCAGGGCCAGCGAACCAAAGCTGACTGCTAGCGTCAAGGTCAGCGACCCATAGCTGACTGCTAGCGTCAGGGCCAGCGAACCAAAGCTGACTGCTAGCGTCAAGGTCAGCGACCCATAGCTGACTGCTAGCGTCAGGGCCAGCGAACCAAAGCTGCCAAGACCCACTAAACCTCCACGCGGTGATTCTGGATAATAGGCTGCAGCTGGGCAGACTCGCTAAGGAGAAGGGATCGAAGAGGAAATGCTAACCCGGTACTAAAAAAATGCTTACTGAAGTCGGATGTGTTGGACCGAAAGGTGCAAATATCGCAGTCAAACTGTAAACTACAACACAACGCATTCCGTTCTCTGGACTACATTCTGCTATTTAAGCCCTTTCAGTGTTTGGTAGTGAGAGATTGAGAACGAACGAAGCCAAGCCAAGCCTGTTCTATTTTCTTCATAAGAATTGACTTCACTGCACTCCAGGCATATCCATAGGTGCCCAGTCTTTCTGTCTTCTTCCTCTTCTTCGTTCGTTCACAAACTCCCGCTACCAAGCTCTTGAGAATGGTTTTGCAAGTAGTAGAATATTGTCCGGAGGACAGAATCCGCGGTGTCGTAGTTTACAGCTTGACTGCGATATTTGCGCCTTTCGGTCCAACACATCCGACTTGATTTGACATTTTGGGTACCAAGTTCGCATTCCCTCTTCGATCCCTTTTCCTGAGATAGTATGCCATGTTGGAGCCTGTTATCAAGATCATTAAGGGGAGGTGGAACATGGTCTTGTCAGCTCTGGGTTGCTGGTCCTGACGCTAGCAGTCAGCCTTGGGTTGCTGGTCCTGGCGCTAGCAGTCAGTCTTGGGTTGCTGGTCCTGACGCTAGCAGTCAGCCTTGGGTTGCTGGTCCTGACGCTAGCAGTCAGCCTTGGGTTGCTGGTCCTGGCGCTAGCAGTCAGCCTTGGGTCGCTGGTCCTGACGCTAGCAGTCAGCCTTGGGTCGCTGGTCCTGGCGCTAGCAGTCAGCCTTGGGTCGCTGGTCCTGACGCTAGCAGTCAGCCTTGGGTCGCTGACTGATGTAGCTCATGCACTGCTCAG
The DNA here is from genome assembly GCA_036924085.1 of Ariolimax columbianus. Lineage (NCBI taxonomy): Eukaryota > Metazoa > Mollusca > Gastropoda > Stylommatophora > Arionidae > Ariolimax > Ariolimax columbianus. Next base: position 42,428,095 of record JAVGWX010000020.1, read on the forward strand.
CATCTTTATCATAGTCTCTCTCACCACATACCGAAAGTGTGGAAACTGATGGTTCCTGCAGCTCGTTGGTTGTAGACACTTCTGTTCCGTCCTCTTTTGCACCCTAGTCCGCTTGAATCTTGTTCGATATCAAGTGTCTACAGTCTGTGAATTGCTGATTCCTCTATTGTGGTGTCGTCATCTAATAAGAGGTTGTTGATATACTTCAAAGTGTCACTCCTGTCCATATCTAGTGTACATATAGTTGATTGAACATCTTGATGTAGAAGCACGGCTACCCTCTACCTTGTGGATATACAACCAGAAACAGTCTCTACGCGCGTATTTAACAATATTATATATTCAACGATTTGCGCTCTTCGCCCTAGCTGCAAACATGTGTTGGTTTTGGTGTGTGAAATTTAGACACGGCTATAATGGATAGAACACAGCCCGGGAGAGATGCCCGACTCACTCACACACTGACTGATGTCCATACGACTTTTTGCTTGAATTGGAAAGGCACGGCACACAACGTTAGATGTAATCCCCGAATCGCTTCGCTGCGGGATACCTGTTTACGGGAAAGACTTCGGGGGTAAACCCTGAGGAAAAATGTGCATCACAGCTATCTCCAGTCGTCTCGATACAATCTTGCTACTGGCCAAAGGTAGCTCAGGACCAAAAAGTGAGGTTGACAAAATGGGCAGTTTCTTTCTCACAAGTATCTTATCTTTTTAAATAACCAAAATATTTGACTTGCCTAATTTTAATGTCTGTCAATAGTTCTCTACCCATACCTACTCTCGCCAGCACATCGCTATTTGTATGTTTCTCTTTCCACGAAATGTGTCAAAATCTTCATTATAACCACATTTCGAGAGGCAATGTTTTGTAGTCCAACTTGTTGTTCACATTCCATGTTTCTGTACCGTAAAAGTGGTCTCGGCTGCTGGAAGTCGCGGGTTCAAATCACGGTAGAGACCGGGCATTTTCACATGGACTTGCTTGTATTTTCCCGGATCTCTGAGTAGTAGACTGCCGTGTTCAGTGTCGTACGCGTTAAAAATCCCTTGACAGGGCAAAATTCAAATTATGTAAAAAATCTACCCAATCTATAATGGATCCTCACCGGTGCTACGGAGTTCGTGGATTATGTTGAGTTCTCCTAAAATATGGAGAAAAACAAAACACGTATGGGTTAAACCGCGTGCAATGACTTTGATTCTTCGACTTAACTAAATTAAAACTAACTAACTAACTATAATAATTGTGAATATTTATAACACTGGATTGTCTCATTTTAATGTATAGGCTATATTCCTGGAAGCCAATATGTTCCTCACCAAATAAAATACACGTTTGTCCATGCCAAGTCTTTTCGTCTCTTCCCTCTTCACATATAGTTGTCCACAATATGGATTGCTGTTCTCTGACACATATCAGCGAAAAGGAAAGACAAAATCTTCTTTGGTGTGATGAAGAAATGGGAGAGTTTATTTCACTCAAACAAAACGTTTATTTACATCTGTCTGCCTTGTGAATAAATCATTTTTCTCTCAAATATGCCTTCTAATTGTATTGCATATATTATGAATACATTATTTTTCTTCAAAATATGCCCTCTAATTGTTTTGCATATTTTGTGAATTAACCATTTTACTTTTAAAAATACCTCTTATTCAATTTCAATAACTGCTGAACGAATCACAATTCACTCAAATAAGATCTCTAATTAAATGTGTATATTTTATGAATGAATTATCCTTCTCCACAAACACCTCTTATTGAATTTGTATACCTGGTCAACGAATGATTTTTATCTAACAAATAGTTATTATGTTAAATGTGTATATTTTGTAAATGAATAATTGTTTACTCAGATAGAGCATCTAATGAAGTATTGATATTACATCTGGGAAACGTGTTCCTATTAGCTGTAATGTTCTCTATGTGAATCTTGCTCCAAATTAGCTGTAATATTCTTTTTGTGAATCTTGCTCCAAATTAGCTCTAATATTCTCTATGTGAATCTTGCTCCAAATTAGCTGTAAGATTCTTTGTGAATCATGCTCCAAATTAGCTCTACTATTCTCTTTGTGAATCATGCTCCAAATTAGCTCTAACATTCTCTATGCCACGTGGTCATGTCAATACGTAGCAATGTACTATATTCAACGCAAGTTATCCATTGCATGTTTTTAAAGGCGTTTCATAGCAATCAGAAATTGAATTTGGCACCAGCAAGTAAATTAAACTATTTCCATTCCATAAATGCAGCAGGCGTGGGAAAAGAATTAGGAATTTACTAAGATTTTCTCCGATAACCTGTTAAGCATCACATTGGTATTAGAGCTTACCTTACTATCACCTTCCGTGTGTCTTCCTGTACATTGAAGTGTAGTTTATTATTTCCGTATTTTGAGCGTAGCTCTTGATGTTACTCACGATTTATTTACATATTCGATTATGGCCATATTATGCACCTGTTTACACCGACTACATGGAGGGAAAGAATAACTTCTAGTCATACACAATATACTGATCAGATATGTTAGTCAGTGTCAGGAAAAATATTCTGACCAATATCTTCATCTCGGCTTCCTAGTACTCCTCCCTGGAAACGGGCTGTTTTCATGGGAGCCTAGCTAACAAGGTGAGGGGTCGACGTGATCCCCGAAGTAGTGAGCAGCATGTAGGTGAAGCCAAGCATAGCACAACCGCCTGGAAGACCCTGGTTCACCTTCATCAGCACGCTCGGGATGTGAGGAAAGCTACTGGAACCCGCCACTTCCCGTATTTTTCAGGGCGTACAAAAGAGTAAACCTACTCATTGTGGGCATTCGAAACAACAACAACAACAACAACAACTCTCGCTCCATCTTTTTACTCCAACTCTTCATTCTAGGGATTAAAGTGTCAATCCCCACCACAGGGGACGGCGTGGCCTAGTGGATAAGTGGCACGGCTCACAATCCGAAGGTGCTGGGTTCGATCCCCATCACAGCACCGGCCGTTACCCCGGGGAAGCAAACCCTTAGAAAATGCAGGAGGAAGCAGACCCTTACATAAAAATGCATGCTGAAGTCGGATGCATTGGGCCGACAGGCGCAAAATAAAAACACAGTGCAACGCACACCGCCTTGGGGATTAGAGAAATAAGGCGAACGCAAAAAAAAAAAATAAAAAAAAATCCCCACCACGTTGGCCAGACATCCTGTTTCCAGAGCCCTACGAGGATGTGAAATGTGGTTCTTGACCAGTATGTTTCACCTCACTCAGGTGTTACCTTTTGCCCCTACAATGTTTCCGCAGAATGTCACTTTTTTAAAGATTGTGTGAATGTCCAAATGTCTTTATTTTCGGACTGAAATAGATAGAACTAAGGTTGCACCGTTCAGTAAATTTGCCGGAATACCAATTAATCGGCATTTCCTAATCGGCAGATATCGATTAAACTTTCCGAAATTATTTATAATGAAATATATGTTGTGACATGAAACGCGTTTTAAAATTAATTGTAAAAACCTATTTTAATATTTAATAAGTAATCTCATTTATGGAGCTACTGTTGATAATAAGTAACATGTGGTATAATTTAATAACATTAAATATTAGTCTCTGAATTGATAGTTGTCCATCACAAGTGATGAAGACCACTCTCTTTGTTCAGCCGTGTGGACAGTCGTATCTCTTGCTGTGTCCGCTGAAATGGGTAACTTGCGCGGAGATTTGGATTAAAGTGAGGAAGAAACTGCGCCTTTTGTCAACCTCGCTCACAGAGCCTAAGCTACCTTTTGCCAGTGGCAAGACATTTATCGAGACGACTGGAGATAGCATAGGATGCAGATTTTGTCTCAGGGTTACCACCGAAGCCTTTCCGTAAACATATAACCCGCAGGGTAGAAAGGTGGGAAGGCATCCAACGCAGTTTGTCGTGCCTTTTCGATAACCACAAGAGGTCGTATGGACAACACTCAGCGTGTGAGTGAGTCTGGCATCTCTCCCCAGCTGTATTCAGTTCATCATAGTAGCATCTAAAATTCCCACACGCCATATTCGTGAAGGTGAACCGGCAGAACTAACCCGTGAGATACGACACAGGTATAAGCGTAGCGCCATTCAGCCGGCGTCCAGACCAAAATAAACGGACGGAAGAAATCACAAAAAAAGAACGAAATAACAAGTCCAGACGGAAAACAACTCCATGTATCCGTGAACACAAGTGTAAGTCGTCGACTAGTGTGAATTCCAGGCAAATCCGTGGTCTGGCGGCATCCATAATGATCCAAAACAGTAGAGAAATGTAGACTCGCAGCCAGTTACGGCGCCATCTTTGCCAGCTTTCTGAATTACATCTACCGTAAATACTTACTTCTGTACTCTGTCGAGTTTTGACAATTTTATTATCAAATTGTATGTTTTCTGTTTGAGAAAGATAAGACAACAGGAATATTTATTCATTTAAACTTTTTGAATACATTTTAATAAACGTGTAATAGGAATCTTTATAATTTTCAGCTTTAATTTTAATTTTATAAATCAATGAAACAGGAAGTTATTTCTTTTGCTTTGACACAATTTTACCTATGGGGATTTCCACTGGTAACTCGGTTAGATTACGCTCGTAGGCTTAGACTGTGTGTCCTAATAAATAATATATGTTTAAAATGTATTTTCACATGTTGAATCCAATACATTCTGCAAATTTATCATTCATTCCTGGTTTTCTTGCTAAAGTATAGGTTCCTAGCAATAATAATAGAAAGCTAGAATAACTGATTATCAAACACGGTTAATCGGCCATAAAAGCAGATTCCGATTAATCGGTAGAATGACCGATCTGATCGATTACTGATTATCTACCGATTTATCAGGATTACCGTGTATAGAATCACTGTAGTTGTCCGATGATGTCGTAAACTGCGAAGAACAGGGTTCTGAATGTCAACATATGTCTTCATATCAAACCAGGGATCAAGATGCTGCAGTGGCCAGCGACCCATAGCTGACTGCTAGCGCCAGGGCCAGCGACCCATAGCTGACTGGCGCCACGGCCAGCGACCCATAACTGACTGCTAGCGTCAGGGCCAGCGACCCATAGCTGACTGCTGGCGTCAGGGCCAGCGACCCATAGCTGACTGCTAGCGCTAGGGCCAGCGACCCATAGCTGACTGCTAGCGTCAGGGCCAGCGACCCATAGCTGACTGCTAGCGTCAGGGCCAGCGACCCATAGCTGACTGCTAGCGTCAGGGCCAGCGACCCATAGCTGACTGCTAGCGTCAGAGCCAGCGAACATTAGCTGCCAAGACCCTTCTACACCTCCACGCGGTGATCCTGGATAACAGGCTGTATCAGGGCAGACTGGCTAAGGAGAAGGGATCGAAGAGGGAATGCTAACCCGGTACTCAAAAAATGCTTGCTGAAGTCGGATGTGTTGGACCGAAAGGTGCAAGTATCGCAGCCAAGCTGTAAACTACGACACAACGCATTCCGGTCTCTGGACTACATTCTGCTACTTAAGCCCTTTCAAGGTTTGGAAGTGGGAGATTGAGAACGAACGAAGAAGAAGAAGAAACCATTGCTGTTGAAACCAATACTGCAAATACTTTGGTAATGGTTTTATATAAGGGTACCAGACTAACGGTGGCTCTAACCTTCACCTTCAATAAGTCAAACGTGTCTTTCAGTCTTTCTAGCTGTCTGTCTGGCCGTCTGGTTATCAGTTTTGTTGTATGGTTGTCTGTATGGTTACCTAGTTGTCTACCTTTGCCGCCTAGTTTGTGTTCACTGTCTGCATGTCTGTCTGTCTGTCTGGCCGCCTGGTTGCCTGTTTGGTTGTATGGTTGTCTGTCTGGTCGACTGCTTGTTTTATTGACTGCCTGTCTGTCTGTCTGACTGGTTTTATGTCTGTATGACTGTCTAGTTGTCTATCTGGCTATCTGGATGCCTGACTATATGTATGGATGCCTGACTATATGTATGGATGCCTGACTATATTAATGGATGCCTGACTATATGTCTGGATGCCTGGCTATATGTCTGGACGCCTGACTATATGTCTGGATGCCTGGCTATATGTATGGATGCCTGACTATATGTCTGGATGCCTGACTATATGTATGGATGTCTGACTATATGTATGGATGCCTGACTATATGTCTGGATGCCTGGCTATATGTCTGGATGCATGACTATATGTCTGGATGCTTGGCTATATGTCTGGATGCCTGACTATATGTCTGGATGCCTGACTATATGTCTGGATGCTTGACTATATGTCTGGATGCCTGACTATATGTCTGGATGCTTGACTATATGTCTGGATGCCTGACTATATGTCTGGATGCCTGACTATGTGTCTGGATGCCTGACTATATGTCTGGATGCCTGACTATATGTCTGGATGCCTGACTATATGTCTGGATGCTTGACTATATGTCTGGATGCCTGACTATATGTCTGGATGCCTGACTATATGTCTGGATGCCTGACTATATGTCTGGATGCCTGGCTATATGTGTGAATGTCTGGCTATATGGCTGGATGCCTGACTATATGGCTGGATGCCTAGCTATATGGCTGGATGCCTGACTATATGTATGGATGACTAGTTATCTGTCGGGTTGTCTTTTTGACTGTCTGTCTGCATGCCTGGTTATCTGTACGTTGTCTGTCTGACTGTGTGATTGTCTGTCTGACTACTTGGTTGTCGGGCTAGTTTTATTTATGATTGCCCGGTTGTCACTGGTTATTTTTTATGGTTGCCTCATTGTCTGTCTGTCTGCCTAGTTATCTGTCTGCCTCCTTTCATCTGTAACAGTAATTGTCAAACCCAATGTTATTCCTAAAATTGTGAACGTGGCTTGTCCGTTCTTCTGTCATGCTGTCTATCAATTGGGTTGTATTTTATTTTACCTGTGTCTGGTTGTCTATCTGCCTCCCTGTCTGATTATGTCTTCGGCCTCTTGTTAATCCTGACGATTTTTGGATGGTTATATATTAACGTGTCCATCCATCTGTCTATCTAGTGTGTTTATGTAACTGTTTGTTCAGTTGTATACCTGTCCGATGGCCTGCCTGGTCGCCTGTCTATATATTCATTTACACAATTGTTTTTGTCACATCTGACATTGTTCCTGCTCTGTGCTGGTGTATTTGACCCATCCTGCTGTTTATTTACCTAACAAAAACTAGGCATTTATGGTAGAGCAATCACTTTTCACAGCAAAGGTATGGGGTTCAATTCACGCTACCGGCACGATCCAGTCGACCTAACTGTAAACGACTACCTGGTTTACTGTTACAGCGGAAAGTCTGTGAGGAAGGGAACTGGATACCCCACTCAACAACTGTGGTTCCCATTGTACAATGAAGTCTCTAACACATCATTCCATACAACAGTGTCTGATATGAGACTGTCTTTATATTTACCTACTGAGCTGTCGGTCTATTTGTGTTCGGTCTGTTTATATACCCACTATGTTTACTTTTCTTTAATGCTATCGTTGCTTCTGTTGTTGTGAATCTTTTTACTACTTCTTCTTCTTGTTCTTCTTCTTCTTGTTCTTCTTTTTCTTCTTCTTCTTCTTCCTCTTCTTCTTCTTCTTCTTCTGCTTCTTCTTCTTCTTCCTCTTTTTCTTCTTCTTCTTTTTCTTCTTCTTCTTCTTCTTCTTCTTCTTCTTCTTCTTCTTCTTCCTCTTCTGATTTGCATTATTATTATTAGTAATTTGAATGACATTTTGTCGTTGTTTACAGCGAGCCTGCGATATGTGCTCTCTTCGGCCCAACACAAATGTTTCAGCACCTCATTATGTGTGGGTTTTTTTAAGTGTAGGGGAGGTAGAACGGTGTGTGCGTGGAAGGGTTACTTCAGATTCATATCTCTATCTCTATTAAGTTTGTCATGCTGCATGGCTAAAGTCCGTTCCATGACCTCCGCGTGGAGGCGAAAAATATTCTTTGGGAGCTATGGATCCAGGCTCCTGTCAGATAATTCACTGCTGCATCTCTGGATCTCGGGCTTCTGTCAGATAATTCACTGCTGCATCTATGGACCGCTAGCTGCTTCTGTCAGATAATTCACTGCTCCATCTCTGTTCCGTTGTGATTTTGATCATTAGTTTCTCTTTTTGTGTGTCACCGGACCTACCTGTTTGTCTGTCTATCTTTCTATGTCTGACTGCATGCCTGACCGTGAACAGTTCAGAGACGATGAATAATAACTTGGTCTTTTCTGGACAGTTGGTCACCATGAAGCCATGATCTCTATAACTGTCGATCTCTAGCCAGAACGTCGCTCTCATAACAGCCGATCTGTAAGACTCGATCTCTAGCCAGAACGTCGCTCTCACAACAGCCGATCTGTAAGACTCTCCATATCTAGCCAGAACGTCGCTCTCACAACAGCCGATCTGTAAGACTCTCCATCTCTGGCCAGAACGTCGCTCTCACAACAGCCGATCTGTAAGACTCTCCATCTCTGGCCAGAACGTCGCTCTCACAACAGCCGATCTGTAAGACTCTCCATCTCTGGCCAGAACGTCGCTCTCACAACAGCCGATCTGTAAGACTCTCCATCTCTGGCCAGAACGTCCTATCATAACAGCTGATGTGTAAGACTCTAGTCTCTAGCCATAATTCCCTGAGTCGATGTCTATGTTCAGAACCTCCGTGATGTCTTGTGTCCATCTTCTCCTCGGTATGATTCTGCTCCGCTTTCCAGGCACCACTACCCTTCAGTGTCGATCTCTCTAGGTCATTATGGCGTTTGATGTGGCCAAAATATTTGAGCTTTTTAGACAAGATATTGTTTGCTAACCAATTTTTCACGATATCCAGTTCTCGTAGGATATCTGCATTTTTCCTTTTCGCTATCCCTGGTATTTTGAGCACCCTTCTGTAGCATTTTAGTTCAAAAGATTCAATCCTTTTCTTAAGTGTTTGTGTGGTGGTCCACGTTTCACATCCATACGTTGCCATCAGAAAGGTGCAAAGTTCGCATGATGTTTATGTTCGTCATTTTATTAGTGTTCTGTCATAAGTTTCTCATTTTCTTCAACCTCTGCATTGCCATAGCGATCATCCTTCTGAATTTCTTCAGCCAATCTCCATTGTTGCTTATAATTGAGCCGATGTACTCAAAACTTGTGACTTTTCCAAACTCCAATTGATCTAGAATAACGTTAGCTTTGGTCATTGTCCTTTCTGTGCTCATTATTTTGGTTTTACTTATATTCAGGTATAGATTCGGGTCTTCTCTGTGTTGTTTTACCGACATCATCATCCGTTCCAGTTTCGCGGCGCTCTTTAAAAGAAGAACTGTCATCCGCACATTTGAGCACCGATGTCTCGTTCCCGCTGATTGTTAATGGCTCGAACTTGTCATAATGTCCGACGTTTTTGCCTTTCCTCATTATGGTTTCTGCATATATTGAATAGATAAGGGCAGAGCATGCGTCCCTGTCTTACGCTCTTTTGAACTTCGAACCAGTCTGACGTTTCGTGGGCTGTTCTGACCGAAGCTTGTTGTTTCTGGTACAGTGATTTGATCACTGGAATCAAGTGCGTTGGGAAACATCAATTATCATATTATCTTCCACAAAGCTTGGTATTGCACAGAGACGAACACTTTCGTGTAATCTAAAAACCATATGTGTATGTTGACATTGTACTCTGCATTTTGCTAGAATATTTCTTATGTTAAGGATGTGATCTCTCGGCCCCTACCATTTCTGTTTGCAATCGGCTCAGCAAACCGTAGCTGACCAAGACCTATTATCCCCCCACACAGCGGCCCTGAAAACAGGCTGCACTATTCACAAGGGTAGTCTGGCAAATGGATAGTGATCGCAGTGGAAAGGTAAGCCCGGTACTAATTTAAAAAAAACACAGCAGAAATCCAATATGGCGGAGATATCGCAGGCTCGTTGTCAACTTAGCATAACGTCTTTATACTGGTTTGAAAGACTTTAAAGTGTATACAACCAGTTAATTGGAGGGTGGTTTAACCGATGTGCGAGTTCATCTTAATAGACTCAAACACTAGAGCTAAGTAGACCTAGAGTCACTTAGGCACCATCTATAGCTGCTCTTAACAAACCACACGAGGAAAGGTACAAATAACTTGGGAAGATTTTAATTTCAATTTTGCACGTGCAGCGGCCGTTAAGTCTACTCTTTTCGATTTCTACTGCCAAAGATTTATAACGTTTTCGACACTAAACACAAAAGTCCAATCTCACTACCAAGATCAGGGGAACTTTTACCAGAAGATCAACGTGAAAATAAAATCCGGGTCTCCATCGTGATTCGAAACCTGTGCGCTGCGGCAACCGAGCCGGACATCTTACCTCGAGACCATTGAGTCACAGCGTCCTTTTCAAGGCGAGTGGCAAAGAATAAGAAGTCGTTCGATCTATCTTTGGTAGACTATCAGCCTCGTCGCTTCCTTTGAAATATCTCAAGAGTTCCAGTGATTGTATCCATTAAATCACTGCTTCCTGTGGGATCAAGATGCTGAGCGGTGGTCAGCGATCCAAAGCTGACTGCTAGTTTCAGGGCCAGCGAACCAGAGCTGCAAAGACCCTTCTTTCCGTTCACCTGGTGATCCTGGATAACAGGCTGCAACAGAGCGGACTGGCTAACAAGAAGTGATCGAAGAAGGAAGGCTATCCCGGTACTCAAAATGCCTGCTGAAGTCGGAAGTGTCGGACCGAAAGGTGCACATATCGCAGTCAATCTGTAAACTACGGCACAACGCATTCCGTTCTCCGGACTACATCCTGCTGCTTGTAAAACCCTTTTCATGACTTGATAGCGGGAGTTTGAGAACGGCCGACGAAGAAATATAAAAACGGCTTTCTAGAACACTTGAGACATTTTCGCCAAGACTGCGCTTACTTCGTTCACTTCCCTTATCGACGAATGTGCATCAATTTATACAGTATCTCATATCCAGTAACGTACCTCCATTCACCAGACATGGATCAAGTGGCAATATTCAGGCTGCAAACCAATCTCTGGACACTCAAGCTGCCGTCTGTTCAACATATGAACAATTGGGTACACAGACAGCGTCAACTAGTGGAATAGGACGGGGTGGGCTAGTGGTTAAGTGAAACGGCTCGCAACCGAAGGTGCTGGGTTCGATCCCCATCACTACACCGGCCGTTACTAGAAAATGCAGGAGGAAGCAGACCTTTACATAAAATGTATGCTGAAGTCGGATGCACTGGGCCGATAGGCGCAAAATAAAAACCACAGTGCACATAAGGCGAGAGAAAATAAGGCGAGTGCAAACAAAACAAAAAAAACAACAACAAAATTATTGGAACACGTTCTTCGCGTCTGCCGACGCCACCAGAGGAGGAAAATGACAGTATGCTCTTTTATCCAAAGTGAAGGATAAACTGTATGGCGACGACAGTAACCTTATCAGGTTTTTATGAGTTTTAATGAGAAATGTGGTCATATATCAAACACTGCTGCCAGGGATGAAGTGTCATACATGTCATTGAAGTCAATCAGAGATTCTTATGAAGTGGGAATCAACGCTTTGCATTCTTTCTATTTCTTGTTCTTCTTTTTGTTCTTCTTCTTGTTCTTGTTCTTGTTCTTGTTCTTGTTCTTCTTCTTGTTCTTGTTCTTCTTCTTGTTCTTCTTCTTCTTGTTCTTGTTCTTCTTCTTGTTCTTCTTCTTCTTCTTGTTCTTGTTCTTCTTCTTGTTCTTCTTCTTGTTCTTGTTCTTGTTCTTCTTCTTCTTCATCTTCTTGTTCTTCTTCTTGTTCTTCCTCTTGTTCTTCTTCTTGTTCTTGTTCTTCTTCTTGTTCTTCTTCTTGTTCTTGTTCTTGTTCTTCTTCTTCTTCATCTTCTTGTTCTTCTTCTTGTTCTTCCTCTTGTTCTTCTTCTTGTTCTTGTTCTTGTTCTTGTTCTTGTTCATCTTCTTGTTCTTCTTCTTGTTCTTCCTCTTGTTCTTCTTCTTCTTGTTCTTCTTCTTGTTCTTCCTCTTGTTCTTCTTCTTGTTCTTCTTCTTGTTTTTCTTCTTGTTCTTCTTCTTCTTCTTCTTCTTCTTGTTCTTCTTCTTGTTCTTCATCTTGTTCTTGTTCTTCCTCTTGTTCTTCTTCTTGTTCTTGTTCTTGTTCTTGTTCTTCCTCTTGTTCTTCTTCTTCTTCTTCTTCTTCTTGTTTTTCTTCTTGTTCTTCTTCTTCTTCTTCTTCTTGTTCTTCTTCTTGTTCTTCATCTTGTTCTTGTTCTTCTTCTTGTTCTTCCTTTTCTTCTTCTTCTTGTTCTTGTTCTTCCTCTTGTTCTTGCTCTTCTTCTTCTTCTTGTTCTTCTTCTTGTTCTTCTTCTTGTTCTTCTTCTTGTTCTTGCTCTTGTTCTTGTTTTTCTTCTTCTTCTTGTTCTTCTTCTTCTTCTTCTTCTTCTTGTTCTTCTTCTTCTTCTTGTTCTTGTTCTTGTTCTTGTTCTTCCTCTTGTTCTTGTTCTTCTTCTTCTTCTTGTTCTTGCTCTTCTTCTTCTTCTTGTTCTTGCTCTTCTTCTTCTTCTTGTTCTTGTTCTTCTTCTTCTTCTTGTTCTTCTTCTTGTTCTTCCTTTTGTTCTTGTTCTTCTTCTTCTTCTTGTTCTTGTTCTTGTTCTTGTTCTTGTTCTTCTTCTTCTTCTTGTTCTTGTTCTTCTTCTTGTTCTTCTTCTTGTTCTTGTTCTTGTTCTTCCTCTTGTTCATCTTCTTGTTCTTCTTCTTCTTCATCTTCTTGTTCTTCTTCTTGTTCTTCCTCTTGTTCTTCCTCTTGTTCTTCTTCTTCTTCTTCTTCTTCTTGTTCTTCTTCTTGTTCTTCCTTTTGTTCTTGTTCTTCTTCTTCTTCTTGTTCTTGTTCTTCTTCTTGTTCTTGTTCTTCCTCTTGTTCATCTTCTTGTTCTTCTTCTTGTTTTTCTTCTTGTTCTTCTTCTTGTTCTTCCTCTTGTTCTTCCTCTTGTTCTTCTTCTTCTTCTTCTTCTTCTTCTTCTTCTTCTTGTTCTTGTTCTTGTTCTTCTTCTTCTTCATCTTCTTGTTCTTCCTCTTGTTCTTCTTCTTGTTCTTGTTCTTGTTCTTGTTCTTGTTCATCTTCTTGTTCTTCTTCTTCTTCATCTTCTTGTTTTTCTTCTTGTTCTTCTTCTTGTTCTTCCTCTTGTTCTTCCTCTTGTTCTTCTTCTTCTTCTTCTTCTTCTTCTTCTTCTTCTTGTTCTTGTTCTTGTTCTTCTTCTTCTTCATCTTCTTGTTCTTCCTCTTGTTCTTCTTCTTGTTCTTGTTCTTGTTCTTCTTCTTCTTCATCTTCTTGTTCTTCTTCTTGTTCTTCCTCTTGTTCTTCTTCTTGTTCTTGTTCTTGTTCTTGTTCTTGTTCATCTTCTTGTTCTTCTTCTTGTTCTTCCTCTTGTTCTTCTTCTTCTTGTTCTTCTTCTTGTTCTTCCTCTTGTTCTTCTTCTTGTTCTTCTTCTTGTTTTTCTTCTTGTTCTTCTTCTTCTTCTTCTTCTTCTTGTTCTTCTTCTTGTTCTTCATCTTGTTCTTGTTCTTCCTCTTGTTCTTCTTCTTGTTCTTGTTCTTGTTCTTGTTCTTCCTCTTGTTCTTCTTCTTCTTCTTCTTCTTCTTGTTTTTCTTCTTGTTCTTCTTCTTCTTCTTCTTCTTGTTCTTCTTCTTGTTCTTCATCTTGTTCTTGTTCTTCTTCTTGTTCTTCCTTTTCTTCTTCTTCTTGTTCTTGTTCTTCCTCTTGTTCTTGCTCTTCTTCTTCTTCTTGTTCTTCTTCTTGTTCTTCTTCTTGTTCTTCTTCTTGTTCTTGCTCTTGTTCTTGTTTTTCTTCTTCTTCTTGTTCTTCTTCTTCTTCTTCTTCTTCTTGTTCTTCTTCTTCTTCTTGTTCTTGTTCTTGTTCTTGTTCTTCCTCTTGTTCTTGTTCTTCTTCTTCTTCTTGTTCTTGTTCTTCTTCTTGTTCTTCTTCTTGTTCTTGTTCTTCCTCTTGTTCTTGCTCTTCTTCTTCTTCATCTTCTTCTTCTTCTTGTTCCTCTTCTTGTTCTTGTTCTTGTTCTTCTTCTTGTTCTTCCTCTTGTTCTTCTTCTTGTTCTTCATCTTGTTCTTCTTCTTGTTCTTGTTCTTGTTCTTGTTCTTCCTCTTGTTCTTCCTCTTGTTCTTCTTCTTGTTCTTGTTCTTGTTCTTCTTCTTGTTCTTCTTCTTGTTCTTCTTCTTGTTCTTCTTCTTGTTCTTCTTCTTGTTCTTCTTCTTCTTCATCTTCTTGTTCTTCTTCTTGTTCTTCTTCTTGTTCTTCTTCTTGTTCTTCCTCTTGTTCTTGTTCTTCATCTTCTTGTTCTTCTTCTTGTTCATCTTCTTGTTCTTCCTCTTGTTCTTCTTCTTGTTCTTCTTCTTGTTCTTGTTCTTGTTCTTCTTCATGTTCTTCTTCTTGTTCTTGTTCTTGTTCTTGTTCTTCTTCTTGTTCTTCTTTTTGTTCTTGTTCTTCTTCTTGTTCTTCTTCTTGTTCTTCTTCTTGTTCTTCTTTTTGTTCTTCTTCTTGTTCTTGTTCTTCTTCTTGTTCTTCTTCTTGTTCTTCCTCTTGTTCTTCTTCTTGTTCTTTTTCTTGTTCATCTTCTTGTTCTTTTTCTTGTTCTTCTTCTTGTTCTTCCTCTTGTTCATCTTCTTGTTCTTCTTCTTGTTCTTCTTCTTGTTCTTCTTCTTGTTCTTCTTCTTGTTCTTCTTCTTGTTCTTGTTCTTCTTCTTGTTCTTCTTCTTGTTCTTCCTCTTGTTCATCTTCTTGTTCTTCTTCTTGTTCTTCTTCTTGTTCTTCTTCTTGTTCTTGTTCTTGTTCTTGTTCTTCTTCTTGTTCTTCTTCTTGTTCTTCTCTTGTTCTTCTTCTTGTTCTTCTTCTTGTTCTTCTTCTTGTTCTTCCTCTTGTTCTTCTTCTTGTTCTTCTTCTTGTTCTTCTTCTTGTTCTTGTTCTTCTTCTTGTTCTTTTTCTTGTTCTTCTTCTTGTTCTTCTTCTTGTTCTTCTTCTTGTTCTTCTTCTTGTTCTTGTTCTTCTTCTTGTTCTTCTTCTTGTTCTTCCTCTTGTTCTTCTTCTTGTTCTTCTTCTTGTTCTTCTTCTTGTTCTTCTTCTTCTTCTTGTTCTTCTTCTTGTTCTTCTTCTTGTTCTTCCTCTTGTTCTTCTTCTTGTTCTTCTTCTTGTTCTTCTTCTTGTTCTTGTTCTTCTTCTTGTTCTTTTTCTTGTTCTTCTTCTTGTTCTTCTTCTTGTTCTTCTTCTTGTTCTTCTTCTTGTTCTTGTTCTTCTTCTTGTTCTTCTTCTTGTTCTTCCTCTTGTTCTTCTTCTTGTTCTTCTTCTTGTTCTTCTTCTTGTTCTTCTTCTTCTTCTTGTTCTTCTTCTTGTTCTTCTTCTTGTTCTTCCTCTTGTTCTTCTTCTTGTTCTTCTTCTTGTTCTTCTTCTTGTTCTTCTTCTTCTTCTTGTTCTTTTTCTTGTTCTTCTTCTTGTTCTTCTTCTTGTTCTTCTTCTTGTTCTTCTTCTTGTTCTTCTTCTTGTTCGTCTTCTTGTTCTTCATCTTCTTCTTGTTCTTCTTCTTCATCTTCTTCTTGTTCTTCTTCTTGTTCTTCTTCTTGTTCTTCTTCTTGTTCTTCTTCTTGTTCTTCTTCTTGTTCTTCTTCTTGTTCTTCATCTTCTTCTTGTTCTTCTTCTTCATCTTCTTCTTGTTCTTCTTCTTGTTCGTCTTCTTGTTCTTCATCTTCTTCTTGTTCTTCTTCTTGTTCTTCTTCTTGTTCTTCCTCTTCTTCTTGTTCTTCTTCTTGTTCTTCTTCTTGTTCTTCTTCTTGTTCTTCCTCTTCTTCTTCTTCTTCTTGTTCTTCTTCTTGTTCTTCTTCTTGTTCGTCTTCTTGTTCTTCATCTTCTTCTTGTTCTTGTTCTTCATCTTCTTCTTGTTCTTCTTCTTGTTCTTCTTCTTGTTCTTCTTCTTGTTCTTCTTCTTGTTCTTCTTCTTGTTCTTGTTCTTCTTCTTGTTCTTCTTCTTGTTCTTTCCCTTGTTTTGGTTTTTCTTGTTCTTGTTCTTTTCTTCTTCATCCTCTTCTTCATCTACTACTACTATTAACTATTACTACTAATTCTTGTTCTTCTTCTTCTTCTTCCTCTTCTTCTTCTTCTTCTTCTTCTTCTTCTTCGGCGTTCGTCCTGAAAAGGACACTGAGTCGTAGTTTAGAGCGAGGCTGCGATATTTGCGTCTTCCGGTCTGACACATAAGTTTTCAACTCAATATTTTTTAGACCGAGTTTATCTTCTATTATCGATCCCTATTCTCTAAGCATGACTACTCGAGTGCAGCCTGTTTCCAGGGCTGTCACTTGGGGGAGAATTTGGGGTCTTCGTAAGCTATGGTTACCTGATGCAAGCAGCCAGTTTAGAGTTGCATCTGCCTTGATTTCAATGGTTGCAAGTCGACTACCCATCAACATCTAAGTTGGCTGCAGGACGTCCAGACTGAGGAATCTTCTTCCTCTTCGATCGACTAGTGCTATGCATCTATCCCCGTGAGGTTCACGAATGAGACTGTACCTTTCAGGTCTTCACCGGTGCCCCACAGCTTTTGGAGCATGGTCGGTCCCCTGAGTCAGAAGACTGCCTACCCTTGCTCTGTATAGGTAGGGCAGTCCTGGCATGAGCTGCAGTGGTTAGCGACTCATAGCTGACTGTTAGCGTCAGGGCCAGCGAACCAGAGCTGCCAAGACCCTTCTACACCTCCACGCGGTGATCCTAGATAACAGGCTGCAGCAGGGCAGACTGGCTAAAGAGAAGGGATCGAAGAGGGAATGATAACCCGGTACTCAAAAAATGCTTGCTGAAGTCGGATGTATTGGACCGAAAGGTGCAAATTTCGCAGTCAAGCTGTAAACTACGACACAACGCATTCCGTTCTCTGGACTACATTCTGCTACTTAAGCCCTTTCAGTGTTTGGAAGTGGGAGATTGAGAACGAACGAAGCCAAGCCAGGGCGGTCCTGCAGGATATGTTCTGGTGTTTGCTTGGGTGCTCCACAATCGCAAGTGGCGATCTCTCTGAGACTCATTCTGTGGAAGTGGGCATTATGTCTGCAATGCCACGTTCTGAATCTGAAGATCTTTGTCTGCCCATATCTGCAAAGTTTGTATATACTGTAATTTTCTAGCGTGTATTCTTTGTGCCGGTCTCTCCATTCAGTCCTCATGAATCGTTTAGTGAGTGTCTTTGCTTCTTTATAACTCTGTGAATGACAAGTCTACGTGCCACCACCTCCAACTCTTACAAGCTCATCTGCTTTCTCCGTTTCCAAGGATCCCACAGTGGGATAGAATCTATTTTTTTAAACTGAGGAATAAAACTTGTACCATTTACACATCACGTTCCCCTCGACGTTAATCCGATCCGTTTGACAGCAGGCCAACAATATTATTTATACTTTTAGATCTTTTGCAATGGTGGAGCAGTGTTGATTTAGATCTTTGGGCAGTCCACGAAAAAGAAAGATACTGAACTTCTTGGGAGCTACCAATTTTCCTGCTACTGATAATATACAAGATATTCACTAGAGTCATTGCCAACAGTTTTGACACTCAAGTCGATCTGACATGAACCTTGAACAGAAGTCGAATTCAGGAAGCGGTTCTCCGCCATTGACCACCTTTACACGATCTGCCAACTGTTGGAGAGACACGTGAGACGCGTCTCTTCTTCCGTGATGTGTTAGTTCGTATGTGTATTATCTTTAACCCTGATGAAGTCCTATTTAGTAGTAACGTAGGTTTTTGTTGTTGTTTCTGCTCCAGTTAAGTATCTGTGCCATACTTGTTTATGTCTTTATATACTTGACAGAGAATGGCTAACAGGTCGACTTCTTCTTCTTCTTCTTTGTACGCTGTCAGACGTCAACCTTTATTTTATCGAAAAAAGCAGCGGTCATCCTGAGGCTGTCGACACTGCCATAGAGCTTGTCTAGTGTTGCCACTGGTGATGGCCACATCTGCTTTCTCTGGTCCTCGTTTGTCGGACAGTTTTGCAGCAAATGTTCAGCGGTCATTTTTCCGGTACCGCACGTGCATTCGTCAATGCCACCTATCTTGAGTTTATTGAATAGGTGGTACCTCAGTCTTTTGTGGCCTGTGCGAAGTCTGAAGACCACGACCTGCTCTCTTCTGTTCAATTGGTAATAGGCATCGTTTTTTTGTGTAGCCAGTATGTTCTGTTTCCCATTTGGTCATGTATCTAGCTCTAATAAGCATTTTTGACTCTTCGTATGTCATACTAGTATCAGGTTGTGGTAGTCTTGCACCTTCTTTTGTCAGTCTGTCTGCTTTCTCGTTTCCTTGGATGTTACAGTGGGATGGAACCCACTGTACCACTACTCTTTTTGGTGCGGACTGCTGGCATAGTTGACAGAGTACTGCTCTTAAGTCATTAAGTTCAGTATTTTTCTGGCTTTTTAGTGCTGTGACCACGGCCAGGGCATCTGTAAACAGGACTATATGGCTTTCATTTCTTTTGCCTGTCACCATTTCTTCTACTGCAGCCCTCAGTGCCTCTGCCTCCGCTCTGAAATTGCTTGAGTATTTTCCAGTTGCCACTGACAGTGTTATTTTTCTACCATTTGGCTCAGGAATGCCCCTGCCCCTCCGCTCTGTGTTGTGTTGAACAGGTCGACTGACTGGGTCTCCTTTTCTTTCCTGATGTGGAGTGAAGCTCATGTCTTCTTGTGGCTTTTGGTTTTAACAGGATGGGGACAACCAAACCGTTTATTGCAAAGGAGAAACAATATGACCAGCTTCACACGACCGTCAACTGGTGGAGCGACACGTGAACTGCGCATACCTTTATCTGTTATATTTATCGATGACAGTATCGAGACTAATACTAGGACAAATGCTCTCACAGACCAGATGGTATCTCAAATCCATACCAAACTTATCGAGGAAACCAACAAAGCCTGCAATACAGCCATCACGTTATATCGCCATCCAGTATGTGTTCCTATAGTAAGATGAGTCCGACTGGGCGACACGATATCCCCAAAGCTATTTACAATGGCTCTCGAAAAGATTTACCAACAGTTAAACTGGATCGACAGACGCCCAAATATAAATGGACCATTTACTGCAAAGGAGAAACAAGATGGCCATGAGGAAAATATATTTGTATTCTTTAACAACGATCGACCATAAGGGAAGAGCCGGACCTCCTACCAGGTGTGTCAGCTGGGAGTAGAATAAATGATTCTAGGTTGGTCATGTAAAATGTAAATGAAACCATAGCATTACTGCCGTAGGGGTGTGAGGTGAGGTGACCAATCAACAAACCAACAAACCAACCAACCAATCAACTAACCGACCAACTAACCAACCAACCAACCAACCAACCGACTAACCGACCAACCAACCAACCAACCGACCGACCAACCAACCAACCAACCCACCGACTAACCGACCAACCAACCAACCGACCAACCAACAAACCGACCAACCAACCAATCAACCAACCAACCAACCGACCGACTAACCAACCAACCAACCGACCAACCAACCAACCAACCGACCAACCGACCAACCAACCAACCAACCAACTGAGCGACTAACCGACCAACCAACCAACCAACCAACCAACCGACCAACTGACCGACCAACCAAGCAACCAACCAACCAACCGACCAACCAACCAACCATCCGACCAACCAACCAACCAACCGACCAACCAACCAACCAACCAACCGACAAACCAACCAATCAACCAACCAACCAAATACCAACCAACCAACCGACCAACCAACCAACCAACCAACCGACCGACCAACCAACCAACCGACCGACCAACCAACCAACCAACCAACCGACCGACCGACCGACAAACCGACCAACCAATCATCCAACCAACCAACCAACCAACCGACCAACCAACCAACCGACCAACCAACCAACCGACCGACCGACCAACCAACCAACCAACCAACCGACCGACCGACCGACCGACCGACTGACCGACCAACCAACCAACCAACCAACCGACCGACCAACCAACCAACCAACCAACCGACCGACCAACCAACCAACCAACCAACCGACTGACCGACCAACCAACCAACCAACCGACCGACCGACCAACCAACCAACCGACCAACCAACCAACCGACCAACCAACCAACCAACCGACCGACCAACCAACCGACCGACCGACCAACCAACCGACCGACCAACCGACCGACCGACCAACCAATCAACCAACCGACCGAC
Organism: Ariolimax columbianus; assembly: GCA_036924085.1. Lineage (NCBI taxonomy): Eukaryota > Metazoa > Mollusca > Gastropoda > Stylommatophora > Arionidae > Ariolimax > Ariolimax columbianus. Next base: position 42,448,319 of record JAVGWX010000020.1, read on the forward strand.
CGACCGACCGACCGACCAACCAACCAACCAACGGGCCAACCAACCAACCGAACGACCGACCAACCAACCAACCAACCGACCGACCAACCAACCAACCAACCAACCGAACGAGCAACCAACCAACCAACCAACCAGCCAACCGACCAACCGACCAACCAACCAACCAACCAACCAGCCAGCCAGCCGACCGACCAACCAACCAACCAACCAACCAACTTAATAATAATAAGATCAATAATAATGATAATAATAGTTGCCCATGGCAACGCTCGTCTGCTACAGGGCGCGATCTCATTTGACTATAAAGTATAATCTTGGCACGGCAGACTGCCACACTAAACTGAACTTAAATTAACGCCTTTATACTGGTTAAGCACACCGCAGAAACTGTATACAACCAAATTCTTGGAGGGTGGTTAACCGATGTGCGAGTCCATCTTAATGGGCTCAAACACTAGAGCAAAGTGAACCTGCAGCCTGATAGGCGCCATCTATGCTGCTCTTAATAAACCACAAAACTAAGCCTGTGTTATGCCATTTCACATAGTTAGTCTCCTCTTTCGATATGCTATCTGTAGAGCAGTGGTGCTATTCTTGTCTTTGTCATAAACATAGACCCCGTCGGGCAGCTACTTGGGACACACACGCAAGGAAATAAATACAAGGTATGACGAGATGAGAAGCAGGAGAGAGATCGTCAGTTTGAAAAGGGAATTGTATCTGTTATTTGATAATAACAGAAGAAGACGAGAACTGATACATTGTATGGCGATTAGAGTTTTGTACTGAAAATATATGTGCTTGAATGAGAATGAACAACAAGAAACAAGGCATTGATACACTGTATGGGACAAGACAAGCTTGTGACAGACATTTGGATTAAAAAGATAAATGGATGTAATTATTTGGAAGCGAATAACCACAACAACAAAGAGGAAGTCTTGTTCTTAATAAGATCTGGCGCTAAACAACATCTTTGTCGCCATTCTACACATTCTACACATTTTTGTTCCAAATGTCATTAAATCTCGCGAGACTTGTATCTGAATGTGAAGACAAATCTCACGAGATTTAGATATTGTACGCTGACGGTCAAGGGCAGTAAGAAATGGCGGAGTCGACTACAGACTTGGCGCCAGGACTGATATATTGACTTCTGATATCCTCCAGTCGGGACGTGAGGGCGTTACCAAAGTAGGAAGACTTAATTTCTCTTGGTTGTCTCGCGACCTTGACAAGCTCGCGCGTATGCTACAGTTAATAAGTTGGAGTTATTAGATTTAAAGAAGTTGTTGTTACGGAACCGACAACATTCGGGCTCTCGACCTTCGGCCTAAGGCCTTGTATTTGTATGTGCACGAGTGTGTTAGTCTTTATTTAATACGTAGTGTTCAATTTATCTTGCCTCGGAGGAAGAAACGTTTTCCAAAAATCGTTGAACGCCGGACACTCAAAGAGATGGGGATTAACGGTTTCGTATGGGTGTGTGCACTGCTGGAACTATAGAGTGTGTTCTGGTTGCAGATAAGAAAGTAATGGCATGCATTGCCGTCGGGGAGGAAGTATAGGATATTTCATGAAACTAGGTCTCAGATTTATTTATGAAGCGAGGATTACCAGTTCGCATATGAGTTACCTTAACTTCCTTAACACTGACCCAGATGTACTTTTCGAGCTGAGTAAACTGAGGCGTGTAGTGACATGAAACCGGTTCTCTCTGTCGTAAGAGACAAGAAGAGGTCATCTATTGCAACCCGATGCTGACTGGTTTTTTTTTAGGGTGCACACAAGAGTAAACCTACTCATTATGTGCATTCACAACAACAACAACAACGGCAACTGTAGTGCCATTCAGACTTTATATTACTGACTTATTAAGTATAAAATATAGGCCATGAACAGAAAGAAGGGGGGCACAGGAGGACATAGAATGTCAAAAGAGTATGTAGCGGTACATAGGGGTACATAGGAGAAGTATGGAAGACATTGAAAGTTAAATGGAAATATGGAAGGAGCATTGTTATTGACATACCTCCCAAAGGTGATAGTGGGAAGCGACCTGAGGCACAACGATGTCCACTAAGCAGATTGGTCAGGTTTGGTAACAGGATGAAAACACTAGGTGCCAAGTCCGGGGAGTATGGTGGATGGGACGTGATTTCATACTTACTTAGTCGCTCCTCTTCTACCGTGAGGTGTAGAGGTTTGCCAAAGAGAACGCCACACTGCTCTATCCGCCGTATTTTTCCTGGCCTATTTCCAATCCATCCCTCTATCACTTAGGGACTGTCGTATGTTGTCTTCCCAACGTACTTTGGGACGTCCTCGGGGTCTGTGTCTTTGACTTTTGATCTCTTATGACCGCTTTGGTATCCGATCTTCTTCCATTCTACAGACATGGCCAAACCACTGTAGTTGGGACTGCTCCACTCGTGTCTGCAGGGGTTGAACTTCAAGATTACTACGTATTGTCTGGTTACGGATCTTGTCTCTTTTCGTCACCTGAACCGCCTTTCTTAGGTACCTCATTTCTGAAGTTTGTAATTGCCTTTCTTGGGCTGTAGTCATTGCCCACGACTCACATCCATATGTCAGGACAGGCACATAGGTCGAGCAGTATACATCCATCTTTGTTTTCCTGCCTATTTCTCTTCTACTGAGGAAACCTCTGTTTATTGCATGGAACAGTCTACCTGCTGCTGCCCTTCGTGCAGTTAACTCTTCTTTGATTCCTCCCACATGATTTCATACCCGCACGTTTTTCTGACGTATATGACTTGATTACTGAACTGGAGACGTGGTTTCAGGTCCAGACGGAATTCTACGATTAGGGCACCAGGAAGGTGAAGAATAGTTGGGTGAAGTGTATCACCTTCCGGGGTGATCTCCAATCAGGGCATCAGAAAGGTGAAGAATAGTTGGGTGAAGTGTATCACCTTCCGGGGTGATCTCCAATCAGGGCATCAGAAAGGTGACGAATAGTTGGGTGAAGTGTATCACCTTGCGGGGTGAATACATTAAGAAGGACTAAAGTTCATAAACATGTCCAGGCAAGTGTATTTATTCCTCCTTCATACTAAGGTGCAAACCATCCCTCTTAAGCGTCTGTATCAAAATGTTTAAGCAATGGAGTCGACAGCAATTTATAGAAACCATCAATAATAGAAACAACAGCCATTGACATAAAACATAAATAATAGAAATAACATTCTTTGACAGAAAACGTCAACAGTAAAAACAACAGCCTTTGACAGAAACCATCAATAAAAGAAACAACAGTTTTTGACAGAAAACATCAATAATAGAAACAAGTCTTTGACAGAAAACATCAAAAAAAGCAACAACAGTCTTTGACAGAAAACATCAAAAAAAGCAACAACAGTCTTTGACAGAAAACATCAAAAAAAGCAACAACAGTCTTTGACAGAAAACATCAAAAAACGCAACAACAGTCTTTGACAGAAAACATCAAAAAACGCAACAACATCCTTTGACAGAAAACATCAATAATAGAAAGAACAGCCTTTGACAGAAAACAGAACATAAATAACATGAGCATCAGCCTTTGAAAGAAAATACAAAAACAAATAAACAGCTGTCTTTGACATAAAACAGAAAACAAAAATAAGCGACCTTGGACAGAAACCAAATAAAAAATAGAACAACACCTTGATAGAAAACAAACAATAAGAAAAATATTGGCAACATATTTTTACAATGCAAAAAAAAACAAGAAAACATAAATTAAGTTGATAACATAATAAAGACGGAAGAAATGATATTAAAATCCCTTTTAGCAGAATGCAAAAAATGTATACATTTCATTTTGAAAGCCAAAGAATATGTCAATCAAACTCAATGAAACATATGTCAGGCATATCTCTCTCTACTCTCCTCTACTGCCACCACCTCTTCCCTCCCCGCCCCTTTTCACCAAAATAAATAAGTAAATTAGTCAAATTATGCTAAACAAAGAAAAAAATAAAATACAAAATAGTAGATACATAAACAATATAAAAAAATAGTAAATAAATACATAAAATAAAAAATAAATCAAAGAATAATATACAAATCGTAACTAAATTAATATAACGAATAGTAAATAAATAAGTAAAATAAATAAGAAATAAAAATGTAAATAATTTAGAAAAAAAAAGAAAAAATGTGCGTGTGTGCACAAGACGGATGTGTATACCTCTATGAGTAAAGCATATATCCTAGCTTGTCGTAAAATGTACATAAAGAGGGATGTGCATGGGGCTAGCAAGCTCATGCCGTAAAACAAATTGTTAAATAATTCACCATAGACTGTGATCTTCATAGTGGGAAGCTTACTGAGGAGTTGTGCATAGCACTACAGCGAGTTGGACCCTGGTCTACCTTCTCAAGCTTGCCTCGGGATGGGAGAAGAACCACTGTAACTCGCCACCAAACATAACTCGTCAAGAGTACCTACATCATATAAGAGTGGTATGAGTAACAACAGCATCATACAACAACAAGAAAAACAATAACATCATCAACAACAACAACAACAGCATCATCATCAACAACAGTGTCATCAACAACAACAACAGTGTCATCAACAACAACAACAGTGTCATCAACAACAACAACAGTGTCATCAACAACAACAACAGTGTCATCAACAACAACAACAGTGTCATCAACAACAACAACAGTGTCATCAACAACAACATCAGTGTCATCAACAACAACAACAGTGTCATCAACAACAACAACAGTGTCATCAACAACAACATCAGTGTCATCAACAACAACAACAGTGTCATCAACAACAACATCATCAACAACAACAACAGCATCAACAACAACAACAGCATCATCAACAACAACAACAGTGTCATCAACAACAACAACAGTGTCATCAACAACAACATCATCAACAACAACAACAGCATCAACAACAACAACAGCATCATCAACAACAACAACAGTGTCATCAACAACAACAACAGTGTCATCAACAACAGCATCATCAACAACAACAACAGCATCATCAACAACAACAACAGTGTCATCAACAACAACAACAGTGTCATCAACAACAACATCATCAACAACAACAACAACAGTGTCATCAACAACAACAGCATCATCAACAACAATAACAGCATCAACAACAACAACAACAGCATCATCAACAACAACAACAGTGTCATCAACAACAACAGCATCATCAACAACAATAACAGCATCAACAACAACAACAACAGCATCAACAACAACAACAACAGCATCATCAACAACAACAACAGCATCATCAACAACAACAACAGCATCAACAGGAACAACAACAACAACAGCATCATCAACAACAACAGCATCATCAACAGCAACAACAACAGCATCAACAGGAACAACAACAACAACAGCATCATCAACAGCAACAACAACAGCATCAACAGGAACAACAACAACAACAGCATCATCAGGAACAACAACAACAACAGCATCATCAGGAACAACAACAACAACAGCATCAACAGGAACAACAACAACAACAGCATCAACAGGAACAACAACAGCATCATCAACAGCAACAACAACAGCATCAACAGCAACAACATCATCAACAACAGCATCATCATCAATAACAACAACATTAACAACAACAATATCATCAACAACAACAACAATAACAACAGCATCATCATCAACAACATCAACAGCCACGCTATCTGTAGTGAATACCTTCCAAATAGCAGTGTCCGTGTGTTCGTTGCTCACGGCAAATATGCCTGGTTCAATCACGCTCCAGTCAACCAAGCTGCAAATGTGCACTAGTGTTTATATTACAGGAGAAAGGCAACGAGAAAGGAGAACAAACTGAGGACTCGAACATTGAAGTAATTAACACTTCAACCCCGATAGGAGTGACTGCTTTGGTATGTCCTTTTGTCCTTCTCACCTGAAACAAACTTACTACAACGGTGACCATGGACTCCGTAGGAGGAAACAATTAGACACGAAGAGTAAATGAGCAGACGCTCTTAAAACCAGTACAAAATGGACGACAACATTTTGAGAACATGAAAGGCCAGTTATTCAGAGATATCTGTGAAACACCTGTTAATCGCAGCCCTTCAGTGTACACCTGAGCCCACTGATAAGTGTGTGTGTGTGTGTGTGTGTGTGTGCGTGGGTGGGGGGGGGGGCGCGGGGGGGGGGGGGGGGGGAGACCAGTTTCCGCGAAGACATAAACCACCGCCTCTTCCAGCGGTTGTTGTCGTTGCTGCAGTTGATGTTGCTAGTGGTGTTGTTCTTGATATTATTTGTTGCAGTTGTTGATATTGTTAGGGGGTGGTGTTGTTGTTGATGATATTGTTGTTGTTGGTGTTGTTATTGTTGGTGTTATTGTTGATATTGTTGTTGATGTGGTTGTCATTGATGTTGCTGTTGTTGTTGTTGTTGATGTTGTTGTTGTCACTGTTGTTGTTGATGTTGTTGTCACTGTTGTTGTCATTGATGTTGCTGTTGTTGTTGTTGATGTTGCTGTTGTTGTTTTTTAATGATGCTGTTGTTGTCACTGTTGTTGTTGATGTTGTTGGAGATTGTTGATTTTGTTTATGTTGATATTCCTTTCGCTGTTGTTGTTGATATTGATGTTGCTGATGTTGTTGCTGATGACGTTGTTATTGCTGTTGTTGTTCATATTTTTCTTGCTGTTGTTAATAGTGTTGATGATATTGTTGTTGTTGTTGATTTTGTTGTTGTTGGTGGAAATTGTTACTGTTGATGTTGTTGCGTTTGATGTTGTTGCTGTTGCTGCTATTGAAATTGTTGTTGTTGTTGTAGATGTTGCTGTTAGTGTGGTTGATGTGGTTGTTGTTGTTGTAGATGTTGCTGTTAGTGTGGTTGATGTTGTTGTTGTTGTTGTAGATGTTGCTGTTAGTGTGTTTGATGTGGTTGTTGTTGTTGTAGATGTTGCTGTTAGTGTGTTTGATGTGGTTGTTGTTGTTGTAGATGTTGCTGTTAGTGTGTTTGATGTGGTTGTTGTTGTTGTAGATGTTGCTGTTAGTGTGGTTGATGTGGTTGTTGTTGTTGTAGATGTTGCTGTTAGTGTGGTTGATGTTGTTGTTGTCGTTGTAGATGTTGCTGTTAGTGTGTTTGATGTGGTTGTTGTTGTTGTAGATGTTGCTGTTAGTGTGGTTGATGTGGTTGTTGTTGTTGTAGATGTTGCTGTTAGTGTGGTTGATGTTGTTGTTGTTGTTGTAGATGTTGCTGTTAGTGTGTTTGATGTGGTTGTTGTTGTTGTAGATGTTGCTGTTAGTGTGTTTGATGTGGTTGTTGTTGTTGTAGATGTTGCTGTTAGTGTGTTTGATGTGGTTGTTGTTGTTGTAGATGTTGCTGTTAGTGTGGTTGATGTGGTTGTTGTTGTTGTAGATGTTGCTGTTAGTGTGGTTGATGTTGTTGTTGTCGTTGTAGATGTTGCTGTTAGTGTGTTTGATGTGGTTGTTGTTGTTGTAGATGTTGCTGTTAGTGTGGTTGATGTGGTTGTTGTTGTTGTAGATGTTGCTGTTAGTGTGGTTGATGTGGTTGTTGTTGTTGTAGATGTTGCTGTTAGTGTGGTTGATGTGGTTGTTGTTGTTGTAGATGTTGCTGTTAGTGTGGTTGATGTTGTTGTTGTTGTTGTAGATGTTGCTGTTAGTGTGGTTGATGTTGTTGTTGTTGTTGTAGATGTTGCTGTTAGTGTGGTTGATGTTGTTGTTGTTGTTGTAGATGTTGCTGTTAGTGTGGTTGATGTTGTTGTTGCTGCTATTGATGTTGCTGTTGAACTACTCGTACCGAATTTTTCACGCGACGGATTCTCTCTGCTAGGCTAAAAGTAGTACTAAGACAGACACGGCTGTTGGAGATGTTGTGTAAGAGACTTCATCTTACCATACCACAGCTTGTTTATGAAGCGAGGTGACCAGCTCTGCCTTTATTTCTCTGACAGTAAGCCAAGGTAACCACTTTCAGCTTGGTCGAATCCAACGTGCCGGTAACGTGCATGAGATGAGCTCTACACCCCGACCGTGAAAAGCATGCGCTCTACGACCTCCATGATCAGACGATCTGGTAACAGGTTGCGTTGACTCTTCATGTATCCCTGAACGCACTTAAGACGATGCATGGAAATTGGGGGGGGGGGGGTGTAAGAGGTTTGTCTTCCTTGCTGTAGTGCAATGCGTGGCTTCTCAATCGACTCACCACTATGGGAATTACAATTTCAATCCCCACATCGTTTCTTCCGGCTCGACGAGGCCCTGAGGTGGAGGCTTGGTCAGTTTGTTTCACCTGACAGGGGCGAAGGTTTTTTCTCCCTTCCTGATATAAGTGGCCACGTGGGTCGCGACAGAGAAGCAAAGAATGGTGACATTGTAAAGCTCAGGATGTTTAGCTTCAACAGAATATCAGGGTAAACATATGGATACGGAAGCTGAAGAACGACACAGACAATAGAGAATAGACTGAATGCTATTGAAAATAAATGTCTCAGAAAACATGTGAACATTGGCCGTCAAGAATTCAAGACTAACAAGCTGGTACGAGAAAAGATTAACCAGCAATATGTTTATACTAGCAAAAGGAAAAAAAGAACAGTCACTATTCGTATAGGACCAATTGCACTGTATAGGGCTACAACATGGACATAGAAAGAATGAAAAACAAAGGTTTGGAAGCGTTTCAAGTGTGGTGCTATCATAGAGTGGAAAGAGTGAGTTGAATAGTACGAAGATCCAATGAGAATGTCCTCATTTAAGTAGACAGACTAAGACCAATATTCGAAATTCTGCAGAAATGAAGATTGAGTTGGCTGGAAGACAATATGCGATGTGAAGGTCTTCTACAGAAGATGCTAGAGCGGAAGTTTCAGGGGGGAGGGGGGGGGGACGAGAAAGGGGACGACCAAGACTCACCATTACTTCTGAGGCATGCAGAGATACTGTAGTGCGAACCTATGCTGAAATGGCGAGATCTGCAGAGGATAGAGTGAAATGGAGATAGAAGCGCAGACAAACTTACAACCAGTCTTAGAACTAATCAAACAGTGGATAGGGTCAAATGGAGAGAGATGCTCAGACAAACTTAAAGCCAGCCTTAGGACTAATCAACCAGAGGATAGGGTGAAATGGAGAGAGATGCTCAGACAAACTTATAGTCAGTCTTAGGATTAATCAACCAGATGATGAAGATGATGATGAAGGATATAATGGTAAACAGACATGGTACATTTGGGCTTCAGATGTCAGCCGAAATAGAGGATGGACAAAAGAGACTCTTCGAAACACAATCACCAGAGTTGACTCTATGGACCTAAATAACATACAGGACGTAGAACATTAGCATCGCACCGTTCAAACAGTAGAGCACTTGTTTCTGCCTTGTGCGCCGCCTTTAGCGCTCAAAGAGCACATATATATCTTGTTCTTCCTCGTTCGTCTTCAGACCTCGGCTTCAATGACTCTAACGAAGTCAGCAGTCGACTTGAAGCTCCGTGCTTCGTAAGGGGCACCTAACTAGGGCTGGCCAGAAAAGCCAGAAAAGAAAGAGAAGAAGACCTCTACACCCACACGTATAAGCGAGGCGACCAAGTCAAGCTAAGTGCATGGATCCGCGATCTGCACATGATATGGAAGCAATGCTGTTAACCGTGATATTAAAGTTAACGACACATTTTATGGCCCATTGCGAGACATATTGCTGCATTATTTTGTATTACTCACCCTGGAAGGCGCGAACAGTCGGAGGTCGTTAAACATGCTTCTCATTACACGTTATGAAAAAATGACTTTTATTTAGACGGAAGTCTAGAGCATAACGGTATAAGTTGTCGGATCGTCCTAATCAGGGGTCCTTAGCCGGTGGCGAATTCATCCCAGGGGAGTATTTTAGGGTTTCAAGTGGGGTTAGGAGTAAGGGGGGGGGGGGGGGGGATTATGCTCAAGTTTAGTTTAAAATGTAATTAGTTTTAAATGTAACTTTTTATTCATGTTTTAAAAACCATCTACATTTTCTAGTGCAATTAAATTTGTGGAACACTATAAAAATTATCCAAGTAAATGTATATGTACTATTATAGAAACTATTAACATATTTTTAGTATTATACGTATATTATTTGGAATGCAGTTTTTGAGTCAGACAATCATGGAAAGGCGGAGAATGACGTTTTATCATGTAGTGAAAAGGGAGCACATGACACAACAGGTTAAAGAACCTATTCGGTCCGTGAAGCAAAGTTCAACACTTCAGAGTGTGTCGTTGCAAGAAACCAGTATAAATGCATCTACATATGCTGTTTCAGTGAAGTGGTAGTTTTTGTATTTATTCACTTGCCATGATGAGGTTGCTAGCGCTAGGTACATCCTTCTTTATACGATTTTAAAGACGTGTTTAGAAGGTTATAGTGGTTCAATTCTTTACTGTTGTTGTTCTTCTTCTTCTTCTTCGTCTTTTTCTTCTGCGTTTGCCCCGAATATGATGTTTGGGATGTTGCATCATATTTTGAGATCAAAATGCTGAGCAGTGCATAACCTGTAGCGGTCAGCGACCCAAAGCTAACTACTAACGCCAGGGCCAATGGCCCAGAGCTGACAAGACCCATCTACACCTCCACGTTGTGATCCTGGAAACAGGCTGCAGCAGGACAGACTGTCTAAGGAGAAGGGATCGAACAGGGAAGGCGAAACCGGTACCCACAAATGTTAACTGAAGTCGAATGTGTCGGAACGAAAGGTGCAAATATCGCAGTCAAGCTGTAAACTATGACACAACGTATTCAGTTCTCCATGCTACATCCTGCTACTCACAAACCCCTTATCAGGGCTTGGTATCGGGTGTTTGAGAACCAAGAGGTATGGTAGTTTACAGCGAGGTTGCCCTGTCTATGCTCTTAGACCTGACACACGTTTTCAGCATGATATATTCGGTACCTGGTTCGCCTTCGCTATTCGATTTCTATATTCTGATATGGTGGATAAGTTGTTTTAGAGTGTCACTTCTTTCCACCACAGACCGAAGTGCTTTAGGCGATATCCAAACGTATTGGCCAGTGTGTTTTTGATTGTAATAATGGACGTATTGACCAGTGTGTATTTGATTGTAATAATGGACGTATTGGTCAGTGTGTATTTGATTGTAATAATGGACGTATTGGTCAGTGTGTATTTGATTGTAATAATGGACGTATTGGTCAGTGTGTATCTGTTTGTAATAATGGACGTATTGACCAGTGTGTATTTGATTGTAATAATGGACGTATTGGTCAGTGTGTATTTGATTGTAATAATGGACGTATTGGTCAGTGTGTATTTGATTGTAATAATGGACGTATTGGTCAGTGTGTATCTGTTTGCAATGTGGAAGTACTGACCAGTGTATAGATGGGTGTTTGTGTCTGTTTGTAATGTGGTAGTATTGACCAGTGTATGGATGAGTGTTTGTGTCTGTTTTGTTATGTGGAAGTATTGACCAGTGTATGGATGGGCGTTTGTGTCTGTTAGTAATGTGGAAGTATTGACCAGTGTATGGATGGGTGTTTGTGTCTGTTTGTAATGTGGAAGTATTGACCAGTGTATAGATGGGTGTTTGTGTTCCACTATGGCAGTTTTTTCAGTACAGCAGTTTTGTCTATCCCGTCTGTCAGTTGAGAAGTGGTCAAACCAAAAATACTCCCCGACATGCCCTGGCAAATTGGACAGGAGGTTGAATTTGAACCCAGTATGTTAAGATTGCAAACCAAGCTTGCGCTCGATTAACACCCTTACACACCACACTCCGCCCCCCCCCCCCCACCTTACCATCTAGCCCCCAACCGTCGATACTTTTATGGACGCCTTTTTTTCTTATACATAAACTTACAAAGTATCTACTCAGTTGTAAATAGGAAACTTGCTCTGATAAAAGAATAGAAGGTCCAGAACCGAGTTAGGGAATTAGTCTTCTTCTTCGTCATGAAAAGGATTTTGTTAGTGTCATAGTTGACAGCGAGATTGCGAAATCTGCTTTTTTCGGCCCGACACATCCCATGTTACCACGGCACATTTTTAGTTTGGGGTTGTCTTCCCTGTTCGACCCATATTCTGTCGGCAAGCCTGCGCTGATGTAGCCTATTTTCAGAGCCGCCACTTGGGCACCATCTGGCTCACTACCTCTTCTGGCCCTGAAACTGGTCATGGTCTCCAAGGCAGGGATTCTCAGCCCCTGAGGATCCCCCCCCCCCCCCCCAACTCAAACATTATTACGGTTTCAAAGAAAGCTTTCAATTAGTACAATTACCCGTTTGTGGGCCATGAAAAGAGTCTTGTGGTGGGTCGTTGTACATTTCCTTACATCGTGAGCGATTTAATGTTGACCGGGTTACTCCAGGCTATTGTGTTATACTTGGCTTCAACTGAGTGCCGCTGACTTCTACAGGGCACTTCGATTCACCACCTCGTTAGCCAGACTGTCATAAAACAGCCCGTTTCCAGGGACACATTGATGAGTGGAAGTGAACTAGGTCAAGATAGGGAGCCGAACGATTACCAACCTTCGTTTTGCAGATGATATCGACGGGTTGGCGGGTTCAGAAGCAGAACTCCAGGAATGGGTCATGAGGCTCGATGAAACAGCTCTTGACTATGGTATGGAGATAAACGCTGGAAAAACAAAATTAATGACCAACAACGCTACGGGCTTCAACAACAAGATAAAAGCTAACGGTCAGGAACTCGAAGTGGTTGACCGTTTTAAATGTCTTGGGTCGATTGTCAGTTATGAAGGATCAAAATGTGAAGTGTTGGCCAGAATAGCACAGACAATGGCGGCGCTTGTACGGCTTAACATGATCTGGCAAGATGGGCTGTTGGCATTGATCACGAGAATCAGATTGATGCTTACACTGGTCCTGTCAATGTTCCTCTGTGCTTGTGAGACATGGACAGTTGCAGCTGACCTTCAGCGAAGGATGCGGGCCTTGGGGATGAGATGTTTCCGAGGACTTTTGGCCGTCACGTGCGGGGATCGAGTTGCAAACGATGAGGTGCGAGATGGAGTTACAACGGCAGTGGGGTCTTTCGGAGATCTCTTAGCGGCTGTCGAGGGGGGGGGGGGGGGGGAGGCTCGCTAGGTGCGGTCGCATATCGAGATCGGGTGGTCTTGCAAACGCAATCCTCCGCGGGAGGGTGTATGGCGGACGCGAGAAGGCCGGCCCGGAAAGAGATGAGAGGACAACGTGAATGAATGGACCGGTCTCCGACCAGAGGAGTCACGGGCAGCGGCATCTGACAGAGAGGGGTGGCGTGGAGTTGTGAGGATGTCTTCATGTGTGCCCCAACGACCTCACCGGTTACGGGATGACCTGACCTGACCTGACCTGAACTAGGGTTCGTAGCCAGTACATGTTACATGACCCAGACTAACATATCCAATCAGAACGTTTTGCTTGACCAGATAATCTCCTGTCCCCTAGTCTGTTTAGTAATTAGTTATAAATATTTTATTGAAAAATTCAAGTTTTAAAATCCACCAATTATTTTCTATTGCTGTATTGAATGTAAAACTCTTTAACAGTATTTCAAATACTACTATAGACTAATACATATATTATTTGGAATGGACCTTTTGAATTAGACAATCGTGGAAAAAGAGGAAATTCTTCTTCTTCTTCGTTCGTTCGTTCTCAATCTTCCGCTACCAAGCCCTGAAAAGGACTGAACTAGTAGCACAATGTTGTCCAGAGAACGGAATGCATTGTGTCGTAGTTTACAGCTTAACTGCGATATTTGCACCTTTTGGTTCGATACATCTAACTTCAGCAGGAAAAGGGGAAATGACATTCTGACATATTTTTGTAAAGGGGTGAATGGTGGGTTGCTGTTGTTGGTCTTGCTAATATCACTCGTGCTTGAGTTTGGTACTTGTGACGACTTTCTTTGGTGGCAGGTTACTGTTGTACTCCTCACATTCCGAAACGTACTTAAGAATGTGAGCCGGAGTCCTTCTGGATGTACTGTACTGCTAGGCTCCTCAGCGAGGTCACCGCTATGGGGGATCCCGAGAATGGGGTCAAAGTGCTGAAGACCCCTGCTCGAATTCTTCCAACTTAATGTCAGCGGCTACTTCAAGTGTACACTTACATGTTTGTACTGAGTAGACTAACGTCTGGTCAGGCAAAATATACTGATTAGATGTGTTACTCAGGTCCAGCGAAATATACTGATCCGATATGTTAGTTAGGGTCAGTCAAAATATACTGATCAGATATGTTAGTCAGGGTCAGGCAAAATATACTGATAAGATATGTTAGTCAGGGCAAGCAAAATATAGTGATCAGACATGTAAGTCAGGGTCAGGCAAAATATACTGGCCAAGACCCTCACCTTGCCTTCCTCGTAGCCCTTCCTGGAAACTGACTGTTTCCATGGCAGCCTGGCTAACGAGGTGAAGGATCAACGTGATCCGCGTAGTAGTGATCGACACACAGATGAAATCAGCCATAGCACAACCACCTGTAGGATAACGGAAACACCTTCATCAGCTCGGGATGTGAGGGATAATCTTAACACCCTTTTCAGGGCACACACAAGAGTAAACTTACTCATTGTGGGAATTCCCAACAACAGTAATAACAACACCAGAACATATCCTACAGGACAGTCTTACTAATATAGACCAAAGAGAGGCAGTCTGGCAGGGGAAGGCAACTGTGCTCGACGAGCTATGGGGGACTGACGAAGACATGAAACGCAATCTCTTTCGTTGACCGCACCGGACAAGAACCAAAGCATCAGTTGATCGAAGAAGAAGAAGAAGAAGAAGAAGAAGAAGAAGAAGAAGAAGAAGAAGAAGAAGAAGAACTGTTCGTGAAGTTGTTGTTGTCGTTTCGAATGCCCACAATGAGTTAGTTACTCTTATGTGCGCCCTGAAAAGGGCGTTAAGTGACGGGTTGCAGTAGCTTTCCTCACATCCCGAGCGTGCTGATGAAGGTGCACCAGTATCCTCCTGGCGGTTGTGCTATGCTTGACCTCATCTGCGTGTCGTTCACTACTATGGAGATCACGACGAATCTTACTTTGTTAGCCAGACTGTTGTCCTCGATAACAGCCCTTTTCCAGGACGATCAACGAAGAGGTCAGGTGAGGGTTTTGGTCAGTATATTTCTCCTGACCCTGGCTAACATTCTCTGATCTGTGTTTTGTCTGACCAGACGTTAGTCTCATCGTCCCGTCAGGTGAGGGTCTTGGCCAGTATATTTCGCCTGACCTTGACTAACATTCTCTGATCTGTGTTTTGCCTGACCAGACGTTAGCCTCATCGTCCCGTCAGGTGAAGGTCTTGGCCAGTATATTTCTCCTGACCCTGACTAACATTATCTGATCTGTGTTTTTTTGTCTGACCAGACGTTAGCCTCATCGCCCCGTCAGGTGAGGGTCTTGGCCAGTATATTTCTCCTGACCCTGGCTAACATTCTCTGATCTGTTTTTTGCCTGACCAGACGTTAGCCTCATCGTCCCGCCAGGTGAGGGTCTTGGCCAGTATATTTCTCCTGACCCTGACTAACATTCTCTGATCTGTGTTTTGGCTGACCAGACGTTAGCCTCATCGTCCCGTCAGGTGAGGGTCTTGGCCAGTATATTTTTCCTGACCCTGGCTAACATTCTCTGATCAGTGTGTTTTGCCTGACCAGACATTAGTCTCATCGCCCCGTCAGGTGAGGGTCTTGGCCAGTATATTTCTCCTGACCCTGACTAACATTCTCTGATCTGTTTTTTGCCTGACCAGACGTTAGCCTCATCGTCCCTGTTCGTGAAGTGAAACGTGTCGCATCGCTGACTTGATCTTAAGGCATTGCAAAGTGTACGCTAGGTCTGGGCCAGTGGTTTAAAACCTGAGACTGAGAACTCTATGGATGGCCCGCATTGTATCCTAAGGTCTGTCGTCAACAAAATTTAAATATGTTGTTGTTTGCGAATGCCCACGAAAAGGACGTTAAGTGGCGGGTTGCGGTAGCTTTGCTCACATCCTGAGCGTGCTGATGAAGGAGAGCTAGGGTCCTGCAGGCGGTTGTGCTATGCTAGGCTTCATCTGTGTGTCACTCACTACTACGGGGATCACGTCGATTCCTCATATTGTTAGCCATAAGAAAAGCCCGTTTCCAGGGAAGCTACATGAAGCCGGGGCGAGGGTCTTGGCCAGTATATTTTGCCTGACCCTTCCTTACATGTTTGATCAGTATATTTTACCTGACCCTTCCTTACATGTTTGATCAGTATATTTTGCCTGACCCTTCCTTACATGTTTGATCAGTATATTTTGCCTGACCCTTCCTTACATGTTTGATCAGTATATTTTGCCTGACCCTTCCTTACATGTTTGATCAGTAAATTTAGCCTCACCCTTCCTTACATGTTTGATCAGTATATTTTGCCTGACCCTTCCTTACATGTTTGATCAGTATATTTTGCCTGACCCTTCCTTACATGTTTGATCAGTATATTTTGCCTGACCCTTCCTTACATGTTTGATCAGTATATTTTGCCTGATCCTTCCTTACATGTTTGATCAGTATATTTTGCCTGACCCTTCCTTACATGTTTGATCAGTATATTTTGCCTGATTCTTCCTTACATGTTTGATCAGTATATTTTGCCTGACCGGACGTTAGTCTTCCTTCCCAAATCAAGATATAAAATGAAGTGTTTGTGTAAATAAAAAGTAACGACTGTTCCATCTCAGAGACTGTGGTGGGGGGTGACGTGGTATAAAGTTCTTTGAACTACTTTCAGCGTTAAGCCTAGAAGAGAGTGAGCTGGCTCGCTAGACTGGGATTACAGGGTACCAGTGTTCGAGGTCATGGGCGAACAGATACAAATCCGGGCCCTGATTCGTGTCTGGTACGAGCGCTCATCCAGTCAACCCATATGTAAATTGGTACCTGACACGAATTTGGGAAGGCAAAAACAGAAAGGAAGCGAACTGGCCACTTCACCTCACATAGGTTGCGGTTTAGAACAGGAAGAGTTATCTTCATCCCCGATGGCTACTGTTGCCATGATACTGACTTTACCTTGTGATGCTTACCAGCTACCTTCTTCTTTGTTTAGTCTTTCGTAAGAAAAGGTCAGATTACCATTTAGAACTGGGTAAATGATCAGTACTCTGACAACTACGCCAGCTGTAGCAGACGGAACGGAGTTCTCCACTTCTGGCTCACTGAAGCCTCCTCTTGACTCTCCACTTCTGGCTCACTGAAGCCTCCTCTCTACTCTCTACTTCTGGCTCACTGAAGCCTCCTCTCTCCTCTCCACTTCTGGCTCACTGAAGCCTCCTCTCTACTCTCTACTTCTGGCTCACTGAAGCCTCCTCTCTACTCTCTACTTCTGGCTCACTGAAGCCTCCTCTCTACTCTCCACTTCTAGCTCACTGAAGCCTCTCTTCTCCACTTCTGGCTCACTGAAGCCTCTCTTCTCCACTTCTGGCTCACTGAAGCCTCCTCTCTACTCTCCACTTCTGGCTCACTGAAGCCTCCTCTCTACTCTCCCCTTCTGGCTCACTGAAGCCTCTCCTCTCCACTTCTGGCTCACTGAAGCCTCCTCTTGACTCTCCACTTCTGGCTCACTGAAGCCTCCCTCTACTCTCCACTTCTGGCTCACTGAAGCCTCCCTCTACTCTCCACTTCTGGCTCACTGAAGCCTCCTCTTGACTCTCCACTTCTGGCTCACTGAAGCCTCTCCTCTCCACTTCTGGCTCACTGAAGCCTCCTCTTTACTCTCCACTTCTAAACTCCTCAATCTGCCACTTCAACTAACACTCACTTCAATAAACTAAGGACACTATTTCAAAACAATAAAAACAAATTCTTTATTCCTACACGTTACAATTTCTCTTCCACTCTTCTATTACACACAGCTTACAATACACTCCTATGTAATAGCTATTTATAATTTAAAACTCTAATTGCAGCTAAACCTTTAACTATTGTCATCAGTCTACTCTCCGAACTTGGCCTGCTGTAATTTTGTGTCGAACCTTTTGTGTATTGACACAGAAGGTAAATTCGTTGTCTAACCCAGGTAATCGTTTTTTGCCCTTTTCTTCTACGACGACCGCCGATCTGCTCGGTGGATGACGACATCTAGGCGGCTTCTATCAGAGCTACGATGACTCTGCGATGACTATAATATGGCGAAGGTCGGTCATGTGTCTGTCCCTGGATACTAATAACTTGGCGAAATTATATCTCTTGCCCGATCTAAATCTTGAATAAGGGCTGCACTACTCTATAGCATGGTAGCTGTCAAAATCAAGGCTGGTTTTCTATCAGATCTATGATGACTCTACAATGACTAAAATAGCGAAGGTCGGCAACGTGTCTGTCTCTGGTGACTAATAACCTGGCGAAATTATATCTCTTAGCCGATCTAAATATTGAATAAGGGCTACACTCCTCTATAGCGTGGTAGCTGTCATAAATGTAAATTGCGCGTGTTAGATCTGTGATGGCTCTGACGCAATTCTATTTACTTTGACAAACATCTATATTATCTTTATTCTGTAAGCTGAGGACGCAGTTTTATTATCAACTACTGTAGGTCGAACACTCGTCGGAATCTATCTGTCCTTGGCTATAACTAACGTTCACTCCTTCGGCATTTTCTCTCTGGCTGTCCCTTTCTTGTTGTTGTTGCTTAGATATTTGCCTCACTAGTTTCAACTGGCGGAGGCGCGCCATTTTCCACCCCAGACCGTAGTCCATTGGGCGATATCAGGACGCATAAACCAGTGCTTGGATGAATGTGTGCGTCTATATGTATCTATGCTAGTTTTGTGTACGCCATCAGAAGCTAGCCCAACCAAAGTGCAATGGAAGGGCCTCGCCCTGAGGGTACGTGTTAAAGTTGTGCAAGAGTGTGACTGTAGGACAGAGTCAAATGAAACAGAGTGAGGTGAGAAGACAGAATTTTTTTTGAATTTATATCGTTTTTATTGATCCTTTGTGCATTACAAATTCACATAACTTGTTCATAAACTGTTGAAATTTAACATATCAATGTAAATGAGTAATGAAATAGGAATGATTTGTGAAAGGAAAGAAGGTTTGGAAACTTTTGAAAACAAATTTTTTTAATTTTTAAATTTATTTTTTTAATATTTAAAATTTTTTTAAAATTATTAATTATTATTTCTTTTTTCTGACACAGCAAAATATGCTTTTTAATTAATTTTTAAACAGTGGTAAAGAAAGGTGAATAAAAGGAAAAACACAAAGGATAAAATACAAAATCCATGTGTATGTTGTATGAATAATTTATGTCAGTATTTTGTGTCTTTGTGTGTATATGGAATGGAAAAGTTGTGCAGTGTATATTCTTTGTTCATAACATGCCTTGTTCCTACATGTCCAGATTAAATATTTAAATTCCGCTAAGAGTGTCAATAGTCTGATTTGGGTGTTCCTATCTGTTTTGGGGATAGTGTTGAGCATGATAGCTCTATACATGTCTACTTTCGTCTGTGTGTGTTTGTTGATTGTCTGTCTAAGTGTCATTAAAGTTTGGGATATGGTCAAACACTGGTAGAATATGTGCTCTTCTGAAGGGGAAGAGTTGCCCCCAGGGTGAGCCAGTCCTCGGCTGTGCCTTTCTCTGGTTTGTCTTGGTTTTTATAACTCCGGACTATTTTTTCTTACGTCTGACCTAATTTCAAGATGGCGTCGTTTCCTGCTTGTTTCCTGTCTTTTGCTTTGGTGCATCCTAGATTATTCCGCGCACTGTCGCGGTATTTGCTGATGCTGTGTGTGGTCAGGGTCTGGGGAAAATTCCGTACCTAATTATAATCGTTATTTAAAAACGTAATCATGCTTGCGGCGTAAATATGGCAAAACTAATCTGAAACACGATTTGTCTGGCAAGACTAAATCTGTCACACAGTAGATCAAACCCCGAAGTAACGTAGTACAGTGGGTCTCATCGCACTGTAATATTCAAGGCAACGAAGAGGCAGACAGACTGGCGAAAGAAGGTTAAAGGTTATCACAACTAGATTCCAGTGTGACCTACGACGAGTCCAAAAGTTTTATTAGGGCCACATATATAGACACACGAGAAACAAACCATACTGGCTACACACAAAAAATGTTGCTTATTACCAGTTGAACAGAAGAGAGCAGGCTGTGGTCTTCAGACTCCGAACGTGCCACAACGGACGCATGTATCATCTATTCAGTTGACTGAGTGTTAGTGCTACTGACAAATGCAACTGTAGTACTTGGAAAATGAGCCCTGAACATCTACTAAAAAATTGCTCGACATCCAAGGACACAAGAAAGCACATGTTGCCATCACTAGTGCCAACACGAGACAAGCTCTTTGGCAGTGTCGACAGCCTCAGGATCACCGCTGCATTCATTGAACAAAATCAAGTCGACGTCTGACAGCGTACGAAGAAGAAGAACCAGAACTGGGTAGACTGGAGCGTTCCTTACCTGGGAAGCTGATTCGGTACCCTAACTGCACGAACCAAGTAATAGGCCTACCTTGCCTCCCAGACGCCTACCCACTGCACGTTCAGCATTCGTTATTCTTACGTAGAAATAAAATTAGAATATGTTTCGAAATGAATGTTTGACGACTGCCAACCAACCACCGAACAACAGAGCAAAAGAATATGTCGCTTACACAACGGAACGTTACAATCACAACCATTCGATGCATTTTCGCACCGAGAATATTGTCTAATCATATATATATCTATAGCGAAGTGACGTTGAATGAAATGTCGTAAATTGAGGAGTGTGCGTCTCTGTGTGTGTGTGTGAGTATTTAATTTGCTGCTGACACGCCCATCTGATGAACTGAGGCTCATTAAATGGTGTCGCTTGTTGGTTGACGTGTACGGTGGTTACTTATGAGTACCATCATTAATTCAAATGGCACTTTTTGATCTGCCAATAACATGCCAATAAACAACGTAAGATCTTAGACAGCAGTCACATTCGCGTAGAGGTAAGTCGCAAAACGAATACCTTAAAGCAGAGATTTTTCATTCACTTTTAACTTCTTATTGAAGAAAAAAAGAAGTAAGTAGCTTGTGGTGTATTGCCATCAAAGCTTTATCTTTTGTCAAATCAGTCAGCACCCTGTGGAGCACAGGTCTTCAACAAGCAAATACCAGGTTAATCTGCATATATCTATTGAAGTTTGTGTGTCTTAAAGTGTCTACAGGATGCGGATGACATCCTAACTCAATCTCCCCCCCCCCCAGTCTAATCCCCCTTAGTCGCCCCTTACGACATAGGTGGCAGGTTGCAGTATTATTTTTCTTTGCCTTCTTGTCGAGTGTCGATAACACTCTTGTCTGGCTTAGCTTGGCTTGGTTTGGCTTGGTTTGGTTTGGCTTGGTTTGGCTTGTTTTGGCTTGGTTTGGCTTGGCTTGGCTTGGTTTGGCTTGACTTGGTTTGGCTTGGCTTGGTTTGGTTTGGTTTGGCTTGGCTTAGCTTGGCTTGGCTTGGTTTGGCTCGGCTTGGCTTGGCTTGTCTTGGCTTGGTTTGACTTGGCTTGGCTTGGTTTGGCTTGGCTTGGTTTAGCTTGGCTTGACTTGGTTTGGCTTGGCTTGGCTTGGTTTGGTTTGGCTTAGCTTGGCTTGGCTTGGTTTGCCTTGGTTTGGTTTGGCTTGGTTTGGCGTGGCTTGGTTTGACTTGGCTTGGCTTGGCTTCGTTCGTTCTCAATCTCCCGCTACCAAACCCTAAAACGGCTTAAGTAGCAGAATGTAGTCCAGAGAACGGAATGCGTTGTGTCGTAGTTTACAGCTTGACTGCGATATTTGCACTTTTCGGTCCAACACATCCAACTTCAGCAAGCATTTTTTGAGTACCGGGTTAGCATTTCCTATTCGATCCCTTCTCCTTAGCCAGTATGCCTTGCTGCAGCCTGTTATCCAGGATCCCCACGTGGAGGTGTAGAAGGGTCTTGGCAGCTCTGGTTCGCTGGCCCTGACGCTAGCAGTCAGCTACGGGTCGCTGACTGCTGCAGCTCATGCGCTGCTCAGCGTCTTGATCCCAACACTCTTGTCTAAGGTGGCGGTGTCTCTAAGACCCATTTTATGGAGGTGAGCCTTGAGTCTGCAATGTTCCGCTCTGAGTCTGAAGATATTTGTGACCAAGCCAAAACAATCTACGTGTCTACGAATCTATGGCAGACGTGCAGAGCTAAAAATAACTTTGCACTAAAGAAATGGGGGCTGCAGTCCGAGACGACCACCGTTCCATATTGCACCTTGCACTCCTGCCATGTTTAGCCAGCCATAACAGGCCTCGATAACGCGTAGTGGAAAATTAGTTATTGATTATGAATTATGGAAGGTGGAAAGGGGGATGGGGGAATAAGGGGAATTCCTGGCTGATTGTACAATTCAGGCAAGAGAAGAGACAGAGTATGTTGGAGATACATCGCAGCCATCATGGGGAACTGCTACGAGGTGTGTTCAAATGAAACCGGACCACACTGCTACAAGTGAACATACGTACGATGTGCATGGTTACGTTAATTCTGGTGTAAATAGTATATACCGACCGTCAAGTTAGCAAAATTGAATTATTCTTCGACTCGTAATTTTCTCAGCAGACTGCTGAAAACATGGCAGGTGTGATACGAAATCCGTCCAGAGTTGATTAGCGAGCGGTGATTTGGTTTCTAACAGCTGAAGGATGTCGACCAGTTGACATTCATCACAGAATGCAGGCAGTGTATGGTGACAGAAGTGTGTCAAAGATAAAAGTGAAGAACCGGACAATAATGTTTAAAGAAGGACGTGAGTTAACGAAAGATCTTCCGAGACCAGGTCAGGTGCATATTGTTGCATCAGAGGACGCTATCGCCAAAATTGATGCAGTAATTCGGTTGGACCGTCGCTGGAGCTTACGTTCGCCATACTTTTGTCACCAAACTTAACGGTTGGTATGGGCTGTTTACATCAGAAGTGACGTCATCATGCGCATCGTACGTATGTTCACTTTGTGCAGTTAGGTCCTGTTTAATTTAAACACCTCTCGTAATATACAAACATTAAATCTGGGCTACAACAACGTAAGACAAAAATATATAAACACAGCATGTCCAACGCGACAACAATGAACGCCAGACGTTCTTGCAGATGTGTGTTCATTTTACAGCAAACAACGTGAAACATATGTGCTCTACGGGCGGAGATGAAATCTACACCAGACATTAGCCATGTGAATAAGTTGTGAGAAATATTTTCTTGTGTTCTGGGTAGTGTTCCAGTTGAGAGATTTGTACAGTTCGCCGAGTGCTTCGGAGCTTATGCAAAGGTTTTTTTTTTTTTTTTAGAAGAGCACAGCATAAATTGTAGTTTATTGTAGAGGACATTCGTGTGATAATGCGTTACATTTGGTAGCATTGAAAGAAGTCCTTCAGCAGACTTAACTGCTGTTCGGGAATGATGTGTTAGAGACTTCAGCAGACTTAACTGCTGGTCGGGAATGACGTGTTAGAGACTTCAGCAGACTTAACTGCTGGTCGGGAATGACGTGTTAGAGACTTCAGCAGACTTAACTGCTGGTCGGGAATGACGTGTTAGAGACTTCAGCAGACTTAACTGCTGTTCGGTAATGACGTGTTAGAGACTTCAACAGACTTAACTGCTGTTCGGGAATGACGTGTTAGAGACTTCAGCAGACTTAACTGCTGGTCGGGAATGACGTGTTAGAGACTTCGGTATACTAAGCCTCAGATTGTGAAGTGGTGTGGCCAGTTCCTTTCCTCGCTGCCTTTTACTTCCCTTGTCCTTTGCCAGTACTCATTTACAGCTGTGTCGACGGTAGCGTGACTGTCGGGGAAGTTGAACCCGGTATCGTTGTCGTGAAAAGCGAGTGCTCTACCACTACACTAATCAAACGCTGTACTTAATACGATACAAAAAGGTAGATTGTCTTGGCTTAGTCACAAATATCTTCAAACTTAGAACGGAACATTGCAGACTCAAGGCTCACCTTCATAGAATGGGTCTTAGAGACACTGCCATGTGGGTCTATATGTAGGACAAGGACAAGAATAGCACCACTGCCACACAGTGAGCATGTCGTAAGAGGCGACTAACTGTGTGACATGGCAAGACATCGGCCATGGTTAGGTGGTTTGTTAAGAGCAGAATAGACGGCGCCTAACAGGGTACGGGTCTACTTTGCTCTAGTGATTGTCTATTAAGATGAACTCGCACATTAATTAACCACCCCCACCCCCCATCCCCGTAGTGGAGTAATAAGCTGCTCGAACCTAGCCCGCTGAGGAGTAAATGCTCCTCCTGGCTACCTCCAGCTCACACCAGAGATGAGACCTCCACATGGAGCCTATGCTGCTGTAGAAGTACAGGTCCACTAAGACTAAGATTATGCTGCATTTCTATTGACTCCTTTATTCCTACTCACTTAACATAAACATAATCAAAAGCACTCGACTTATAGTAAACACATGCAAACAAATTCATACAGCCTAACAACATGAGTGAACAATACACAATAATGAAGTAAAACAGAGCATTCAGCCGGACATTAGTCCAACTCTTGAGACCATACTCATCTCATCTTGTCTCCCCTGCTGTTACACGATATCCTGTTACAGGTTCACCTAGTGACCTGAGATTTCCTTTCTCTGTTACTGCTCGCTATGAAACACATATTTCACTGGACAATGTTTGAATAAACTGTCTCAGTTTAGCATGTGCTTCAGTTATTTCTTGTATGATTGACTGGTAGGTTTCGCTATACAAAATGAATGTATTAATTGTGGCACAGCCACACATTAATTAAAAAAAGGTTCAGATTAGAAACCAGCACAAAGAATACAAGCCAGAAAATAATAACATAGACAAACTTGACAGAGATGGGCAGACAAAGGTCTTCAAACTCAGAACTGGACATTGTAGACTCACGGCCTACTTCTACAGAATGGGTCTTAGAGACACCGTCACATGCGATTTTGGAGCACTCAAGCAAACACCAGAACATATCCTGCAGGACTGTCCCACTTATGGAGACCAAAGAGAGTCAGTCTGGCTCGGGGGAGCAATCATGCTCGACAAGCTGTGGGGGACCGGCGAAGACCTGAAACGAATCTCCGTCGTAAGCCTCACCAGACTTGAAGCATAGCATCAGTTGATCCACGGAGAAGAAGGCTACACATATTTGATATAGACGCCTGCTATTGAAAATAATACAAAAGTCAAATTTAGGGGAGAAGACGAAGAGGACGTCCAAGAAACAATTACATAATACAGGCTAGCGAGCTCATAGCGATTCGGACTTATACTCAACTGAAGAGATCTGCTGAGAAAAGAGGACAGTGGCGTGACATGATCAGAAGACTTCAACACCAGTCTCCGGACTGACTAACAGAGGACAGTGGCGTGACATGATCAGAAGACTTCAACACCAGTCTCCGGACTGACTAACAGAGGACAGTGGCGTGACATGATCAGAAGACTTCAACACCAGTCTGCTGACCGACTAACAGAGGATAGTGGCGTGACATGATCAGAAAGGAGCAAATATCGCAGCCTAGCTGTAAACTAGCGACACAACGCATTCCGTTCTCCGGACTACATCCTGCTACTTGCAAAGTCCTGTTCAGGGCTTGGTAGTCGGAGATTGAGAACGAACGCAGCAGAAGTAGAACTAACGACACGTGGACGTATGTCTAATGGGCCGGTTTGCGATCGGGAAAAATCCAGCACCAACTGCGGACCAACCCTTGACCGCCCAACTAGTAAGCCAGTGCACTAACAACTGCGCTACATCGGCTTAATCGGCTGAGGTGTAATGACCCCTTGCGTCTGTAGTCGCCATCAGGTTTATATTTGCTATTTTTTACCCGGTAGTCAGAAACAAAAAACTAGGCTTTAAAGAGGTTCTGATTGCGTGTTCCCCTTTGGGTGGGTGCGTGCGTACATGCGTGTGTGTGTGTGTATGTGTGTGTGGGTAAGTGTGTGTGTGGGTAAGTGTGTGTGTGTGTGTGTGTGTGAGTGTGTGTGTGTGTGTGGGTAAGTGTGTGTGTGGGGGGTAAGTGTTTGTGGATAAGTGTGTGTGTGTGTGTGTGGGTAAGTGTGTGTCTGTGTGTGTGTGGGGGGGGGGGGGGGGTGGATAAGTTGGTAAGTCGGTCATAAACTGGTATGAGGTAGATGAAATATGTAGTAGGTAGTTTCTAAAGTTGTCATCGGGAGACAGCAACATCTATCTTTGTGATTACTGTGGTTAGAAGACGCTCCGTGTCGCATTACATGATTCGAGCTAATAGGCAAGTAACGATAGACATTGTAGCAAGTACAACAAAAGAGCAATACGTCACGAAATGACAATGGATTTTGACAACGCCAACAATAATAAACAATGAATGGGCCATTTTGAAACAGACATGGCTGATACACTTGACTTGGCTTGGCTTCGTTCGTTCTCAATCTCCCGCCACCAAACCATGAAAGGGCTTAAGTAGCAGAATGTAGTCCAGAGAACGGAATGCGTTGTGTTGTAGTTTACAGCTTGACTGCGATACTTGCACCTTTTCGGCCTAATACATCCGACTTCAGCAAAAATATAGATTGAAAAAACTAGGAACACGGCAAAGCACGAAACAAAACAGACAGTTTGGTGGAATGCTGATGTTCAAAAAATCAATACAGACTTCTTTAAACTCTACAAAACAAGGCTGACGTCAAGGACACAAAAAGGTTTTATTACTTATCAGACCTCAAAACGATAAACCAAATAAGTGTTCTAAATCGAGAATAAGATTCATGTTACAACGACGAAGTGTAACTAACGTCCATATGCAAAAATCGTCATACTTCGAATTGAGGTTAAGAGATCTGAGCTTCAACCATACTTCAATCTTAAATGACAAAATGGAATCTACTCCATATTTAAGGAGCATGAGAAACAATAGCGATATGGAAAGAGTACTTCCAAGAGCTTCTCAGACCAATAGAAAATCAGAGACAATTATTATTGACCCAAAGATAAAAATATCACATGTAACCTGATATATTAATTAAAGGAATAGAATGACTGTAAATTACAGCTATATATATATATATATATCACTGGGTATAGATGGCATAACAGCTGAAGCAATTCGAGCTTGCGGAAGACAAGACTGAAGTTGCTAAAGAGAATCTTTACAAAAACATTGCATAGCAGAAAAGTACAAGTCTATTGACAACACGTTACAATAATTAAAATTCAGAAAAATTACAGTAAAATAATTGTGATACTCACAGATAATTATATTGTCTTACAGTAACTTTGTATGCGAAAATACTTGAACTAAGTGTAGGACCAATTGTTGAACCTCACTTGATCGAAGCCCAATTTTGATTCTGTAAAGAAAACATGTACTGATGTCTCATTCACTTGTAATCAAAAGAATAATAGATTGTGACATGTATGTAAACACATTAAGATAAAACTTTTGCTAGAGTACATAGGAAACAACTTTTGACGATATTGAAAGTCTGTGGAATACAAGGACAACTCGTAGATACAGTGAGAGCGTTGTAGTATATAGAGAAAATTTTATTAGAACAACTGATGAAATCGCGTTAGCTTTGAAATAACCACAGGGATCAAGATGCTGAGCAGCGCATAAGCTGTAGCGGCCCATAGCTGACTGTTACGTCAGGGTCAGCGAACCAGGGCTACCAAGACCCTTCTATACCTCCAAGCGGTGATCCTAGATAACAGGCTGCAAAAAATGCCTGCTGAAGACGGATGTGTCAGACCGAAAGGTACAAATATCGCAGTCAAGCTGTAAACTAACGACACAATGCATTCCGTTCTCCGGACTACATCCTGCTACTTGCAAAACCCTGTTCAGGTAGCGGGAGATTGAAAACGAACGCAGAAGAAGAAAAAGAACAGATCAACACCTTGTGCTGAATACGTAGACAGAAAATACGACGGTTTCGTCATCTCAACATAATGCAACCTGATCAACAAACACCATGTGTTTAAAGCACAAGAAGATATGACTGCAGGGCACGAAGAAGACCGAGTGGCAGGTAGATAGATTTCATTAAAATTGCCACCACAACTCTGGTTTACAAGAAACGATGCGACATATTTAACCCAAAAAAGACAACCTTACCCTACGTCAACATAAACATAAGTATATACTTGCTCACAGGCACAGTGAACAAAGCTGGTTAGAATAAAATAATGTTGGGTTTTCGTTGCTTCATCCAATGGTTTTCATTATTTAAAAAATGTAAAGATCTTGTTAACAGGCCAGCGTAGTATATTGGGAATATGGTATAGGTCCCATATTTTTCTTGGCCAACGGCACGCTAGGGATGAATGTGGTTCACATCGCAATGGCCGCCTTTTCTTTCCCACATTATTCTAGTACCAATGTATTGAGGCTGGGTCGACCCCAGGATCCATTTTGCGATTGGAAAACTCTCGCACCAACTGGTTACCGAATCCCGGTCGCTGGCCTTGTGCGCCAGTGCACTGCAACGGCTCCTATTTTCAGTATATTACGTTCATTTATACTTTCAATATGTATGTCGAATAAAATCATTTTATCTGCTAGAATGGCTGGCGGATTATTTTTTAACAAGAATTGATGCAGTGGTTCCAAAACTGTGTGCCGTGACTTATGTACAGTGAGGGTCTGTCTTATTTACATGGCTGCCGCGACTTATTTACATGGCTGCCGCGACTTATTTACAGGGCTGCCGCGACTTAAAATGGCTGCCGCGACTTATTTACAGTGGTGACGCGACTTATTTACAGTTGTGGCGTGACTTATTTGCAGCGATGGCGTGACTTATTTACAGTGGGGGCGTGACTTATTTACAGTTGTGCCGTGACATATTTACAGTGATGCCGTGACATATTTACACGGGTGCCGTTACTTATTTACAGCAGTGCCGTGACATATTTACAGGGGTGCAGTGACTTATTTTCAGCAGTGCCGTGACTTATTTACGCGGGTGCCGTGACATATTTACAGTGATACTGTGATATATTTACAGTTGTGCCGTCACTTATTTACAGTGGTTCTGTGAAACATTCCAGTATTTTCATCAACCGGGGACTGTTACTGTTAAGTTGGCTTACATTAAGTCTTGGAGTGCCGTGGACACATTCTGGTACATTAAGGGTGCCGATAAAGCAGTTAAGGAACTTTATGAGCGAAGCAGCAAAAGAAATGGGATCATCCCAACAGACGCCTTGTAAAAAACTGGCAGTTAAACAGCATAATTAAATAAAACTTTATACACAATGTTAATGGAATCAGACACATACCAACTTCCAGAGAAAGAAGACAAGAGTTTCAAAAAGTATTAAAAGAAATACTACCACAAGCTTTCTTTAAAAGACCAAAAATACTGACAAAATTAATAGATGATACAAAAGTTCAGACCCAAGTGCTCTCATGCGATCAGCTCAAAGAACTATTGATACCTTTCCCAAAGAATTAATTCATGAATAGACTGATGGATCTGTGTTTAAAGCCACCATCAAATCAGGTTATGGTGTTTATATAGAATACCCGGGCGGATCCTCTGATTAGCTGTCAGATACTTGCGGGGAGGTTTGCTCCAACTATGAAACTTAAATCACTGTACTTGAAGCCGCTTTGTACCAGCTGAGGACAGTTATTGATGCCTTTCCTTCAAATGCCCAAAACATTTATTTTTACAGATTCAATGTCAGTTCTTCAAACATTAGAAGTTTCTTGTCATTGTAGAACTGATCTTATCCAAATATTTCTAGACATGGACAACGTTATCACTTCCAATGTTGTCAAAATAGTTTTGCAGTTGATCCCTGGACACTCAAACACACCTGGTAATGACAATGCAGACAAACTAGCAAAGAAGGGATCAGCAAAAGAATAACTTTACAAACAGCTCATAAGATCAGCAAATCAATAAACTTGGCTGAACAGAAAGGCCATGGGAGGGAGGTCTACATACACATGGCAAGCCACAATCCAATTTTCAGTATAAATTTACTCGCAAGGGAGGATCAGAGCACCATTTTTCAGCTGAGAACCCAACACATCCCACTAAACAAGCACCTGAACAGACTCCAACCACAACATACTCCTGAGTGCCAGTTGTGTACACATCCATATGATCATCAGCTCTTTGAGTACTCATCAATCAACGATTTTAGAAAAAAAAAATACTTTTTACTCCTAGGTCAGATAAATTGAGCACTTTGTATGGCACTAGACAACATCTGATAAACGCGTGCAAATACCATTACATGACATTGGGCCGAAGGACGAGAGCCAGGATGCTGCTGGATCCGTAACAACAACAAGCGTGCGTGGGCCGAAGCCGTTCGGGAATCAATGAGTTCATGAATACACTTTATATTAGATTTCTTGAATGAGACAAACATAAAACTCCTAGACTCAGAACTTGATCCGTCTAGGTCTACAAATGAATGAGACCAGCATAAAACTCCTAGACTCAGAACTTGATCCGTCTAGGTCTACAAATGAATGAGACCAGCATAAAACTCCTGGAACTTGATCCGTCTAGGTCTACAAATGAATGGGACTAACATAAAACTTCTAGACTCAGAACTTGATCCGTCTAGGTCTACAAATGAATGGGACTAACATAAAACTTCTAGACTCAGAACTTGATCCGTCTAGGTCTACAAATGAATGAGACCAACATAAAACTCCTGGAACTTGATCCGTCTAGGTCTACAAATGAATGAGACAAACATAAAACTCCTAGACTCAGAACTTGATCCGTCTAGGTCTACAAATTTGGCTGAGCATGAGAACGTGATAATTGTAACCAGTGGTCGCTCATTAGTTTTTCAAATATTTATTTGTAGCTGAAAGTTACAGTTGTTCAGTCATTTAATTGGCGTTATCTATACAATGTATTTTCTCCACCGACTGTTGTTTCCATAACAAATTCATTTCATTTGTAACTGAATACAATGTGAACCTTATTTGCTGAAACTTATTAAAAGCATCACACAAAAAAAACAACTACTTCTTTCCGCATTTGAGGGCTATTCCACAAATGACGACATGCAGTAAATGGGGGAGGTTAATATTTCTAACGAGGGTTGAGGGGTGATATTGCTGAAATATGACGTCACATAATCAATATTACCGCTTCTATTTTTAGCTGTTAGTCTGTCACATTACTCGTCTTCTTATCTAATTTTTACTACCACTGCTCGATTTGTTTTTTATTCAGGTTATAGGGACATGTTTCAATGAGTGAAATTAAATGTTCGAGAAAAACTACCACCGTCACCAGTAGAGATTGAATGAGATATTATGACATTATAAATATCGTGATAGCTACTGCTTGGATTGATCATATGGCAAGACATGCTCTTCGTCTTCTGCTTTCGTTCTCAATCTCCCGCTACCAAGCCCTTAAACGAGCTTTGCGAGTAGCAGGATGTAGTCCGGAGAGCGGATTCGTTGTGTCGTGGTTTACAGCTTGACTGCGATAGTTGCACCTTTCGGTCCAACACCTCACACCTCAACAGACATTTTGTAGTACCGGGTTGGCCTTCCCTCTTCGATCCCTTCTACGTAGTCCGCTTTATTCCAGCCTGTTATCCAGGATCGCCCCGTGGAGGTGTAGAATGGTCTTGACAGCTCTGGGTTGCAGGCCCTGACGCTAGCGCGAGTCTCTCAGCGCTGCAGCTCATGTGCTGCTCATCGTCTTGATCCACAGATAGAGACTCGGGAATGCAATCTAATCAGCTACCATTGCGCGTATATAACGTATCAAGATCCAATAACAAAACAAACGACCGCGTGGCAATTGGAAAGATAATATTACAGGAACCTTACAACAGTACCGACCTACTATAAAGGCAGCACATTGGGTCTAAGAGAGAAAACGAGAGCTCCCCACGCATCTTAACAACACAAGTCGACGGAAGAACTTAAGTAAAGCAACTGTACATTCAATACAAGTATCAACCCAAGCCACAAAAATAATTTTACAACAAAAATGTTGTACACTTTATGTTCTGACTATTTCCATCCACTCTCGATAACTCCCTGCGGTCATCTAATATTCATATTACTGTCTCAGTTGAAGTATTTGAGAGACTGATATGACCGTTAACTAGTTGCAAAAATTGAAGTAGCATGTCCTTTGCAGAACGTCGCTTCTTACACCCACCGACCTATTTGACGGGTATACGTTTCTTGGCAGGTGATAGTCAAACTGTATAAAGCATAAGTTAGACCTAGATTGGTGTATTGTGTACACGTGTGGAGTCCTTATGGTAGATGTGATATAAACATGCTGGAAATGATATAAAACAGAGCGACAAAGCTGATAGTGGGATTCCAGAACTACAGTTATGAGGAACGACTCAGAAAAACTGGCCTACAGAAAAGATAAGAATTCGAAGTGACTTAATACAGGTTTATAAGATATTCAAACTAACGGATAAATTAGACTAACTATACGTTTTTGAAAATACAACCACCTACAAGAACAAGAGGACATAGCCACAAATTAACTAAAGAAAGGCCCATATTAGACATTAGGAAATATTTTATTTAGCCAAAGAGTGGTGAATGCTTGGAATGCATTGCCACAGAAAATAGTGGAGGCAGAACAATTAATGCATTTAAGAATAGATTGGATGCACATAGCTTCTAGAACAAGGAAATGTAAATTATACTTATTGTTTACAGATTCTACATAGTCCTCTAAGCCAGTATAAATAGTAAATGTACGTGAAAAAAACCCATTTAATTCTCCCGTTAATTAGTTACAAAAACAAAATTATGAAACACTTTAAATAATGTACAGTAAATAGACTGACGGCTTGCTGGAGATGAAATTGCAATTTTAAAATGATAAAACAACATTACAAATGAAGCCGCTATTTACACGAGGAAGGTCAAACAATTGGCATTGATCTAGAGAGGTAAAACGTTGAATTTGTAGTGAAATTGTTTGATCGAAATATGACCAAAGCTGCCTGTAGACAAGAATAAATCGATTTCATTTTGATTAGCAATGCACCGAATATTAGATTCATATTTGATCCAGTACCGGATAGAGCACCATTGAATTATTCATATTTGACCAACCGGCGTGGAAGATTTTAGAGTCTGTAATTTGGATACCTGTCAGTGTCAGTTCTGTAGTAACTTGCTGCACGGCTCAGTGTGATAAGTGCTTTATTGTGTCGCAAGCTATATCAGCTGACTGGATTACGGAGAAAATCAGGTAATGATCAAACGTGTAAATATCAGCATCTCCGTTAGTCATCGCTTTGTGGCTGCTGTATTGGTTTAAATAGTTCATTGTTGTTGTGCTATTGGTGCTATGAGGTTTCCGTGGCGAAGTGGTTAAGCAGTCGGCCTCGTGATCAGGTGGTGTGGGTTCAACTCCGGACTGACGTTTTTTCCACGGGTGCTTGATGCGGAGTTCCCTTTCTCTCGTAGTCGCCCCCTAGTCGTCTTGTCCTTGACTTGCCACTGGGGTCGGGCGGCTCGAGGCAAGAGAGTGAGGATAAAGAGTAACGCAGTTAATCATTACTAAAAATAGCGCTAGCGAATAAATTATGCCATCATCGTCTGCAATGAACGGCGACCTTCGCCTTTGTTGTGCTATATTTTAAAGTGATTGTTCGAGTTTAAGTAATACTCGCCTCCAAACAAGCGCTCAAATAAACGTCTGTTCAGTTCCGCCGCATTACATTTTCCGATTAGTCTTCTGTAACAGAATGTTGAGAGATTTGTATTTTTGAAAAGGAATGTTTTTTAAACTGAATTGTAATCATTGGTACAGGGGATGGAAGTATTAGAGATCGCATTGTGCGGGGTCACCAGTTTCCTTCCTGGCTACCTTTCATTCTTAACAGAAGTCAGGTAACAATTCACAGATGAGTAGAGGAGAGCATTTCGGGACCAGGGATTGAATCAGGTGTCTTTGTTGGGAGAAAAAAACAAAACTTGTCAATGACTTTTCCCCGTTACTGGGGTAGTCGAGGGATGTTTTAGGCTGAGAACTACATGCCGCTTCGCACTGCAATGGCCACGTCGTGTGCTGGATATGTATTATTGTTTATTTCACCTCCAAAAGAAAAACAACATATCCCATACCGGGATTCGAACCGCTGTCCTCCTTATCGGCAGGCAGGCGGCAAAACCATTCGGCCACTCGCTCCTCCAAATTTGTGAGAAATAAACTGTAAATCCTCTGCAGCTCAGACGCTTATTTGCAGGAAGGATGTACCAAATCTCTTTGCGTGCTGTTGTCAGGGTGATCGATGCAGCAATTTGTTTGACATGATGAGGTTGATAACCCCGGGCACATGTATTTACAGTCGTGCTTTACGACATGTGTGTAATGTTGCAGTGGCCCAATTGAAGCCTTGGAGATGAAGTGCTATATGGAGGTCTATGCAATATAAACATGATGCAAGAGCGTCTTCTTCTTCTTCTTTTTCTTCTTCTTCTTCTTCTTCTTCTTCTTCTTCTTCTTCTTCTTCTTCTACTTCTTCTTCTTCTTTTCCTTTTTCTTCTTCTTCTCCTGAGTCCGGTTTTTTTGTGGTCATGCTAAATCTTCAGTCCTATCGCCAAGATGAAGTCCACAGTCCTATCGCCAGGATAATGTCCACAATCCTATCGCCAAGATGAAGTCCCCAGTCCTATCGCCAAGATGAAGTCCTCAGTCCTA